>CAXKVW010000051.1:0-600000 GCA_964058825.1 Carex arenaria | reverse complement strand
CGTGTAGGAATCATGTTTACACACGGATATTACCTAAAAACCGTGTAGCTCTCCTCCCTAGCTACACGGATTTGTAATCAAATATCCGTGTGTAAATAGTATTCCTACACGGATATTTGATTACAAAATCCGTTTAGCTCTATATATTTTTTATTATTATCACATTTTACACGGATTTATTTTAAAATATCCGTGTAGGATTTTCCATTTTTTTTTTTGAAATTTTTTTTGTTTCTGGCTAGCCTCCACTTTTGCTAGCCATTAAATTATATATAATCAGAATGTTTTTTTTGCCCAAAACAGAATATAAATTGCCAAAACATAACATAACAATTCAAAATTGATAATTACACTAATTAAGTTATACAAATCCATCTTGTTCTTTACAAAATTCGGATACAAACCACCTTGCCCACATCGCTCTAATTTCGTTGATTTGTTCGTCTGACAAAGGGGCTTGGCTCCGGCTATACTGCAATTATAATTTAAGTTAGTAACGAGAAACAGATCGAATTATTGATATTTTTAAAATGAAAATTAATGTGAATTACTTACGTTATTTGGAAAGGAAAATTGAGTCCTTTCGATCCAATTAAACATGAAAATCATCGTGTAATAAGCGCACTCCCAAGACGCCTTCTGTCGCGCGCACTGAAATTTATATTTTTCGGGTTATATTACAATGAAAATAATTTTTGGAACTATAATATTTAAGTTAAAAAATTATTGCATGTGTGCTCACCGGCAACCACTCAATTCTGAATTTATCTTTCACGGTCCCTCTAGCTCTTCCTTGCAGTCCTCCCTCTTTAACATATTTGGTCCAAGCCCTTACAAAATTAAGCGACTGTAATTAGCAATTTCGATCCACAATTTAATTACAATTGAAAAAAAAATCAAACCTAGTGAAAAATTATTGCTTACTGTGTCAAAAAGGGACAGATCTCTCTGCTCTCTTCAGGTGTGACGTCTTTTGGCCTTGCAGAATCCATGATAAAAGCCCTATTTGCAGTCGGAATGATGATAAACAAACACCAGTGTGTCCTGTGGCATGAGAAATATTAACACAATTATAATCAAATTTAATTTATTTTTTATAATTATTGAATTCAAAACATCGAGAAAAATTGAAGGTTAGAATCGTACCTCTGGTGGTATGGCAGAAGAATAAATTTCTTGCTATCCTCGGAGCAACGGTGCATCGCATAGCACATATAGTCGACACACTGCTGACCCTGACCTTGTAGCACGGTGAAATTGAGTTTGCCGGGGTCCAGAATTGCAGTGTTGTTTACCTTATCTTCGGGCGACCATGATTCGCAAGTTTGGAGCAGCTTCCTGAAAATGCTTTCCATTTTGAATATATATTTGAGTGATATACAATATATAAATAAAGTAAGGTCACTTACATGCAGAAAATGGTAAGGAATGAGCAATCGAGCCATCTATCGCGACCCTTGGCATATAGAAAGTCCTTGAAGTCGTCGAAAGAGAGCATGCATGGCCATCCGTCATGCAGGAACATACCGGGTGGCGTCTCGATCATGATGCTGGTCATGCCTTCGGGTGCCTTCATCAAGCGGTCATGAAGACGCTGACAATCGAGAGGCAAAGCATTGTATTCTTCTGGGCTGATCAGACGGCGGTCCGGCGCCTCAGGCTGGACTCCAGCATCAGTCTCTCCTAGGACATCGGTCGTGCGGACCATCCCACTCTCCCCCCGTACTGGTGATAAATGGGCCTCCTACGCATGCATCAAATTTTAAAAATTTCAAGTATTTAAAAAGAGCGGTTTTGAATGTAAATAATTTAGAGATTACCTGATCAAGAATGATCTGATTCTTGGGCCATTGGATAAATGACTCACGGATGTCATCCACAACTAGCATGTCCTCGGTCGGGACAGGAAGAGGTATCCTACGCCATTCTGACACAACAGAGTCGATCTGGACGTATGCATAGCCGCGTCCGACCGGAGCACGATGCACCAATGTTTGGCCCAGAATTACGAGACCCTTGGCAACGGTGACAGGCACCGCACCGCTCCAAATGATCAAGTCGCATTTGGTGGCCACCTGCAATTATTATTAAGATTACCATATTTGATACCAAGTTTACGAACCAACATTAATTGCATTTAGATTATTAATAGTAGGTATTACCTTGAGATTATCGAACTCGTCCTCCCAGGTCCCGGATGCTTGACTGCTTCGTCGAATTCCCGGCGAAATGGGAGCTCCTTGCTCGGATGGGTGTGTAAACTGATTAGATGTCATGCGGTTTACAATCCTTGCTTCCATCCTTGCTTCCATCCTTGCTTCCATCTCCGCCATCCTCTCCGCCATCCTCGTCTCGTACTCTTGTTGGATTTCCCGGCGGAGCCGCGCATCTCTCTCTTCGTCGGTGACTTTGGCGCGCGATCTTCGCTTGGGTTTCTCTGAACGGAAAACATCCTTGAAACCCTTGTAGACGCCTACACCCCTTACCCTACCCGGGTGCTCCGGATTGTCAAGCGTTTGAGTCAACGAGTCATTCTCCCTGGAACAGGTCCGGACACCCGATGTGACCTCCTCCTCCACTTGCAACTGTTAATAAAAAAATTGAATGCAACAAAAGAATAAGTCAAGTGAGTGAGCTATAATTTTTTTTTGAATGACAAAGGGTTATAAAAAGAATGTCTTACCATTTTATGAGCCACGGGCTGCAAATCTTGAGGCAGTCGGATCTTCCTGTCGGCAGTAATCTCAGACCTTGCCATGAGCCAATTCGTGCCCCGGGGATTGGCGATCTTTACCACGGGTGAGTCAGAATCTTTGTTTGACTGAAGCACGGACTCCCATTCCTTTGACTTACCCTCGTACCCGCCTGATCCTAAATGGTGCGGGTACAAGTTCTTAGCAACAGTCCTCCTGCCCCTTTCGCTTTTTTCCTTCAAGAATAAAAGCAAATCAAACCGTTAGTTCAAATATAACAACCGATCAATAAAAAAAGAGTTAAAACTTTATAAATTTAGTTACCCTGAACTCAGGTGTTTGCTTCAAAGCAACAAACTCGTCCCATATTGGTTGAGTCACATTTTGATAGTACCCGACCGGACACCTCCCTTTATTCATCCATTCTGTCACGAGGGTGCTCTTATGTTGCTTCCACCCCTCGTTCATTATCTTCAAGGTGTTCTGCATCTTCAAGGTGTTCTGCTTCGGTGTGTCATCCTTGATGTTCCATTGAGCCTGATTGATAGCAAACAATTATCAGTGTCAGAGCCTGATTAACAACAATCAAATTGAAATATTTATATATAATCCGATTACCTTAATCTGCTGCCACCATTCTTCCTTATCTTCCTTTTTAACCTTCTTCCAGTTATCTATCCTAATGTCCGCCTTCTCCTTCACGAGGTTGTTCACCCAATTTGAGTACGGCAATCGGTTTGGCCCCGTCGGATGGCCTTCTTCAGTGAACTCGATGACAAATTCCTTCGCCTCTGCCGTGTTTTTGCACTTGGTCGGACCTCGCTTCCTTCTTTGTGACGAGGCTAACTGTGATGGACCTTGCATGTCCTCGTCTTCAGGATTGTTGAAGTGATCACCCGAATGTGACATGATTCTGCAAAAAAAAAATTACCAAACCTAATTTTAAATTTCTATAACAAGTTAATATTAACATTCCAAATCTAATTAATTTGCATATTGGTACAATAATTTGGATATTGGTTCAATTTGGTGTTTTTGCATATTGGTTCAATTTGGTGTAAAACGATTCCAATTTGGTCTAAAACAATTCCAATTTGGTCTAAAACATTCCAATAAATCGTAACATTCCAATTTGGTCTAAAATTTGGCCTAAAACATTCCAATAAATCGTAACATTCCAATTTGGTCTAAAACAATTTCAAATTTTTCAATAAACCCTAATTCAATAAACCCAACATTTGCATTTTGGTACAAAATAAACCTAATTTTAGTTACTCTACAAAATAAATTTAAATTGGTACAAACTAATTTCACAATAATTTAACCCAAATTTAGTTACCCTAAACCTAATTTCACAATAATTTAACAATAATTTCACAATAATTAGTTACCATAAACCTAATTTCACAATAATTTCACAATAATTAGTTACCCTAAACCTAATTCCAATTTAGTTACCCTAAACCTAATTTCACAATAATTTAACCCAAATTATTTCACACTAACTCTAATTATTCAATAAACCCAATTAGTTACCTTAGAGGCAGCAAGACAGAAAGCAAGAGAGGCAGCAATGGCAGCAGTGGAGAGTGAGAGAGAGAGGCAGCAATGGAGGAGCACACAACACCTAAACCCTAACAAAACAGAATTGGGGTTTTTTGAGGTACCATTGGTGATTTGAAAAATAAAAGAGATAGAAAGAGGAGAAATGTATTACCAAGGGAGGAAGACAAGCACCAGGAGAGGCGGCGTAGAGGGAGGACGGCGGACCAGAGGTGAAGGTTGAACTCAGTCGGACTTAGAGAAATTTTCAAAATCAGAGAGGAGGAAGAAGAGAACTGATCGGACTTAGAAAATTTGGCTCCCAAAGTTTGGTTTTGAACTTGAACTCAGATTCCTACACGGATTATTATTAAAATCCGTGTGCAATACTTATCCTACACGGATATTAGCTTACAAATCCGTGTCGAAATAGAGGGGAGCTACACGGATATTTAAGTTAATATCTGTGTAGGAATAGAGGAGAGCTACACGGATATTAACTTAAATATCCGTGTAGGATAGGAATTGTACACGGTTTTGTAATTAAAAACCGTGTAGGAAGGTGAAATATATATATATATAACTTCTGAATAAAAAATGTATAATATATGAAATTGAAATAATGTTTAAAATATATAATATATAACTTCTGCATTGAAATTGAAATAAAATCTATAATTTTTAAAATGTATATGAAATTTTAAAATACATATATATCATTTCTGAAATTTAAAATGTATATGAAATTTTCAATCTGAAATTGAATGAAATTTATATATATCATTCAAATTTATATTTTATGTAATCTATATTTTTAAAATACATATATATCATTTTTATGTAATCTATATTTTTGTAATAATCTTATTAATTTCCAAAATCTATATTTTTTTCAATCTAACTAATGTTTAAAATATATATAATAACTTATTTAAAAATAAAATGTAGCAATTTTAAAAATAAATATAAATATAAAATTAAATGTAACAATATTAAAAAATTAAATCCAATTATCTAACATATCAAAAAATTTCAAAAAACGAATTTCAAAATTAACGAGTGACCTATTGAAAATTAAATCTAATTATCTAACATATTAAAGGTCTCAAGTTTAAAACAATATTACAAAAAAATATTACATCAAAAAAAATATTAAAGGTCTCAAGTTTAAAAAAAAAATATTACACATTGGTTTTTTTCTTTCTTTTTCTTTTTCTTTTTTTTTTTACTTTTTGAACATCGGCCCATAATCCTTCGTTGTGGTCGGATCTCATGTAGTTTGCTTCGTCTTGTTCTTCAATTGTTGGTACCTCAGTTGGCATGTCGGCACAAAATGGAGGTATCTCTTCGAACTGGTCGTACTCTTCTTCGTCGACGACGTCTTCGACCCCAACAATCCTTCTTTTCCCCGAGAGCACAATGCTCCACCTAGCATCACTCGGGTCAGTGACATAGAAGACCTGTGTGGCTTGCTTGGCGAGTATAAACGAATCATCAACATACCCGACTTTGTTGAAATCAACGAGTGTGAACCCATTGTTATCAACCTTAACACCCCGGTCTTCGACCCATTGACACCGAAACACGGGAATGCTTAGGCGAGGGCTGTAAATGAGCTCCCAGATTTCTTCAATAACACCGTAATATGACTTTGATGCTATTACAGGCCGGGCATCCCCGGATCTACTGAATTCTTGAGCGGCCGCCACCAACGTCACCCCGCTATTTTGCGTCGCGCTCTTATCACTTTGGAATTTAGTGTAAAATGTATATCCGTTAATCTCGTATCCTTGAAATGTTCTGACCACAGTTTGGGGTCCTTGGCCCAGCAGCCTAACAATTTCATTTACGGGGTGTGATTTCACTCTTTCTTTCAGCCATCCTACAAAAGAACAATTGTGCTCGTTATTAATCCACTTCTGACTTCTTGTGTAGTTCCCTTGACGAAGGATTGTCATGTGCTCATCTATATAGGGAGCGACATCTGCAATGTGCTGTAGTACAATAAAATGTGCCTTTTCTAGTTCATCTTGGTCAGCAACTATGGCTTTCAAACCGATTGTCCCAACTCCTTGGAGCCGTCCCTCGTATCGAGATTGTGGAACACCAATAGGACACACACCGGTCAGGTAGTTCGTGCAAAACTCGACCACCTCTTCCGTGGAATATCCTTCGACAATGCTACCTTCGGGCCGATGTCGGTTCCTTACGTATTTTTTCAAAATGCCCATGTATCTCTCGAATGGATACATATACCGCAGGAAAACAGGACCACAAATCTTAATTTCTCTCACAAGATGAACAACAAGGTGAACCATAACATCGAAAAAAGATGGTGGAAAATACATCTCAAGATGGCAAAGAGTAACGACGACCTCCTTTTGCAAAGCGTCTAATTTTAGCGGGTCTATCACCTTCGAATTAATTGCATTGAAGAAAAAACAAAGCTTCGTAATGGTTTGCCGAACGGCCTTTGGTAAAATACCCTGAATTGCAACAGGAATCATATGTGTCATTAAAACATGACAGTCGTGGGATTTCATACCAATCAATTTTAGGTCCTTCATTGACACCAGCTTCTTAATATTCGAATAATACCCTGATGGGACTTTAATACTGTGAAGGCATTTACAAAAGTTTTCTTCCTCGATCTTTGACATTGTGCACATTGCGGGGGGTAGGTATGCCCGCTTCCCTTTATCCTGCGGTGCAAGCTTTTGTCGTATTCCCATTTCCACCAGGTCTTTTCGAGCTTTAATACCGTCTTTAGTCTTGGTCGGGATGTTCAGCAATGTGCCAATCAAACTGTCACACACATTTTTTTCAACATGCATGACATCAAGGCAGTGTCTCACTTCTAAAAATTCCCAGTACGGTAGCTCCCAAAATATGGACTTCTTTTTCCAAATATTTTTCGGTGGTGCTTTGGCACATTTTCCAAAGACAACATCAAGGCTTTCAACCCGCTTAAAGACACTCTTCCCGTCCAATGGACGATGTGCCACTCCGAGCTCATTTTTCCCGTTGAATACCTTCTTCTGCTTACGGTATGGGTGATTCACAGGGAGAAACCTACGATGGCCCATAAAAACATTCTTTTTAGAATGTTTCAATCTCAGCACCTGCGTGTCATCTTCACAGATAGGGCACGCTTTTGCCCCTTTAGTACTGTAACCCGACAAATTCCCGTATGCGGGGAAATCATTTACGGTGCAAAATACCATGGCCCGTAATTTAAATACCTCTTTACTGTACGCATCCCACATCGAGACGCCATCCTTCCATAATTTTTGGAGGTCCTCAATTAATGGTGCGAGATACACATCTATGTCATTTCCGGGTTGTCTGGGTCCTTGGATCAGTAATGACATCATTATATACTTGCGTTTCATGCACAACCATGGAGGCAGATTGTAGATAGATAACAGAACTGGCCAAGTACTGTGCCGACTGCTCATGCTTCCAAACGGACTCATTCCGTCTGTGCTTACCACAATCCTGAGGTTTCTCGGGTCGGAACCAAATTTTTTGAAGTGTCTATCGATGTTCCTCCATTGGGGAGAATCAGCCGGGTGTCTTAGTTTTCCGTCCTTTTTACGCTCTTCTTCATGCCACCGCAATAATTTGGCATCTTTGGTATTTGCAAAAAGCCGTTTGAATCTCGGAATTATCGGCAAGTACCACACCACCTTTGCCGGAGGCCGGCTCTTTTTTCCTTCATCGTTAAATTCATCAGTGTCACCGCCCTTACTTTTATACCGTGAAATACCGCATTTAGGACATGCATGCATGGCCTCGTACTCTTTACGATATAATACACAGTCATTCGGACATGCATGTATTTTTTTGATCTTCAAACCCACTGGACAGATCAATTTTTTGGCCCGATAAATTGTACAGGGTAACTCATTGTTATCCGGGAGCATTTCTCGTAAAAGCTGTAATAAGGACGTGAAACTCTTATCGCTCCAACCATGTTCTGCTTTTAATTTCAATAATTTCAACACAGCTGACAATTTCATAAATTTCGTACACCCAGGATACAACGGCTTTTTGGATTCATTCTTCAAATACTCAAATTTACCATAATATTTATCACCAATTTCATCTCCCACATCACGCAACATGTCCTCTAGATTGTCATCGTACTCGTGTTCTACATTTTCATCAATATTCACTGTTATCTCGTCATCGTCGCTGCATTTGAATCCAACATTATCAAAATTATCAAAATTTTCGAGATTCTCATAATCATTATCATCGTTGCAATCAAGTTCATAATTCTCAAAAATTCCTACATTCTCATCATTATCTTCACAATTTTTATTGGTACTACTACTTTCTCCAATTTTCTCGCCATGCATGAACCAACATGTATATCTTTCCTTAAATCCCCGACAAATCAAATGAGCTCTAATTACTTCCGAGTCCCCAAATCCTACACAATTTTTACAATCCCTACAAGGGCACAAAATGTTGACATCCCTTTTCTCCACTCTATAACTCTCTGCAAATTGTAAAAATTCTTCAACGCGAACCAAATATTCTTCACTATCTCGTCGCAATTCATACATCCAACTTCGATCCATCTGTAAATTAAATTTAAAAAATGATTTCAATTAATTAATCATGGTGCATGGTCGACATATATATAGCTTTGGACGAATTAATTCTTGGCTTACAAAGGGCCGGTTTACAATCCTAACCCACCCTTTGAATATTGTGCCTCGTATGTGAACACATGTTAGCGGAATTTAATTAGTATTTGAGAAAAATTCGGCAGCATTTCCCCTTAACTCCCCAAGTATGCGTAAAGACCACATACTCGTAGGAGTAATAAGGAGAAATACTGTCGAACTTTTCTCAAATACTAATTAAACCCCGCTAACATGTGTTCACATCCTAAATGAGACACAATATTCAAAGAGCAGTCCCAAACCGGGGACTATTCAAAATTAATCCCTATTGGATTAATTTTGAACGGGCATGGACCTAAAATCATATTAATAGGTCGATTATTGGACAACAATACACTAATTATTCTAATTAACAAATTAAAACAACCATGCATGCATCAATCAATCAAACCCTAAATTATAAATGTGCAATAATATAATCAGAAAATAACAGAAAATAAAAAAAAGAACAATTACTAATAACTTGAGTAATTAAGAGAGAGAGAGCAATTACTAACTTGAGTAAAAGAGAGAGAAGAAAATCACAACAAAATCAGCTATCTCAGATCCCAGCAGCGCACAAATCAGCTTCCAGCCAATCCAGAGGAGAGAGAGTGATCAAAACGGCGCTGGAAGGGGAGGCTTACCGCATTAAAACCCTAAAAACAACTTTCCTACACGGATTTATAGGTACAAATCCGTGTAGCTCTCTCAAAATATGTACACGGATATTAAAATTAAAAACCGTGTATAAAATTTTTTCCTACACGGATAGTTCATTAATAATCCGTGTAGCTCTCTCAAGTTTTATACACGGTTCTTTACTTAAATATCCGTGTATAAATCCTTAATTACCACACGGAGTCGGATTGGGGTGTTATTATCCGTGTAGAATTCCTTGAGCACTGGAAAAATTCGATTTTATACACGTTTTTTTATAAAATGGGGCAAATCCGTGTATAAGGTACAGTGTAGGAAGACGTTTTTTGTAGAGTACCATATGCTTCGGCTATTGGATCTATCATGTACGCTATGTTGTGCACTCGCCCTGATGTCTCGTACGCTTTGAGTGTGACGAGTAGATATCAGGCAAATCCTGGTTCAGCACATTGGAGTGCTGTAAAGAATATCCTTAAGTACTTAAGAAGAACTAAGGATATATTCCTCGTCTACGGTAGTGATTCAGAGCTCGTTGTAAGTGGTTACACCGATGCTAGTTTCCAAACCGATCATGACGACTCAAGGTCACAATCATGATACGTATACATTCTCAATGGTGGTGCTGTTAGTTGGAAGAGTTCCAAACAAGCAACCACGGCAGATTCAACTACGGAAGCCAAATATATAGCCGCTTCAGAAGCTGTAAAAGAAGGTTTCTGGATGAAGAAGTTCCTGAACAAACTAGGAGTGGTTTCGAGTGTCCAAGGCCCTATAGACCTCTATTGTGACAACAATGGAGCCATTTCACAAGCCAAGGAACCCAGATCGCACTCCAAATCAAAACATGTTCTACGACGTTATCACCTGATACGAGAAATTGTAAACAGAGGTGATGTGAAGATTTGTAAGATTGACACGAACAGTAACACAGCTGATCCACTGACAAAACCTCTTCCTCAAGCTAAGCATGAGATGCACACTGCATCTATGGGTTTGAGACACATAGGTGATTGACTATGAGAAATTGTAGGTTTGTATAGATGTAGGGCTGATATGATTGGCTCTAGCTTAAGTGGGAGATTATTAGAGCAGTAATCTAGAAGTCAATCATAAGATAATGTATTCTATATGTTTTTGTTAATGAATTGAATGATTAATAAAATATATCATTTTGTTCCTTGAGTGTTATTGAATTTATGGATCATTTTTGGCATTCGGAATCAAAAATTGTAGAACTCTGTAATATAGATAATAATACTCTTAATTTATCTCTAACCTTGGTAAATAGCAAGGAACACTAATTAACCATTTAAAGGTTAGTGTGTGGATTAAATGATGGTTAAGTTCTGCAAACCATAGACAAATAGTTGTTATTTTAATCACACAGATACATGTTGGAGAACATGGTATTAGACTGACCCATAAATGAAACATTATATGGTTTTGTGTTTGTGTCATTAATATTTCATAACAGTGTTAAGTTCTAAAGTATGAGATGCTCGTCTTCCCTACATGAGAAATGTACATTTGTAAGTGTTGTCCAACGCTATCCGTAAAACGTAGCTATACAGATGACATTTCAGTATGCATAACTTGTGCGGAGGGGAGATGTTCATCAAGACTACTATTGTCCCTCGTATTTAGTGCGAGTGATAGTGTCACTGGGCCCCTTGATGAAGTAGGATTATCAGCGCGCAGTATGATTAAAGAGTTAATCATATTTGATAGTTTGCTTCAGATCGAGAAAAGATTAGGTTTGCAAGGATGACACTGACCTACCTTGAAACTAATCTGATACCATGAGACAAAAGAATTAACACAAGTAAATTGTTTACTAGGATCGTGATATTTGCATTTGTACAAACTCATCTGTGTTAATTGGGTAGTCATAATGCATTCTGCCAGGTGCCGCTTATGATTTATAGAATTGAAAAAGAGTTTTAATTCTATTGCCAACATAACACGGATCCTGTCGGGTCACACCAATAGGAAGTCAACAAGAGAATTTTATAATTGATTATAAAGAGTTATAATTAAATATAAATGTCATAGAGATGACAAATAAATAAAAACTAAATTAAATTTATAACGTGTATGACACGTCGTATAAATTTATTATTACAACAGCAAGATATATAATTATTTGGAATAATTATATACATATGAATGAGATCAAAATGTTAATTTAGAATTAATATTTTGGATCTAAAAGTTAATTTAAATTTGAGCCCAAAATTAAATTAGAATTTAATTTTGAATTTAATTTTGAAATTAATTTTGAGCCCAAATTTAAATTCAAATTAAGCCCAAATCTAAATCTAATTTTTGAGCCCAAATTCAAATATTAATTTGAGCCCAAAATTAAATTTAGAAGCCCAAGATGAAAGCCCAAAAAATATGGAGTCCAAATAATTATCAAATATAGTTAAAAGGGCAAAATCGTAACTTCACCCTTTTATAACATGAAACCAAAATATCTGAAGGGGTAAAATGGTAATTGGGCAGGGGTAATGGCAGTTTTAGAACCCTATAAATAGGGGTGGAGGGTGAAGGCATAAGGCATCCCTCTTTGATATTGGATTCGATTCTGATAGGAATCGATATTCGTGCTGTTGTAGCTATCGTTGCGAACAATGGCAAAATAAGTTTTTGTTGTCCCACTAGTGAAGTACTGCTGGCTAGGGAAACACTGGTGCTCTGGTGATTCCGGGTGGATAGCTGACAGAGGTATCAGACGTCGGGTGCTTCGTAAGCAGGCTGCTTATTGAGCAGGTTGCTTGTAAGCAGGTTGCTTGTCGAGCTGGGTGCTTGGTGACCAGCTGGGTGCTTGTGAGCAGGGTGCTTGGTGACCAGCAGGGTGCTTGCAGAGGTAGCAGCTGAAGCGATCGGCGGTTCCAATTCGAATTTGGAACGAGGTACAAATATCTTTTAATTTATTTATGTTTAAATAAATTTATGTTTTAGAATTCAAATATAGGAGTAGGTCCTAGGCTTAGGGTAGAAGTAAAAATTTTGTTTTACGTTCTTTCCGCACCTTAGGCCGAAACGGGGAATTATTCGATAAATCTCCCCAATATGAGGCACCCGAATCCAACACCCAAACATCCATATTTGAACTCGCGGTACAAGCAACACTTAGTGTCACCGCATCTCCTTTTTAATCGGAAACAAGAGTAGTAACAAGAGTATCCCAACTGGTAGGCAAAGAACTCAAAAGTAATAAGCATAATACCTCTTCATCAAGATTTACTTTCAAGGATTTCAATTGAGCTGCAATCGAGTTGAACTCGCTCACATGCGTTCTCATTGATATGCCATCCTTCATTTTGAAGAGAAATAACATCTTCATAGCATGCATCTTGTTTACTCCCGAAGGTTGCTCATATGATTGCTCCAATGTGGTCCAAAGCTCATGAGCGGTCTTACATTGATAGACATCAAACAAAATCGATGGTGAAATACACGGCCTTATAGCCGCCAAACATTTGCGATCAAGCAACTCCCATTCATGATCCTCCATGTGTATGGGTTGTGCACTACTACCAATCAATGGTAAATCCAACTCCCTCACAACTAAGTAGTCCTCCATCAATATTTTCCAAATAGCCCAATTGCTACCATTCAACTTCTCAAATTCCATAGCCCTCTCCATTGTGCACGTGCAATCACGAATACAAGCTCAAATTAAACCAACTGAAGCTTCAATCACCCCTTTGCCAAAGCCTAACGTGCTCTGATACCAATTGTTGGTAAATAATGTGGAAGCGCTCAAGGAGTAATTTTATCGAACACCTTGCGGACATACACCAATGCCCGACCAAATGGAGAAATATGAAATCGAACAAGAAGCCAACACAAACAAGCAATCAAGCACAAGAAAATAAAAGAGAGACACAAGATTTTACGTTGAAACTCTTTCGGGAGAAAACCACGGGAGCACACGGCACAACTTCACTAGATCAATGAGTCTTTACAATACAAGAAAATAATCAAGCCAACAACACTCAATCTAACACTCTCTTACAATTTCATGCACTAATCTATGAGATTTCCAAGTGTATAGATGGATTGAATCAAGAGAGCAAAACCCTAGAAGGAGCTTGGAGAAGAAGAAAGAAAAACTTGGGGATCACACACACAATCTCTCTCTCATCTACCTTTTAATTTCCATTTGGAAATTTATTTTTGTGAGTTGCAATATGGGCCGAAGCCCATATTTAGTTTTGGCTTCACGCATCAACAGTCAAGACATTTTTTTCCAGCTGGTACTCTATCCAGGATATCATGAATCATGCTTACTCATTGCCACAAAAACAACAACATTGTTTTCTAACTGCCTTTAGTGCCTTAGTCTGGTGTATATGGAAATAAAGTAACTTAATTTGTTTTGAACAAAGACAATGTGTCTCTGGTCCCACTGTTATAATTTCTATTCTGACAACAATGTTGTATTGGGCAGGTGCTAAAGCTAACCTAGAGGGACTACACCAATGGATGCCAGCTGACATCAACCTCATTCCTGTCCAGGCAGTATCCCACACCCCCCCACCACCCCCCCCCCCCCCCCCCCCCTCCCAAGCTCCGGCCCCCATCTGATGAAGATACCAGCTCCTGCACATAAAAGGCCCTTCATATCTAGATAGCATACTTAGTTGATATATTCCTGTCTATGTTATTTTGTGCTACTGCATGGGATTCCCTCCCAAAAAACAACCCCTATATAAAAATTTTTATGTGTCGAAATGAAATGGATATATGCCGTTTTTATCAAAAAAAAATAATAGTATTAAAAAAAATTATATACTCGCATATTATATTTTTGATAAATTTATTTGAGATAGAAATAGGTTTAACCTTTTGTATTTTAAATATTCCGAAGTGATCTTTCGATACGATTTGAAACATGTGTTCTCCACTCAGGAATATTGTTTTGATCAACATAAAAATATTTAAATCATGAGTAAAGCAATCGGTCTTAAGTGTACCAAGGGTCTTGGGTGTAAGATTTCTTTAAAATCCATGCTATCAGATATTGCTTCAAAATCGATTTTATGAGAAGGAAACTGGAAATTCTAAAAATTTCACTCAATTTTCACTAACCCTGTCATTCCCTCCCGTAACCCTTGGTCTCCCTCTTCATCTTCCTCTCCCTCTTCACCTCCCTCCCTCTCCTCCCTCGCTCTCTGTCTCTATTCGGTCACCTCTCCCATATCGCGAGAGAGTAGGTCAGAGGGACAACTTCAGAGGATACAGACCAGATTACAAAGCTGAGACCATGCTGTTTCAGTTCTATTTCCCTTTATATTTTCTTATTTTCTTGTGTGTGAAGTGTCAAATTTATCCCTGGCGAAAGGTTTAGATGGGGATCCGGCCCGTTCCATTCATGGCATGCTTAAATGGGTTGGGTCCAATGAGGAGCATTTCGGCCATAAATTATTTATAAATTAATTAGAATTAGATAGGCTGCAGTGTAAATTTCCATTCCAGTTAGGGCTTTAGTATATTGATACTGTTGGCATATTAAAAATTGCAACACTGGCATTTGGTACAATTAATGCAAAGTGAATTTCGGTTTGGATTACTGTCAGACTAATTCTTTGTTGACAATCAGAAACTACATTTGTAAGAGAGATATCAAAATACTTGTTGCAGGGCTATAATTGTGATGTTTCCTTGTGTACTCTGACAAATTTCTAATGCCATTAAAATTCTGGTAGAACCAGAATAAGACATTGGGTCACCAGGTACTCTTTTATTTTTTATTTTTTTTATTTTTGTACTTTCTTTTTCTTTTGATTGATAGGGGAGAGGTCCTTAAAAAAATTTCAATCTTAACATTATGGATTTCTTAAAGGATAGATTTATTGATTATTGGCATGGGAGTAAATTGAATAATATCACAAATTTGAACTTTGGGAGAAACACTCACGAGGAGGAAGTATATACCCTCATAAGAAAAATTGAAAATTAATAAAGGTTTATACATAATTAATAGTTGAATACTTGGTTTGTAAGGTGAATTAACACTGTTCAACAAGAGAGAAGATAAAAACTACACATTGTCCCACATAAGGACATCAAAATGACAAATGAATTACATTGAAAATACGGTACACCATACATGATAGCAAAGCATAGTGAATTGAAAAAAGATAAATCTCCCATACACACACAATTTAAATTGCATACACGATATATGATATAAAAGAAAATCAAATCAGGATACAAGATGATGTATAAATGTAGATGCATACTTAGCTTAGCGCAATCAATTTGGTTTGTAACTAAGCACAGTATATTTGGTTTGAATAAAAGAAAGTACGGTTTGAATTAATGTAAGGACAAACAAACAGATGCCAGCAATGAAAGAGATGGTTATCCATGGATTCGAGCAGTAGCGCCTCTTGAACTCTCCATATAAACTGGAGGTGTAGGCACTTCCCTCATAATGTGCCATTACCTTCTCCTCTAAAATTATAAGCTCCTTCGGCATCCTGAGACCATCGGAAATAGAAGTTTTTAGCTCTCGTACACAGCGTAAAACATCCTCATTGTCAAATAGTGTGCTTGGGATGACACCATTCTTTCGCAATTCTTTGACATCATCTTCCGTCTTTAACAAGCATGACATGCATGCAACATAGGCCGTGAAGGGTTTTCCAAGGCCCACATAATCCCGTTCAAATATTAAAAGACTTTCATAGAGTTCAGGGATGTGTTGGAAAAGGTACCAGGGTGTTAATTGCATAACTCTGGATAATCTCATGTTGTCAGAGTAAGACACATCAATGGAGCCACCTTCATCCTTTTTGAAAACTATTTGAGATAAGCTCAAGTTTGTTGCAGTAGGTATATGGAGGCGGCTAATCGACTTAGCTGGAGGATCATGCACCATATACGCCCCATCGGGGGTTCGAGACCAATGGAAGATGTGTAATAGATGTTTGAAGTAATCTTGAGGGGCATCACCATCCTTTTTAGACGGGTGCTCTCTTGGACATAGTTTGTTAAAACATGAGAGCGCAATTTTGTGGATTGGGGGAAAAGAAACTTTGATTAAGTTGGGGAACATTGTATATACATCTACGACAACAAACCATGGTATCTGGTAGTTCATGTTTAACATGTAACACTTGACCCGTATTTTATCATTTGATAAAAAGTCTGCTATATTTTGAATGTCTTGAAACGCTAGACCTTTTGGATAACTACTTTGGTCATTCATTATATCCACAATAACCTTACTGTATTCTTCCCTTGATAAGAAAACCATCGCAAATATTAAGAAACAACTCTGGACTAGTAGGTGTTCAATGAAAAGTTTGCTATTTTCAGCACGAAATTTTTCATCGACCCCACGATAGTAGCTCCAGGCTTGATCTTCTTTCTCTTGCATGTATTGAAGCAATGAACCTAAGTTAATACCAAACCAATGTGTCATACATGCAACAATATGCCACTTTTGGGTTTCAGGTATGAAAGAGGCCCCAAAATCATTCCAACATTGCCAATTACCAAATATTGATGGCCGTTGTTCAATTTCTTTTGATGATCTGGTTGCATGGGAGATGATCCGAGCTTCCATCTCCACAAGCCACTCACCCAGATGTTCTTTTGATATGGATATTTCATCTACTGGTTGTATTGCATCATTACTCATTTGTGATCCTCTTCCAGCTGATTAATCCACGAACAAGCGCAAGCTCTTCTGAAAATAATGTGGAACGTACATGATTAAATAAATATTGAATACAGATATGCTAGTCGAAGAAGGATGGAAAACTCATATATATCCCGGTTATTCAAAAGTTGAGGCTTGATTATATAATTTTTTGTTTAGTTTAACGTGAAAACCAAGAACTGACCAATTATTGGCCGTTTTAATAAAATATAAGGACCGGCCAATAATTGGCCAGTTTGGACATTTTTAAAATTACCTAACTTTTATAGTTGGCAATTTATATTTATTGTTGGATATTAATAAAAATCACGGGAAGATATGCTAAAATGAATTAATAGTAATAGTATTATTCGTGGACCATGTCATTTATTAGTTTAAAATATTTTCCAGTTTAATTTGAAATCAACACTGGCGCTTTGCTTTTGGTAATTTATTAGACCATATATAAAAGATAAGAAGAAATAATAAAGCTGTATTTGTTGACTAGAACTAGGTTGTTCTAAAGCTCAAGTCTCTTTGTGAGCTTAGTTCAAAAATCTATTGAATTGGCTTCAAACGATGCATTTAAATTGTCGAAACTGATCTACTTCACGAGTGATGTATTTACATGTCAAATTTATAAATTTTCCCAATAATTTAGTATGAAGTCAAGCTGTAAAAAATGGTTTATAAGTTAATTATATTGTGTTCATTGTTCATTATTTTTTTACCGCTTGACTTTATATTAAATTATTTAAAAAATTTATAAATTTGGCATGCAAACTCATCACTCATGAAGTAAATCGGTTGCAACGGTTTTAATGCGTCACTTGAAATCAATCCGTTGGGTTTTTGAGTTAAGCTCACAATGAGGCTTGATGAGCTTAAGAACAACCATTCTCTACTCGTATTTGTTTCTCATGGCTATTATTGAAAACTAATGTTGTCTCAAACTTTAAATCTTTTCTTAATTTTGAAAGATATGAGTATGACAAAGCAATCTTTCTGGTCATCTTCTGTTAGAGTCTTTAGAGAGCGGAATAATTTTATACTATTTGAAGGAATTGTACATATGGTTTTTTTTATAAATATTATCAACAGCAGCCAGGACCCCACCCATGAGCCGTGTTTGACAGCGTAATATCAACTACTAATGTATATATCAAACAAATCAAATTTGTTGACTTTGACCAAATAATTATGCAGTTTATAATGTGAAAACACTGTGGTATGAAAATAAAACTGCATCAACTGAAAACACTCTAATTCTTTATACGTAAGAGTGACGTCTAGAAGTGGAATCTGACACCAATATTTCGTCTCATATTAGTTAAATAAGAACAACTGAGTAGCAAACTAGATCCAGATAATAAGAAAAAGCCGGAAGCCCTTAGACTTCCACCATCTGTTAATTTTAGTATTTGTATTACTTTCCTGATTTACTTTTCAAACAAACAACAATCATTGCTTAAAACTAGAATTCAGATCACTATTCAGTCTTAAAATGGTCTTCACAAATCTACAATAAACTAATGAATCTTACTAATAGATCGATAGCGGCCTGATCAGTAACATATCTAAAGTAACAAAAACAAAAGGCATACATTCTCTGGGATATGAAACTAATTAACAAATTATTTCCCCTCACAACAACATTCACAAACAGATGTAGTAAGCATACATACACTGATCGGACAAATAATAATAAAAAGAATAGACGGTTTGAATTAGAGAGAAAAAGTAGAGATAAGTACCAAAGAGTAGACGAGAGGAATCCGGTCTACGTCTAAATCTATGGCTCTTTTCTCCAAATGATGAGGATGAGAAGTAGAAACTGCGGACATTTATAGAAGCAAGTTCATGGTCAAGTGGACAAGAGAAGACTATATAAAATTGACCACTTGCTTGCCTCTATATATGTATCCTTCCACTTGACCACTTGACCACTTGACCACTTGCTTGCCTCTATATATATATCCTTCCACTTGACCACTTGACAATTTGCAGCTGTTAATTTGAGGACCAAAATGTTAATTTGGGGTCAAGCCAAACAATTCCCATCACAGATGCCAAATGTCCAGGTTCAGAGCAGTTGTAGACTAGCCAAACCTCCAGAATTTAAGACTCCATGGAAGAAAGTATACAAGACTTGACAAATTCCTAGTGTCTACTTCAGGGGGTACTTGTTGCCAAATACTGTACAAATTCTGACCATTGCCCCCTTGGTCTGTCATGCACAAACAAAATTCCCAAGCTCAAATATTTTCAAACTACAGAACTCACTACTACAGAAATGGAATAAACCTAACGTCCATTTGCTAAAGGTTTAAACCAATCTTGGTCTAAAGCCAATAGACTAAAGATGATGTGGCAAGTGATACAAAGTTTAATATAAAAGAAATTGATTTGTATTGATTGAATTGTTACAAGCTATACATGATATTATATAGACTAATTACTAATTAGCCGTTACACTCTTTCCTAAATTACAATATGCAATATAGCTGGTACTATTTCCTAATTACACTATATTTGATAAAAAAAATCGGATACAAAGATGTACAAAGCTGTACACTCCAAACATGCTAAGAGTTGTCAAATATTGGATCTGATTTGATATTGTCAATATCTTCAATACTCCCCCTTAAGTTGGACTCGAACAAGTCGAAAGAGCCAAACTTGCTTGTGATTTGGTGAAATGTATTCCCATTAAGTGCTTTTGTGAGGATATATGCCAGTTGTTCTTACTATTTACATACGGTGTTTCGATTTTCTTAGATTGAACCTTTTCCCATATGAAATGACAATCAACTTCTATTATTGTACAACGAGAGCAAAGGTAAAAATCACACATTAATATTGTCGCACATAGGCACATAAAAAAGGACAAATGAATTACATTGAAAAAAAATACAAAAGATAGAGGATGTCACAACAAACAACATATAGTGAATCGAATAAAGATAAATCACAATTTAAAATGCATACATGATATTATGAAATAAAAGAAGAAGATACAAGAGATATATAATTATAAGTGTACACTTAGCTTAGTGCAATCATTGTTTGTAGTAGCTAAGTGTACCATATAAGGTTTGGATAAAAGTAAGCACAAATAATAAGATGCCTGCAATGACGGAGATAATTATTCATGTATTGGAGTAGTAGCGTTTCTTGAACTCTCCAATTACTCTATTAACACTTTTTTTTATGATGTGCCATCACCTTCTTCTCCAAAATGGCTAGCTCCTTCGGTACATGGATATTACTGGGAATAAAAGGTTTGAGTTCTTGTATAAAACACAAAACATCCTTGTCGTCAAACGTTGTGTTTGGGATGACACCATTTTCTCGCAATACTCCCACATATGCTTCTGTTTTTACTAAGCAGGCCATGCATGCAACATAGATCATGAAGGGCGTTCGACAATCAATGTACCTCCGTTCAAATATTAAAAGGTCTTTATAGATTTTAGTGCTGTATTGGTAAAGGTGCAAGGGTGTTAATTGCAATACTCCAGATAATCTCCTGCTGTGAGAGTAAGACACATCAATCGGGCCATCATCATCGTTTACGAAAACTGTTCGAGATAACTGCAGTTCTGTTGCCCTAGGTATATGGAAGTGGCAATGCTGCTTTGTATTATCCTCTATATACTCTCCATCGGGGGATCGAAACCAATGGAAGATGTGTAGTAGATGTTTGAAGCCACCTTTAGGAACGGTAGCCCTGTCCACTTTAGATGTATTAACTCTCAGATATTTAAGAAAGCATGGGAATGCGAGTTTGTGGATTGGGGTATCTAAAAGCTTGCCTATGTTGGAAAAATCTGTATACACGGCTTCAATAACAAACCAAGGTATTTGGTAGTTCATGGTCAACATGTAAATTTGTTTTTGCACTGGATGTTTATCGCAAAAGGCTAATTAATTTCGAAGGTCTTTAAGCGTTAGACCTTTTGTAAAACTAGTTTGGTCCTTCATTTTATCCTTAATAACCTTTCGGTAATCTCCCCTATGGTGGGAAACCATCCGAATTATTAAGAAGCAACTACTGACCAGTAGGTGTTCTATGAAACGTTTGTTATTTTCAGCTGTCCGAAATTGTACATCGATCCCTTGATAGTAACTCCAAGATAGATCTATGTTCGTTTGCATGTATTTTAGGAATGAACGTACATTGAGACCAAACAAGTGTGTCGTACATGCAACATAGTGCCACTTTAGGGTTTCAGGTATGAAAGAGGCCCCAAAATCATCCCAACATTCCCATTTACCAAATACTGATGGTTCTTCTTCATTGTCGCTACCATTGCTATCGATTGATGGTCTGGTTGCAAGGACCGGAGTTGCCTAGATTCACTACTCGACCTTCTATTTCCACAATCCACTCATCTACTGGTTCTTCTAAATCATCTATTTCATCTAGTTCTTTGGTATCATTACTCATTTCCGTTGATGTGGATATTTCACCGACTTGTTCTTGGGAATCATGACCCATTTCCGACCATCTTCCCGATTAAGCCACAAACAAGTTTTGTTATGAAATAATGTGCAACGATATTAAATATTGAGTACGTCCTGATGTTAATCTAAGAAGCATGGCAAAACCATATCCAGATTAATCAAAAGTTAAGGTTTCATTAGATAATTTTGTTGCTTTCTTGTGAAAACTGACCAATTTAGTATTTACACAGTAAAACTAGGGGTGTCAAATGGGTAAAACTATGGACCAGTGAATGCATTTGCTACCCATATAAAATTAATCTTACCCACAGTTACCCTTATTCGTTATGTATTTACCTTACACATGCACTACACTTATCGGTTAAGACAACGAGTAACGAAATAAATAATACGTAATAACAAATAAATTTGTAGCTTATATAATTTAATTAAAAAATCTAACAAATAAATATTGATATTAATAGAAAAATTATTATTATTTGTCTATACCATTTAAAATATAAATTATTAATTAAATAAATATAAATTTTACATTAAATAAAACTATATAAAATATTGGAAAAATTTACAGCTTTATCATAATTTACTAAAAAAATATTATATAACATGTTGTAAAATCAATGTAATCATAATAATAATACCTATACGATTAAAAAAATTATATAATTTTCTTTTATAAATTATCCTCTAATGAGTACGAAAAATTTCTTATCCATATCTATATCTGATAAACTAACAAAAAAGTTTCATACCTGTATCCATACTTGTTATGATCATACTTACATTATTAAATACAATAGGGATCATGCAAACGGTAAAAAAACAACAAACACTGAAAATAAAATTTCGTAGATAATTTCCACTTAAAAATGAAATGACAGACCATATACATAATTAATCAGACAATGATATACTTATATATAGAGTTGGGCTACGCTGCTTCACGAAGTAAAGCGAATGTTTTACTTCACACTCATATTTTGTGATTTCAATGTTCAGAATGTTGATCCGAACTATTCAAGTTGATCTCCATATTAAATTGTGTTGGGAGACAAAATTTTACATCTTTTGAAAATTTGTCACTAGTTTTTTCGAATTTCTAAAAATCACTTATTTTTTATGGTCGACGATTTTCTGAAAAACAGTGATTTTAAAAAATTCCAAAAGTATAGTAAAAAATTCTAAAAACTGTAAATTTTGGTCTCCAAACACAATTTAATATGGAGATCAACTTGAATGGTTTGGATCGACGTTTTGAATTTGTAATTGAAGATATAGTGAAGTGAAACACTTGCTTTACTTCGTGAAGCACTGTAGCCCAACGCTCGCTCTCTCTCGTGCGCGCGCTCTGTGTGTGTGTGTATTATATCCTTTCTTTTTTGTCTAAATTAAACTTCAGCCACATTTTAATATGTAAAATCCAATTTCTAAATGTTAATCTATTTTCCACTTGGTCCGAGCGGTGTTATTAAATATTTCAGTCTAAGTATTATTAATTGGCATTTGACTAAATACATGATTTAAGCCGTCGAGATACATAGTAAAAGATTGAAACGTAACGTCAAGCCAATAAATATAATTTTTTTTTTTACAAATGTGCCACATATATCCGTATGAATTAATTCTAAGACATCATTACATCTTTTTGTATCATACTTACGTTAATTAGTTTGTTTTTCCTTTATACAATTTACACAATCATTAGACACAAGACGTTCTATCATTTTCATAGAGATATGTCCTAATCGCTTGTGCCATAATGTTGTTGATTTCTCGCAAGTTAATTTATATTTTCTATTATCTATATGCAGTGCCTCTAAATGTGAAGTGTCTATATCTAGAAAATAAAGATTATCATAAGAAGACAGGACACCAGAAGCAAGAAGCTTAGAATTTTGACACAAACTGAAATTTTCATTACTAAATGAACATACATAATTATTTTTGTCCAAATAAGATACAGAAATTAGGTTCATTTTGAAGGATGGAACCACTAAAGCATCAAAACTTAAATAAAATCATGTCCTACATAATAATCTAAATTTTCCTATGCTTTTCACTTCTACTTTGTTGCCATTTCCTATGTAAACGTAGCGCTCTGCCTCACTTGGCTTGCGATGGCTTAGGCAACCCTGCATCGATATACTGATGTTAGACGTTGCACCTGAATCTATCCACCAAGTATATCTAGATACATAACTTAAATTAACTTCAGAACAAACTAAAGCAAGAGACATACTTCTCCCCATGAGGGGCTTAATCTGACTTAGATTTGACATTATGTTTAGATCTGAAAATTCAAGAACAGAGAAATAATTTAGATACGTTGCGTCACAATTTGATCCTTAATCATAATTCTAAAATCTATCTAAAGGTCTGTGTGAAACTATTTGCT
Source organism: Carex arenaria (assembly GCA_964058825.1). Lineage (NCBI taxonomy): Eukaryota > Viridiplantae > Streptophyta > Magnoliopsida > Poales > Cyperaceae > Carex > Carex arenaria. The sequence continues at coordinate 575,907 of CAXKVW010000051.1, read as the reverse complement.
CCATTAAATCTTTAGCCAAGACACCATTCACTAATGAAACACCTTTGGGTGTAACCATTACCTTCAGGCATTCTGGTGTAGTGAATAAAGTACAAACATGTAACTTTTTTGTCAATCAACCTTTGGGTGAAATTAACATATCCATGAACTAACGATCAAGCCAGTCAACGGGGGGAGGAGGATCACAGATGGATCGCTTAAGTTCCAAGCCCCTGATGCTTTTCTAGACATCGCTAGTCCATGTGTGTTGCAACTTATTTTTTTTACACTACCCTTATGCACTAAACAATTTCAGCAAACGCTAAACCTCCTTTGGGAAAGCTAACACTCACATCCATTTCTAGCATGTCATTTTATATTTGTCATGTGCCACTTTGCACTTGTCTCGCACAAAGAGGTTCGCTTGCGAACAATCAGTGCTCAACTTGTACAAAATTAATGACACATGTAAATCCTAATTGCCTTTAAATAGATCCTAAAACTATGCCTAAAACCTATTCTAGGACGCATCCTAAAATGGGTACTCGTCCTAAATAGAGTATAGTAACTAATGGGAGTTTTAATTAAAATAAACTAATTTTGATATGTTAACTATACATCAAAAATAAATACTAGGCTTTAGAAACACTTTAATTAGTATTCTCCAAAATATACTTTTAGAAATACTTTATGCTTTTATTTAGAAGTAACGAAATAATCTTATTTAGAATTTACTAAATAATCATAGGCTCAAATTAGCTATAAACATGACCAGAATTTAGTTAAATACTAATTATAGATAATGACTAAATTATATAACTAATTAGGCTAATAATAGCATACTTTATATAGTAGTAATTATAATTATTTCAACCTAAATTACAATTACTTACAACTACCACTAGTACAAAAAACCCTTTCACTGACCCTTAGTCACTGACTGTTTTATTATGTAACAGTCAGTGTAGAGTCTACGTGGCAAAATCATAAATATGAATAACTTCAACACTGACTGTTTTTTTATGGGAAGTGTCAGTGTTGTTCGACCTTTCACCGACTGTTTTTTTAATTTAACAGTCAGTGTTGAGAAATGACTTTCACCGACTGTTTTTTTAGTAGAAGGGCCAGTGTTGTTCGAACTTTCACCGACTGTTTTTTTAATTTAACAGTCAGTGTTGAGAAATGACTTTCACTGACTGTTTTTTTAATTTAACAGTCAGTGTTGAGAAATGACTTTCACCGACTGTTTTTTTAGTAGAAGGGTCAGTGTTGTTCGAACTTTCACCGACTGTTTTTTTAGTAGAAGGGTCAGTGTTGCTCAACTTTCACCGACTGTTTTTATTGAAAAACCGTCCGTGTTGCTCAACTTTCACCGACTGTTTTTAATGAGAAACCGTTAGCGTTGCTCAACTTTCACCGACTGTTTTTATTGCAAAACCGTTAGTGCAAAAAAATAGCTGCGTAAAGTGCAAAAATAACGACAAAATCTATGTTCCAAAATATTGTAACACAATATTATGAAAAGTTGTAACAATAAAGTATCAAAACTATAACAAGAAATACTGCAGCAATGAAGTATATAAACTGTAACAATTACCATAACAACTATAAAACAACAAAAATATCAAAAAAAAAACTTTACAAACATAACTTTGTCAAAGAAACACTATCCAGCAAACAACAAACACAAAAAATTAAACTATAGATATTTGGTGTTCATTATTAGGATGCGTCAGAAGCTTCATAGCAAGAATCAAACACTCCTTCGATATATCCTCCTACAAAAAAAAATACGACAAATCTTAGAATTAAAACTACAAATATTACAAAGAAAATAAAACTGCAAAAAAAAAATGTACACAAAATACTGTAAAAGATACTGTAACAACTGTGGAGGACAAATAATGTAACAAAAATAGAGAAATATTGTAATAAATTAACTCATTCTATATATCAATCAGTATCAACATACTGTAACAAATGTAGATAAATAATGTAACAAATGTAGGAACAAACTGTAACAGATATACTGAATATCAACCAATGTCAAAAACTGTCTCAGCTGTAGACAATTAAACTAAGATTGAACATCAATCAGTATCCAATATTATAACAACTGGAGACAAATAATCTAACAAATGTAAATAAATATTGTAACATATTTATCTAATACTTATAGACAATGTTCCAATAATTAGAAATAAATCAATACCTGAGAGAAGTTTAGAGGAAGGTCAGTGATTACGTTGTAGACTATGCGCAACAGGAATACAGGAATTACGTGGTATTCATAATATTCATCATTCTCCCCATGTGAAGTACAGTAGTGCAACTCCAACCCAGGGAGATCCACTACTATAAGAATCCCGTGGTTCTTCTTACACACACGGACAAATAGTCATTTGATTGTCTCAAACCGTTGGCAAGACAGTTGAGGAATAGCCAATAGAACATACTATAATAAATATGAACAAATAATGTAACAACGGAAAATCAAAACTGTATCACAATAATTCAGTACTATCAAATATGAAATGAAATAATGTAACAAATGCCTAACATAACTGTAGCAAATAATGTACAATACTACAACAAATTATAGAACTGTAGCAAATAAATGTAAATGAAAATACAAAAAGAGAATAAAAACTTACTGAGGTCTAAGGGGAAATGAAAAACCAAGGCCTAGATCTATGGCTCCTTCGAGATCGTGAGGCTCGAAAGGATGCATATGACGTGAGGAAGAGGTGGAGAAGAGGCAGAGGGACCGAGATAGGAGGCGGAGGCGGCCGAAAATGGGAGTCAGCGGAGGCGGAGGCGGCCGGAGATGGGAGGCGGCAGAGGCGGGGGCGGCCAGAGATGGGAGGCGAAGGCGGTCGGAGAGAAATCATCATAAAAGAAGGGAGCTAGGTTTGCCATTTGGGAAGAGCTTTGGTTTTGTGTGGGTGCTAGAGAAAAACAGAGATGAGGAAATGAGAGAGAATGTGAGAGACAGGAAGTTATTTATACCTAGAATGGTTAAGAAGTTTTATCCAAAAGGTTGGGTAAAAACTGGGTACAAAACATTGGGTACTAAAACTTTTTCTCTTCCAGAAATTTATAGAACGCTTAAAACATATGTCATATTAGAGATATATGAGCCAAATAAGAAACATTACATAGCAGCTTTCAGAAAAATTAGTAAACTATTTTGGGAAAGCCTTTAATTATGAAAACAATTCTTTAAAAGCCATAATTAACAACAGCCATTGAATTTTATTTATTGGACCAAATTTCACTTTCTTTATTTAGCCTAAATTTATAACTACTATCATTTTAATCAACTATAATTGGTCTATTAACAATTATAATTGATTAACATTATTCTATATGTATTCGTATCCAAATCCTTAATTGAAATACGTATAATACCATGACTTAATTAATCACATTGTTTGGTATATTTTAATCATTACATAAATGTAATTTTGCGGCAGTATTTAATATCATAATTATAATGTATGTATGTCCAACTTAATTATTGTAATTAGACGTCTCTAAATCCAACACAATTGTCATGCAAATCAGGCTCAGCTTACCTAAATCTGTAATTCTGTTTACGTTTATTTTTCATTACCTTTGAGTTTCTGATGAAATGGAGAAGACTTCCCCCACATTTGTAATACCTGATCACCTCCATGCATCAAATTCACACAACTTAATGACCGCATTTGATTGCTACCATTTCCATCCAGAATAAGTACGAAACTAGGTTGCAATCTCTCCATTCCTTTTGCCTTCCAACCAACTGTTTCAGTTTGTCAACTTCTGTTTCAGTTTCCAAGCAGCCTTTGTCACTCAGTTGACCTTGAAATCAGAATAGATGAATGTAACTAGATCTGATTGTAGAGAAGATGCCAGGTAATATGAACGATTATAGACCCAAAACAATATTTATGAAATCTTGGAAAATGTTTTGTAATAGCTATTGATTAACACATCAGAGGAGAAAATGCTCACTCACATTATGACACATATCAGGAGGAGATTACTGGTACAGCCACAGGTTAGATCCAAAGAGAGAAGAGTTGTCAGTTTTCTCCTTCCTTCGTTCACACTTCACACTAGACAAAGAAAATTGCCAATCTAAAGAATGGAATAAAAATCTAAAGAAATCAAGCTAAAAATAAAAGATTTGAGTTCCTAGGATTTAACATCGCCAATTCAATTTTATTGATTTAATTTTTTTAGTATAGAATGTTAATACTTACAATTTTTAATATAGATTTAATTTTAGGTTTAATTGTTAACACTTACAATTCACACGAGCAATTTCAAAGCCTTGAAAATTTTATAATTAAAATTCGTAAACTCCACAAAGTAAATCCATTTAGTTTTACAAATTCACAAAAACAACACAATTTACTCAAAAACACACTTCTTAATTGTTTTAATTTTTTACCAAAGAAAGATGAACTGCTAATTGTGCTACCTTGCTAGTCGGATAGAACCAGTGAGATTTCAGAATCACAAGACCTATTACCTTCAGTTGGAGCCAAAAAATATATATAAGCTGATAAGATGCATGCCGATTTTTTTTAAATACCCTCAAAAAATAAAAAAATAACAAAAATACCGTCAGTTTTTCATACCAGACCGACCTACAGGGAGGTGGTTTGCTATGAATCTTTTTTTTCCATACCAGACCGCCCCACAGTGGGGCGGTTTGCTATGAATATTTTTTTTAGATTTAGATATGTTTAGTGTGTATAGAACTCAACATAGATGTTTTATATATAGACACTAACAGTAATTTGGTCTTACTACTTATATGATTTTTTTTTCTTTTTTTCTCTCTTTTTAGATACTTATATTCTTTGATTTTGTAAATAAAATATATATGTGTGAAACTAGAGCTGAATCTTAGATATTGTATAGAACTCATGTAATAAGAAAATATATTTTTGTTATCTTTCATAAAATATTGACATTTTTTTATTTTTAATACATTTTGTGCCATTTTTTATAAATCATAAAAAAAAGTAAAAACAATTCAAAAATAGTAAAAATTGGTATTCTACAAGTTCATTATATCACCCATTTACTAAACTACTTAGATTAAAGTTTGAAGTTTATGCTATTGTTTTTTATTTACCATTATTTTAGAAACTTCAATTGCAGTTTTGAGATGGGACATTTTTCTTTCAAATGGGTGTATATGAGTGCTCCAACAATTATACACAGTTCTATTGTATATTCTATTGTATAATCTATGTGTAAAAAAAATATAATATTTTTCCATGTCATCGATCCATGTCTTCCTATTATAATGCATCTCTGTCTATCTTTTATAAGTCATTTCTTTAATCTTTAAATAACCTATAAGTTGAAGTACCTATCTAAGATATCTCTCGTATATAGACAAAGCCAGGACAGGAATTAAATAAGGCAAGAGAGACGATATATTTACTGAGAAATCGAAAAATAACGACGAAACTTCAAACAGTTATAAAATAGTGCTTGAGTGTGATTTCTGTAAATGATTACTTTTCGAAAAGCTTGCAACACTACTACAAAAACACAGTTTGTACACGGACAAAAAATGGCGTAGCTACACGGATTTGGAAACGTGTGTAATACTAGGGTGTAGGAAAGTGCAACATTTACACACGGATAATTATCCGTGTACGATTATACTAATCTTACACGGATTATTCATAAAGATCCATGTGGAAAACCTACCAAAGTACATCACACTGCAAGAGAGCTACACGGTTTTTTAATAAATATCCGTGTAGGAATAGTCTTCCTACACGGATATTAACTAAATATCCGTGTAGCTCTCGTATACGAGCTACACGGATATTAATTAAACAATCCGTGTAGGAAGGGATTCTTACACGGATATTTAATTAATATCCGTGTATGAAGAGTATTCGTACACAGATATTAAGTTAAAAAACCGTGTAGGAAGGTTATGAATTACTAATATTTTATTCTTACCTCTTCCTACACGGATTTTATTTAAATATCCGTGTAGGATTGTTCTATTTTTTTTTTTGGACTAGCCTACACTTTTGCTAACCAATAATATATATTTCAGATTGAATATACATAGCCATTTGTAAAAATAAATACATAGCCTTTTGCAAAAATAAATAGATAGCATTTTGTATATACATATAGCCTTTTGCAACACATATATATACATAGCATTTTGTACATGCAAACATTTTGATCCAACATGTAACATATACTCCTCAAGATCTAATACAATGTTTGTATAAAAATTATGTCCTTACAACTTGTAGAAAATATTATAAATTAGAGAATACTAAGAACATATAAGCATTGCCAACGTCCTCTACGTACAACAACTTGAACGAATTTCGGATGCTTTGATAGGTTAGGTTTATGTTGTTGTACATTTCGAAATCCAGCTCACTTTTTCTATATATTTGATTCCGTTTAATAAGAACTGCTTCTTAACATGTTTTAGTTGATTTTTGCCTAAATATGATACTAACTTAAATTCAAATTACCTCCAAAACTACTAAATTGAGGGTCTGGATTCTCTAAAGTAACTCAAAATTGGAGTTTGGATCTGGACCGTCCAATCATAATTTAGATCAATTCAATCCAAGTTAAAATACATGAGACCCTTTAATATTCGTGCAGATTCTGATCGGACGGTTACGATTTAAACTCAAACTTTGACTTCAGAAATGGATTAATATTGGTGATCTCTAGCGCACTTGACCGTTGGTGATCTCTAGTCCAGCCCAATCAAAAATAAGGTCAATGTGGGATCCATTGACCTTACAATATTCAAGTCGCAACTTGAAAATTCATGGACTTAATTAATATCAACTGCTAACTTCCTAAGTTGACAAATGAAATTAAATGAAGTATCTTATGTACGTATTACTTCACTGAATAAGCAAAACACAGCTGTTGACTGGGCTATACATTAATTAGCACCAATAATTGTACCTCTCCCAGGCTACACTCTTTAGATATCTACCTTAGTTCCGGTTGCACAAAACAACACTCACCAAGCTTTCCAAATTTTAATGAGCAAAATGGTGATACCTCACTTGTGCTCAAGAGCAATCCGACTCTTATACTTATATTCCATTTATTTGTTTCTTCTTGTACCCCATGGTGGTTCGGTTTCTTTTGAATTCAATTTCTCAGACCCAAAAACCGTCAATGAACATATCAAGTTGGAACCTGATGCATCCTGTGATAATTGGGAAAAAATCGATTTGACCAAAATAACAACTGTTGTTTTTAGACAATTCTGAATCACTGAAAAACAACAACTTAGTAAAATACTTAATAAATTGGAAAAAATTAAAAAAAAATGTAAAATTTGATCTCCAAACACAATTTAATGTAAACATTATGTTGAACAGTTTGGATCGACTGTTAGGACTTTTAAAATCGCAAAACCGAATTGTTATCAGATATTGTAAGTAGATCCCTTCTCATATATAAATACACACACACACACACACACACACACATTAAGGAATTTCGTGTACATTTCTCAAAAATATCGAAAATTACATATTCCCCCTCTAAACTTCATAATATCATATTTATCCTTGTAAATTTCTAAAACACATAATTTACCTAATTTTATTGTCTTTTTTATTAAAACTCATTTTAAAATTTTAAAATGCTTATTTTACACTTTACTTAAAAAATAAAAAAAATATAGTGTAGAAAAATGTTAGTTTTCTAAAAATTATGTAGCAAGTTTAAGAAAAATGTCAGTATTTTAATTGGTCGATTTGCAAGAGCAACCAGTCAATTTGTCTACTTCTAACATATGAAAAGTTTAATTTCTTTAAAGGCATTATAATCAAAATTAAGGTTATAGTGTTGAAAACATATGCTAAGAAAAAAAGGAGTTGATCACGCACTGTACTCGCACTATAACTACCATAACTATCTAGGAGGGTGACAAAAACTCCAACATTAATTTTTTTTCCTAGAGTATTAATATCCATGCAAGAAAGTATTTATACCCATACACAAAAAGTGGATGATCATACCAAGTTACGCATCAAAGTATTAATATCTTATTTTTCAAATGTTAATATCTTATTTTTCAAATATTTATATCTATGAAGATTGACGCGGGAACGAATGCAGAAACTGGAAAAGAGGGGGCCATATAATGAGTGGGGACCATAGAGGAAGAGTGCTACAGAGATTTTAGAATAGTAATTAATGAGAACCATTTTTTTTTTTTGATAAAAGTGGGTTAAAACCCACCGATTTCATTAGAAACCATAAGTGTTCAAAAAAGATGGTACCGAAATGGTACTAGTCCATACAACTACAAGTAAACTACCACATAACCAGAACAACAGTACAAGCCATAGAGCATAAACCTACTACAAAACTACACATCATAAGAAGTATCTGGACTCCTAACAAAAAATAGACTGAATACTAGATTAAAAACCAGTATCAATCTGATGCTCTAACCACTTGTTCCAGCTACCATCTCCTCCTTCAATAAAAAATTATCAAAGAAAATAGGCAATTGCATCACATCAGTAGATAAAACTAAAGATAATGTAAGAAGAGTACCCCTTCCTTTGGGTTTCACCCAAAATTGTGCTAAAGAAATAATTTGAGACCCTATGGATCTAAGAGAACTATGAATCCCCTGAAAACAAAGCTTATAATTTTTTTAAGAATAGTAATTAGTGGGAACCATAATACACAATTTCTCTAACTGAAAAAAGGAGGGACCATAGAGGAAGAGTGCTATAGGGATTTTAGAATAGTAATTAACAGAAACAATATAATATTTTTTTTTGAAGGTAGGCAGCAACCTGCCAACAATATATTGATAAGAAAAGTTTATTTACAACGGAAAATTACCGAAGCCAGTCATTTGCCTTTAACACTGCTAATGAAAAATAATTACATCAACTCCGAAAAATGGAAGCCAAAAGGGCACAATATAGTGCCCCATGTGCCCCCCTTTTCCTACCCACCCTGATCCCATAACGACACCTGTCCTGTCGTATCATTTATTAAAACAAGAACTAGTTTTCGCTTTTCAGAAAATACCCGTGAGTTCCTTTCCTTCCAAAGTGCCCAAACCCCTGCAGCCCACACAGTATTTTGAAGCGAAATTTCCCTCCCAGACCCTCTTCTATTGTTAATATTCCATCTTTCTTTAATCAAACCTCCCGTTGGGATGTCCATGTTGTAGTGCGCAAATAGCCCTCTCCAAAATCCCACGGCATACCTACAGCTCCACATAATGTGATCCCGAGTCTCCAGTCTTGTCGAGTTACACAGATGGCATCCCGCTTGCACCGCACACCCTCTACTGGACAAGACCTGTTGCGTTAGGACCTTATTCTGTAGCATTAGCCAAGTGATAATCTTCACCTTCATCGGTGCCTTCAGTTTCCACAGTCGTCGATGGATACGAGATAGGACCCCCCTGTGATGCAAAGTTCTGTACATGGAAGCACAAGTGAATAGACCCGAGGATGACCACTTCCATTGCACCCCATTCTCATAGCGTACAGAGCAACAATAGAAAGGCAGCAGATCAGATAGCATCTCTAAGAAAGAAGAGTCCGTCCCAACTGCACTGAGATTCTATGATGACATGATCCCGTGCAGCCTCCTCAGCATCATCGCCCATAGCCCTATTGGCCTATGCTCAATTTCCCATATCCACTTTGCCAATAACGCATCATTCTGACGCTAAAGGTCAATAACGCCGAGGCCACCATTTTCTTTTAGAGCACACACCTTCTCCCAATTGATCAGGTAGTTAATTCCCCTACATGGGTCCCCTCATTTCCAAAGGAAGTTCCGCTGCATTCTATCAATATGTTTAATAACTCCCAGTGGGACTCTCAGCGCCTGCATATAATGTAGTGGCATCGCTGAGAGGATCGATTTTACCGGTGTCACTCTTCCCCTATACGATAAAAAGTTGGACGTCCAACCATCAAGCCTTCCTTGCACAGCGGCCAACATTGGCTGAAAGTCCATCTTTCTCGGCTTTCTTACCATCAACGGCAGACCCAAATATCTTATTGGGAGTTCTGATTGAGTTGCATTGAGAATATCCCTCACCACATGGACTGATGCCAACGGGATGGCAATCGGCACGAAAGTTGATTTAGTCGGATTGAGTCTGAGGCCTGATAATTTGGAGTAGGTTTTGAGTACCCGAGTAATTAGCCTTAGAGTAGTTGAATGAGCCTCACTAATGATCAATGTGTCATCCACATACTGGATTATTTTCGGTGGCATAAAAGCATGTGGTGGCATTAAATGTTGGATATTTTTGAGGAACCGGCTAAGCGAGTCCGCCACTGGATTATTCCCTGTCGTAACCCCCTCTTATGTTTGAAGAAAGCCGATTGCATGCCATTGACCTTTACTGTGGACGAGGAGGATCTAAGGATTGCCAATGCCGACGATATCCATCCCGGGGGGAACCCTCTCTCGATCAGTAGATTTGTCTGGAAGCACCAGCTGACCGTATCAAAGGCCTTCTCAAAGTCGACTTTGAACAATACCGACGGCAATTTCCTTCTGGCGCAGAATCCCAGGAATTCCCTTGCCGATAGGAATGATTCCATTAATGATCTGCCCTTGATAAATGCAGTCTGGCTCTGCAAAACAAGCTTCTGAAGATGCGACTGCAGTTTGGTTGCCCAGATTTTCGTCAGAAGCTTTACTATTGTATTTATCACACTGATTGGCCTATAATCAGATATTTGAGCTGGTTAGTTTTTTTGGGGATGTGGGTGATTGAAGCTCTGTTAATTGGGTTCAAAGATACCTCATTCAAGCTGAATGCTCGAACCAGATTGACAATGTCGTTGCCGATAATGTCCCAAAAGGACTGCTAGAACTCCACCGGTAACCCATCAGGACCACTTGCTTTACCTTTAGGCATGTCGTTGAGCGCCTGACGAATCTCCGTTTCTGAGACCGGATCGTCGAGGCACTTGAGATCCTCCCACATGGAAGGGCCTATTTTCCCCCTGAGGTCGAAGGGACCAGAATTTCTAGCACTGTGGCCTAGTACATCCCGAAAGTAGAGTTTGGTAAATGCCCCCGGGGACCCAACCCGGACTGGTCCGCCCGTGCCCGTGCCCGGACCGGACCGTGCCCGTGCCACGGGTGTGCACGGGCACACGGGCACACGGGCACACGGGCACACGGGCACGGGTATTAAATGGGCCGGATCTGGTTTTTTGGAAAAAAAACCCCTTGAGAACCCGAACGCCCATACCCATAACTCGTACCCCTGACGCCCGTGCCCGTGAGCCCGTGCGCCTATGCCCGTGAGCCTGTGCGCCCGTGCCCGTGAGCCCGTGCCCGTGAGCGCGTGCCTTTTTATTTTATTTTATTTTTTTACTTTTGGTCTAAAATTCAAAATCCCTCCAAACCCCCCCCCCCCCCCCCCCCCCCCCCGGCCCCGTGACTGTTAGCATCTCCCTCCCGCAATTGAATTTCTTTGAAATTTCTTCTTTGACCTATGAAAAATTAGAATAAAAGTTAAAATGACAATATCAATTTTAGTGATTTTGTGAGGCACTAACTACATGTATCTTTCTCTGATTTTTTTTTCTTATACCCTCAATTAAATAAAAAAATAGAAAAACGCCCTCAGTTTTTTTGTTTAATTAGTGATTTCGGTGGAAATGTTATAGGAACAAATTAAAAGTTCAACGGCTAAGGAGGGACAAATCAAATTTGAGTAATCAATTCGTAACAATTAGTGAACTCCAACGAAATTTATCTTTTTTTTTTCTTAAACAAACTTAAAATAAAAATAAAAAATAGTTTTTTTTTGTTTCTATAAAAAAAAACTAGTAACGAAGCGCTCGTGCCAGACAAACATTTAATAATCGACTCCCCGCTTTAACAACTATTTGACATTCAAATAATTTTCTTTTATACTTTTTGTTCTCATTTTGCATTATATATATCTTGGTTCTTTCTTGTTTTGTTGTAATTTTTTTTTTCTGAATGACTCATATTAAAACAACCAACGACTCAGATTCAACACTATTTGAGTCAACATTTTTTTTAAATTTTTATTTTTTTTAAAATAGAAATACCATAATATTTTCTGTATTTACCTAGAAGTGATTTTTGAACCGGGATTAATAATTCAGATTCAAAGAATTTTTATTTTTTTCCAATAACACACAATGAAATATTTTAATTTTTCTTACAGCCACGAAAAATCCGATCGGAAAAATATTGTTCCGGGTTATTTGTTTCAGTCCTTCTAATAAACTAAATTATATATTTTTATATCTAATTTCAAAGAAACATATTGTTCCGGGTTAAATAGCTAGTTTGGGTAGTTTTAATAGAATCTAGTTTTGATGGACATAGTTGGCGAATTATATTGAATGGTGGGCATGAATAAAAATCACGGATTGTTAGCTGTTAATGTCAAAATGCATTTTTAGGAAAAACATAATGTAAAAGAAATCATTTTATGGAAATAGAAAGTTTTATGTGGTCTCCAAATTTTGTGCAATAGAATTAGGAGTGCAAACGGATCGGATATTATCCGACTGTATCCGATTCAGTGTCCGAAAATTAAATATGGATATCCGATATCTGAATATCCATACGGATATGGATACTGATATGGTTTTTAATTTTAATTATCTATATTTGAATAGTAGATATATAATATATAGTTTAATATATATTATTGAAAAAATTATGTTATTCACTATTATATAAAGCGGATACCGTATCCATATCCGTTTAAGATTGTAATACCATGTAATTTGAGTTACTATCTAATTAAATAATTATATTTTATTGTAACACTACGTAATTAAAATACTAAATTAAGTACAACGTTAATTGATATATATTTCTTCTTCTTATTTCCATTTATAAATAGAATAATTTAATAAGTTTGTCCAAAATAACCCTTCGAGTAGAAATCACTGCGGTCCGAATTACATCTATATTTAGAATAGTTTAGTAATCATTAAAGCCCCGATTAGCATGTTGTTTTCGGCAGACATAATTTATATTGTGTAAATTACTCAAAACAAATATATTAACTAATCTACAATTAATGCCTAGAGATCCTATAAGTTTGTAAATTAAAAACCGTTCATATATAAAGATAAAACAAAAAGAAAACCGCTACTGGTATTAAATCACTCGTGACCCGTCTGTTCGGTTCTCTCTCCATCTCTTTGCTTTCTCCACAGAAATTAGAAAGGAGCCCTATATTTAAGTCATCTTCCCTTCGTAGCACCCATAGGAGACCAAGCCATATCCCTTCTTTGTAAGATCAAATTATGAAATTAAGGTATTCAAATTTTAAATTTAATTTGTTGTTAGTAAGTAGATTAAATAATTTCTGATATTGATATATTTGATAAGCTTTTTCAAAGTTACTTATTGTTTTTATTGACCTATGATTAGATTTCTGAAAATTTATATGCTTGTTTAATTAATTAGTTAAACTATTTCTTGGATAAAAAGATTTATTGATTATCAAATAGTTCTTTAGTACTATTATAATCTGAAATTAAGTTTGTAAAAACCCTCGGATGCAATTTCAAGAAACTTAATTTATTTCATGAGAATCAATTTCTTATAGATTCAACTATTTGAATTTTATAGTTGCACGAATTTTCAAGTTTATATCATATAATATAATTTAGTAATTATTTTGTTTAAGATTTTATAGATCCAACTGTTCTTAAACTTTACCGAAGTATATCAAAATTTTTGAGTTGCATATACTAATAAAATATAATAATTATTTCAATGATTAGTTGTTTCGGAAAATTTCATATTTTCAATTATTACGTGAATGATAATTATATCTTAAACCTTTTTATTATGTTGATAATCACAACTGTCTGAAGTTTATTAAATGACAATCTAATCTCATAAACTCAGTTGTTTTTATACTTATACCAAAGTGCAACAGAATTTCGATTTGCATATATTATTTTATGGATAGTAATTTTTCACTAATAATCCTAAAACTAACAAGGAGCACTAACAGGAAGAATGCGAATCATGAAGTCAACGAGCAGATGGCTCAAGTATCTTTTTAATTTCTTTAGTTAAACTTAAATTCTCTCTTTAAAAGTGGATACATTGACTAACATGACAATTACCAGTTTTAGTTGCCATGTTTGTCTTGATCTCATGTTGAATGTGTGTTATGTACTTGAAATATTTGTAGTGTTTAAAGACTTTGTTGGATTTTAAGATGTTACATGAGTATTTATTATTGATAATGTATGTGATATGCACACGCCTTACGTATAAATACGTGGCTGGTTGTCTCGGGGTGTGACAAAGATCCGATCTGTATCCGTCTAATATCCGATCTGTATCCGTATCCGAAAAATAAAAGCGGATACGGATATGATTTTACCACTATCTGATCTGTATTCGATCCATTTGCACCCCTAAATAGAATGTTGTGTTTTCTTTATCAACATAATTTCATGTAAACCCTACTTAAAATTTGAAATTACATATTTAGCATTAAACTTATCTTAAATATTTTTTTTGTGGGGGGTGTAAATTTAATATAAATGTTGATTTGACTTTCAAGTTAAATTGTCCTTTTACCAGAATACCCTTATTACTGTAATTTTGTTCCCTTTATTTTTTTTTCCATAAATTTGAAATTCAAGTTATATATCTTAGGAAAGGAAGTATATATGTTCCCATATCTTTTCAGACTAATAGTGATAAACATTTTCTATAAATTGTCATAATTAGAACTAATTTGTTACTGCAAATGAATTCTGTGTTATTCCATAAACAAGATAGTACTCTTGCTTATGATGGATTTTTAAATGTATTATCTTCTAATTGATTTTTTTTTTCAGAATGAGTTGCCTCATGAGAGTTTAAATGTTTTTTCTAATTGAAAAATATTTTGAAATAAATTCGTTGAGATCAGTACTAAGATATCAAAAAATGTCCTATTTGATTGATAATTCAGCACTTTGAACAATTTTTTTTAAAGAAACTCCAAATAAAAATAAAAACTAGTTAAATGTCACTATATGTAACCAAATGTGACTAACAGAGCAGTAAAAGAATTGGTAACAGATCAAAACCAGCGCTCCTATTCAAATTTCAATTGGTATGAATTTGGATATGAATTTATTGGTTTTCAAAGAAAAAAAAAACAGAAAAAAACAGGAAAAAAATATTAATCCATTTTCTATACCTACACGGCTTACTCCCCACTTGTCGCTCCCCAGCCCTTATTCTTGTTTCCCTGAAATAATAAAAAAACCACAAGGGGAAAGGCGGGGTGAGAAACTTGTCAACCGTTTCTCAGTGCGGAATTTAACCCAGGGCTACTGGATTTGTAAGAAATCCATTACCAGAACTAAATAATCACAATATTAAAGGATCAAGTTAATCATTCAATAAAAATAAATGCACATGCTCAAGATTGATAAAAATGAGATTCAACATATCTCACATTCAAAGATAATCAAAGAACTAATATTCAGAATATTGGGACCTAACCGATCAGATTTCTATGTCAGGTTATCGCTGATAGATGTAAGGTATCTATCACCTTTGGCTTAACTATTCCTACTTATTCTGGTTTGATATCAGGCATTCATCAATTCAGAAAATCAAACGGACAGTAACTTACTGCAATAATATGCAACAAGTTGTCACTCCTTACCAAAAAGTGACCAATAGAACAATCGATATACCACAGTTTTACTATTCCTGCAATCACAATTTACATTATCCTCCACCCAACCGGTACTGGGTTCAATTGAGGTCATTCACCATATGCGCATATGGATCCTGATTCAAAGTCTAGCGTCGACTCTAGACTTTGCAGTAAACCATAAAGTAACTCAATTCGATACTGTGGTTCCATTCAATTATAAGAAACGAGAAGACAGACAATCGATGAAACAGTACCAAAATGATAAATCATCACAGTATAGTAATTAAATTATGCTATTAACTTACCTCATTCAAATGATGCAATAATCTATCAATCAGAAATTCAACATGCTATTATAAACAGTTATTTAGTTCTTAGAAATAAATATCAAGACAAATCAGGTGAACCCCCGCACCTGATCACGTAAGGTGCGTAGAGGATCAGCTATCACTAGATCAGAGTCTCAGACGATCCCGCTAAGTCGTGCCCGCTAGAGTCTATGCCTATGTTAACATAGCATAGATGAGTTAGTAAAATCAAAATAATATTAATTAGTCCAACTTAACTCCAGTATATAAATTACATATGCATATAGATGCATACTTTCTAAAATCCAATATATATGAATTTTACTCATATAACCGTTCAGTATATAATTTCATATGCATATATTCTAGTTCCAGTATATATATCTCATGGTCAGGTCTCATATCTCCATTTATACTATACTAATTTTCATATATCTAAAGCACGGATTAATTAGTCAAGGTATATAATAATTGGACAAGTTAACCCAAATTTAAGTTCAACTATAAGGTTCAGATCCCATTCAATTTGCTAAGCTCCAGGTCATAATTTCATATTTTTACTTTAGCCCCTCTGATATGATAAATTTAATAACCTAGGGAAATTTTACAAATTCAACCTCTAAACTTTGAATTATAACATAACCTAGAATAGAAACTGGTACGGAATGGTACCGGTGTCAAGAGATGGGAATTTAGCAAGCTACTATACTTTCAATCTTTATTTGAAATAAAAATCAACTTATAGGTTATCTGCACTAAACTAGGGTTTAAACCCTACCTGTCCCAAATCAGATTTGGTACCAAAGTAGTACCAACTAGAAAGTATAATTATCCAAAGTAAATATCCAATTTCAGACCTGAGATAAGATAAAGGAAAACAGACCATGAGAACTTTTCTAGTTGTTCAATTCACTTAACTCTTATGTATGGATCTTAAAAAGATTTCCAAAATTAATTTATAGAAGTCAGAGAATCGAATCAGTGAACAAGGAACTTACTTCACTATACACTGTCAGTAGTGGAAGCAAAAGAAATAATACACAGTCGGCAGCTCCAATTTCTCAAACTATTAAGTCAAAGGGAAACCCTACTCTAGCAATGTGAGAAGCGAAGCAAATCAGAAAAGAAACGAGGGTTTTGGAGAAAGCAACAGAGTTATGCGGTGAATGAAATAAAATATAAAATATGTAAGAAGATAGAGATGGGTTTAATAATCAAGGGTTAAACCGGACCATGTATCCAAATTGAAGCTGCTGCCTATATTTTTCTCCAAGGCCTACGGCCCACCTTGCATATAATAAAAATCATAACCTTAAAATTTAGTTGATCATCTTATAGGATACTTTATATTAAAGCTTAAATTTCCTAAGTTATCAATTTCACAATTTATAAATTTGAAATTTCATGATTCGGGGATTCAGATTAATTTAGTTTATAACTTTCCCAATTTTCTTTTTCTTTTTTCTATTTTAATTTCACCAAATAAAATTAACCTGATGCTTTAATCAATTAGTAAATATAAAATCTTGTAAGCATCAGAAAATTTAAATTTTAACCATATGATTTATTTTAACATTTTGAATTTAATTTTATAAAATTCACAATGTTACAGCAATTGCATGGAAGTACTTTGTATTTTTGTCGCCTAATTTTAGCCACATGGACCCCGATCGCTGTCTCCATTTTTCCTCTTTATCTGCCGCCATACGAAAAATATGCTCGCACAGCCTCATTCGCAATCTAAACTCAATAACATTGAGTTGTCGCTGCTCCTCCACTCGATCCAGCTGTTGTACAATCCATTTGGATCTCACCAGATATGTATCACTATGTTTGAACTTCTCCTGTGCCCATGTCCTGAGTTCCTGCTGAACCACGACAATTTTCTGTTGTACGCTCCTACCCGGGTTATGGATATGCACGGAATCCCATGCGTTGGCCACCACTGACTTGATATCCTGGTATTTGAGCCAGAAGGTCTCAAACCTAAATCAACGCCTCGGGGGGTTGATATGCGGATTTAGACTGAGCAGCAGAGGTATGTGATCCGATGCGGTTGCCGGCAGGTCTCGCAAATGAAATGAGGCTCCGAAGTCATTCCACTGGTATGAGAACAACACTCTATCTAATTTCGAGAAGGTTGGGTTGGGCCTTTTTTTGGACCAAGTGTAACTTCGCCCCTGAAGTTGTGCCTCTGACATTGATGATTCATTGATGAATCTATTAAAATCCAACATGGTTCCTAGGTACGGCGGGTCTCCTGCTGTTTCGTCAGCTGAGCGCATCAAGTTGAAGTCTCCCAAATGAGCCATGGGAGGTCATTGAGAGCCCTGATTGCTCGTAGTTCCTTGAGGAATAGTCTTTTGTTGCTGTCCTCCTGCAGTCCGTATACCCCTGTACACATGAAAATTAATTATATCCGCTTTATCACCACTGTGATTGAATTATTGAAAACAAAGGAATCGATAAGAGTGAATAAATTACTCCACACGAGCAAAATTCCCCCTTTCATTCCTTCAGCATCTCGCGAAGCGAATTGTCTAAATTTGGGGGGACATACACGTCTAACCTCAAAGATTGAACAATTGCTCCATTTTATTTCTTGAAAGCAAACTAAATCCGGGTTATCATCGGTTGTGAGTTCTTTAATAACCGCACATTTAATTAAATCTCCCAAGCCTCGTACATTCCAATTAAAAATTGAAATAGGAAAAGTAATTCATTCATCATTAATAATTAAGGGGTTACACAAAAAGCACTTCAAGTAGAGTTACAGTAACCAAAAGGACTCCTACTAAGGCAGACTACCCTATTTTCCTTACTAAGAGAACTACAAACACAGAGTTATAGGTAGGGATTGGTAAACGGGCAGGGCAAAGCCCGTGCATGGGCACGGGCCTCTATGGGCACGGGCGTCATGGGCACACGGGCACAACGGGCCGGGCATCACGGGCATTTTTTTCAAAAATTCTGACCTACCCATTTAATGCCCGTGCCCATCACGGGCTCGGGGGCAGGACGGGCAGGTCCGGTTTTTTTTCTGTTTTTTTTTCTTTGAAAACCAATAAATTATAAATTCAAATTCATACCAATTTAAATTCATTTGACATGGTTGTATATTTGAACTCAATAATTTTTGTTATAATAAAATATAAATAAAAAATTTCTTAAATCAATTACTTTAAAAATAATTAAGCTGTTATTTTAAAACAATCGATTAAAAAATAAAAGTTACCCTCCTCTTTTATTCCGGGTTTGGAACCGGCTATATAAAATAACATAGGCAGAGTTCTAACTTTTTTTTTGTTAGTAATTTTTCGTTAAAATGAATAATTTAAAAACTAATTGAAATGTTTAGAATCTTATAATTTAAAAAATAACTATAAAGATTAAAGATGTTAGAAATATATACCGACACTATCTATCTAGAAGTTCGCATTCCTATACCATTGTTCGCTCTCTTCCGCACCATCTGAATCCGAATTAGCCTCGCCCTCGTGCCGCACCTCAGTACCGCTCTCTTCAGTGTTGGCTTCGGGTGATGATTGTTGTTGAGGCAGATGTTGCGTGCGCTCTTCAGCATCAATCCAGTCTTTTAAGCACACAAGTCTCTCAAAGACATGTGCACCCAACTTACTGCGTTTATCGGAGAGGATCCTGTTCGCCGAATTTCAAAAAAAAAAATCTAACATATTCCAAACAAATCTAATTACTTCACATATTCAAACAAATAAATCTAACATCTTTTATTAACCTATTAAAAATAAATCCGAATTTCAAAAATAAAATCTAACATATTCCAAACAAATCTAATTACTTCACATATTCAAAAAAAAAAAATCTAACATCTTTTATTAACCTATTAAAATAAATCCGAATTTCAAAAAAATAAATCTAACATCTTTTATTAACCTATTAAAAATAAATCCGAATTTCAAAAAAAAAAATCTAACCTATTCCAAACAAATCTAATTACTTCACATATTCAAAAAAATAAATCTAACATCTTTTATTAACCTATTAAAAATAAATCCGAATTTCAAAAAAAAAAATCTAACCTATTCCAAACAAATCTAATTACTTCACATATTCAAAAAAATAAATCTAACATCTTTTATTAACCTATTAAAAATAAATCCGAATTTCAAAAATAAAATCTAACCTATTCAAAACAAATCTAATTACTTCACATCTAACAAATTTAACATAAACTAAAAATCTCTAACAAATCTAACATAAAATAAATCTTACAAATCTATTTACTTAACAAATTTAATAAATCTAACATTCAATAAATATAACAAATTTAATTACTTAACATTCAATAAATCTAACATGCAATTTAAATTCTAAATTTCTCTACAAAAATAAATCTAACATCAAATTTAATTTTTAAATTACTCTACAAAAATAAATCTAACATTCAATATTTCAATCTAACAAAATTTAATCTAACAAAATGTAATCTAACAAAAATTAATGTTACCTTTTTAATTTCGCCAGAAAATCTTCGAGAATACCTTCGTAATTTCGTTTGCGTGTTTGTGTTTGCGTATTTGTTAAACAACTATATTTTTTTAACAATAAAATTAAAATTGGAGAATAATAAAAATATTGAGATTGAGATTGAGAGAACGAGAGATGAAAATATTAAGAGAGATGTGAAAATTTGTAAGGAATGAGTGTATATTTATAGAATTTTGTTTGGAGGGATTAAAATTTGAATTTTAAAAAAAATGAAAAAAAAAAAATTGGCAGGGGTCCGGCGGTTTGGGGCGGAATGGGCGGAATTTGAATTTGAATTTTGAATTTTAGAAAAAAAAAAAAAATCTGTCACGGGCTCATGGGCCGGGACACGGGCACGGGCGTCACGGGCACAGGCACGGGCGTCATGGTCACGGGCGCACGGGCGCACGGGCACGGGCACTCACGGGCATTTTTCCAAAAAACTGGATCCGGCCCGTTTAATGCCCTTGCCCGTGTGCCCGTGTGCCCGTGTGCCCGTGGATGCCCGTGGCACGGGCACAGGCAGGTCCGGGCACGGGCACGGGCGGGCACGGGCAGGTTGGGTCCGGGCGGGCGTTTGCCAAAGTCTAGTTATAGGGAATCAGTGCTGGGGGAGTGCTATAGGGACCACAGAGGAAGAGTGCTATAGGAATCAGCACTGATTCCCCATAATACACAATTTCTCTAACTTAAAAAGGAGGGACCACAGAGGAAGAGTGCTATAGGGATTTTAGAATAGTAATTAACAGAAACAATATAATATTTTTTTAAGAATAATAATTAGTGGGATCATAATATATAATTTCTCTAAATAGGGGGCAGGGATTATAATGTACTAGAGTGAGGGCACTCAAATAATTATTCTAATAAAAAAAATTCTGCATAAGAAAATATTATAAATTAGAGAATACTAAGAACATATAAGCATTGCCAACGTCCTCAGCTACAACAACTTGAACGAATTTCGGATGCTTTGATAGGTTAGGTTTATGTTGTTGTACATTTCGAAATCCAGCTCACTTTTTCTATATATTTGATTCCGTTTAATAAGAACTGCTTCTTAACATATTTTAGTTGATTTTTGCCTAAATATGATACTAACTTAAATTCAAATTACCTCCAAAACTACTAAATTGAGGGTCTGGATTCTCTAAAGTAACTCAAAATTGGAGTTTGGATCTGGACCGTCCAATCATAATTTAGATCAATTCAATCCAAGTTAAAATACATGAGACCCTTTAATATTCGTGCAGATTCTGATCGGACGGTTCCGATTTAAACTCAAACTTTGACTTCAGAAATGGATTAATATTGGTGATCTCTAGCGCACTTGACCGTTGGTGATCTCTAGCCCAGCCCAATCAAAAATAAGGTCAATGTGGGATCCATTGACCTTACAATATTCAAGTCGCAACTTGAAAATTCATGGACTTAATTAATATCAACTGCTAACTTCCTAAGTTGACAAATGAAATTAAATGAAGTATCTTATGTACGTATTACTTCACTGAATAAGCAAAACACAGCTGTTGACTGGCCTATACATTAATTAGCACCAATAATTGTACCTCTCCCAGGCTACACTCTTTAGATATCTACCTTAGTTCCGGTTGCACAAAACAACACTCACCAAGCTTTCCAAATTTTAATGAGCAAAATGGTGATACCTCACTTGTGCTCAAGAGCAATCCGACTCTTATACTTATATTCCATTTATTTGTTTCTTCTTGTACCCCAAGGTGGTTCGGTTTCTTTTGAATTCAATTTCTCAGACCCAAAAACCGTCAATGAACATATCAAGTTGGAACCTGATGCATCCTATGATAATTGGGAAAAAATCGATTTGACCAAAAATTCGGCAACCTCAGGCCTTGGGGACAGCAAAGGAAGAGCAACCTACAATAAGCCAGTGCCCTTGTGGGATAAAGATACCGGTGAGGTAACAAACTTTACAACCCGGTTCTCTTTTCTTATACAAAATACTACACCAAATAACTTTGGGGATGGCTTTGCTTTCTTCCTATCTTCCTATCCATCTAAAATTGCTCCTGATGGAAGGGGCCAATATCTTGGCCTTTTCAATTCCTCCACCGCCATGAATGAATCAGCTAATCAGGTTGTCGCAGTCGAGTTTGATACCTACATGAATTGGGTTATAGACCCAAATTCAACAGATCGAACTTTATGCCACATTGGTATTGATGTAAACAAGATCGAATCAACTTCTTACCAGCTCATTCCAAACTCCCTCTTTCTTAATGAAAGGATGACTGCACATATTGAGTATAACAGTTGGCAAAAACTTTTGAGTCTTTCCCTTTGGCATGAGGCCAACTCAAGAATCCAATTCAACCTCAATGCAACTGTTGATATAAGGAACCTGCCACCAAATGCATCTGTAGGCTTCTCAGCAGCCACCGGAGCATCTTTTGAAGCGCACCAGATATTCTGGTGGTCGTTTAACTCAACCTTAGAAATGAAGCAAATTTCCCCCATTTTAGCTCCATCAGAAGCCCCATCAGCCAATTCCCCATTGGTTATAAAAAAGAAAAACACGATAAATGTGTCGTTCATAGTTGGAATAGCGGTGTGCACATTTAGCTTGTTTCTTTTAGTAGGGCTCTTAATATATCATCTCAGAAAAAAGAGTTCAATCAAGAAAATCGATGATGAATCAATTGATGAAGAATTTGAAAAGGGAAGAGGACCCAGGAGGTTCCCATACAGTGAACTGGTTGATGCAACAAATGGTTTCAGCGAGAATGAGAAACTTGGAGAAGGTGGGTTTGGACCAGTCTATAGAGGTACTTTAAAGGATGAAAACATTCATGTTGCTGTTAAGAAGGTTTCAAAAGATTCAAAGCAAGGCAAAAAAGAGTATATATCAGAGGTCAAGATTATAAGCCAACTAAGGCATCGAAATCTTGTTCAACTAATTGGTTGGTGCCATGATCATGGAGAATTTTTGTTGGTATATGAATTGATGCATAAGGGAAGCCTCGACAAACACCTGTACAGCAAAGAAGCTCTTTTAACTTGGCCAATTAGGCACAATATAGCACTAGGGCTAGGCTCTGCTCTTTTATACCTCCATGAGGAGCGGGAACAATGTGTTGTCCATAGAGATATCAAGCCAAGCAACATAATGTTAGATTCCTCATTCAATGTTAAGCTGGGTGATTTCGGCCTAGCTAGACTTATTGATCATAACGAAGATGTAGAAACGTTTCTTGCTGGCACCAAGGGTTATATAGCACCAGAATGTGTCTCTGGCATGGCAAATGCAAGCACCCATTCAGATGTTTTCAGTTTTGGAGTCGTCTTGTTGGAAATTGCATGTGGAAGGAGGCCCATAATGCTTGATGAACAGGATCAAAGGAAGGTGAAATTAGTTGAATGGGTTTGGGATTTGTATGGGAAGAATACACTTATGAAGGCCGTTGATCCAAGATTAAATAGTGAGTTAGAGAACAAAGAAGTAAAACAGGTGATGCTTGTTGGTTTATGGTGTGCACACCCTGAAAAATCTTTGCGTCCATCTATTAAAGAGGCCATGAATGCTTTGCACTTTCAAGCTAATTTACCAATTCTTCCTCCAAAAATGCCAGTGCTAGTTCTTACGTCCCCTGATGCTACTTCAAGTGGTACTGCCAAAAATTCCACCAAGTCAGCTCCTGCTCCATCTTCAGACTCTTCCAGGCTGCTGCCCAAATAAGAACCGAGAACGTTCTAAATGATAAATTTGCAAAAAATGAATTCTTATTTTATTAGTGCTTTTAAATGCACAGTACTACAATGGTTCCTATTTGTTAATTTTCTTTGTTTTTCTATTGCATGGATTGCTGTTGTGCTTTTTTTTTTTTTGTGTTGCTTTTGCTTCTAGACTTTCTTCTTGCAATATGTATTGTGTATAATTAATATTTTATTTCCCCTTTTTGTACGTTTAGTTGTGTTAGTAGCTTTTTTTCCATATAATGAAAAATCGTCCGTTCCGCTGCAGAATCGGCCAATCCAGACTGGAGTTGGTCTATACCGATCTGATTTTTTCAGGCCGAGTTATTCAGGGCCCTCTTTATGCAACAAACACTGCAATCTCGGTGCTGAATTGAAATTCAAAACCTCCAAATTTTCAATCTTCTACTTCATCTACTCTCTCTGTTTTGTCAGAAAAATAAAAATATATATTGGGAGGCTCTGTCCATATCATAAAAAGGCAGGAAAGCAATAATATAAACACTGCAGTGTTGCTATTAGCCATGCATGCTGGTAAACAGGCACAATTCAGCAAACAATTGTAAGGGACATTCTTGCGTCTTCTATGTGTGTAATAATCCAAAAAATCCTTCAACATGACGAATTAAAATGGCCGAAATTATACCAAAAGCAATCAAGTACTAGACCCAATCATTGTCGGTATTTAGATTATCAGCTAATATCAATCAGCCTTATTATGGCCTCAATAAGTTTATAAACTTACTAGTTAAGAGTATATACAGAAATATCGAGGTCTTCCAATTCAGCTCCAAAAGGAAAGGTACATATACAAGCAACTAAAAATCATCTATATTCAGCTCCATACTTCATCTTAAAAAGTGAATTTGAAAAATAAACCTCAAATTAGGTTTAATTTGCCTATTGAACCCGAGGTAAAAATTTGCCTATTATATATGTTTATTAAAAATATGAAAGTAGTAGCCTTTTTCGATTTGTTACAATGTTGTTTATAAAATAGAAAAATAATGTTATAGGGGTTAATCGAGTAAAATGAGTAAAAATTAAGATGAAACAACGTGAGACATTTACTTAATATTGATCTTTTAAGCTAGTGAGGAAGAGAGAGGAGTAGGTCCCATGGGCATCGGACCTACTTTTAGGTTCAATTAGCTCTACTACCGTATGATTAGCTTTAAGATTATTGCACATGGAAATTGAAACAGATCTGCATGGATTTTAATGTACTTAGCATGGATCTTGATGCAATCGAATGGTCAATGAGGAATGGATCCAATTTTGAATATAGCATACTCACAGGCCCAATTAGAGCCTGTAACAATTGTCCCCACAGAGCCTTGCAACCAGATTTAGATCAGAAATTTTTACTTTATAAATATGTTAAATATTTTGTGGGGAAGGAGAAAAACAAAATTTTATTTCGATGCACTATAATGAAGTGCATCATTAATTCTGTTCTTTAAGTTTGTGTGCAATTTTCAATCTTTAGCAATTCATTGACTAATCCAATTACATACTGAATAACTAGGTATCCCATTTAGTTGATTACCGGGTTCAGATCCCGGTCGGGTGGGTTCAACCAAACCAATAGAGAGAGAGGGTTGTTTCTTAAAATGAATTGATTAACTTGAAGAGAGAAGGTAGATCGATGCTTAAATATGACATGGCATACTTCTATTGTTGATTTACTAACTTGCCCTTTTATTCAATGGAATGGATGATCTCATGCAAGGGCCAATTAATTAGTCTATTGGACCGTTACACCATTTAATTAAAAGCAACTCTACTTTGTCGGCTTCGTCAACAAACATCTTATACAAGAAATATCTTCTCTTATCCAAATTTTAAACAATTTTACAAGTTTGCTACCCCATTAGTGTAGGCCGAAATTTTCATGGGCTTGAAGCCCTATTCGCTCCACACGATTTGTGAATCCTTTAATTAATTAATAACCCATTATTTATACATCGTACAGTATAAAATAATGGGCCTAATTAAATAATTAAATAATTCCGTTATGAAACCTACCTATACGTTTTTTTTGCAGTCTACCTATCCGGTTCAGTTTTAATAACAGTGATGATCTAATCCGTTACTTTTAATTTAAAGGAATAACGATTCATGAAAATAACATCTGAGCTGCAACACACTTGGTCGTTGCATACTATGTCAACTTTTGGAAAATGTAAAAGTACACGCCTTGGAATAATGGTTCTTAACTAACTTTGTTTTTGATTGAGTTTTGACTACAGATACACCTAAATTCACATAACTTAATTGATAGGGTATGCTTTATCGCACTTAATCGTTGGTGTCGGAGTTCACATGTGAGTCACCAAATTACTACCAGTTCGAATCCCACAATATTAATTATTTTTGGGAACTAGATCACCTGTTTCTCTGTGAGCAGAAAATTCTTGTTCCTAAAGTCACTGACACATGAGTTCAGAGTTCACATGTGAGTCACCAAACTACTACCAGTTCGAGTCCCACGATATTGTTTTTGGGAACCAGATCACCTGCTCTTTTGCGGGAAGAAAATTCCTGCCCCTAAATTCACTAACATGTGAGAACTAGTTTTTGATCTAGTGGCTAAGGCACATAGTCTTTATGTGAGAAGTAATAAGTTCGAAACCCAGATGAGGAAAATCATTTGCTATAATAACAAGTGTATTAAATAGTTGGGTGGCTTGACTTCTAACCTTTACTAAAAAAAAAAATTCACTGACATGTGAGTTCAGAATGAATTTTGATATTTAAATATTGAATATAGTTTTACTCTGGACTCACTATAAAACCATGTGTTAATGATTTTAGAAGCAGAAGATAGAAATTTCCTGCACACGTAGAGTTATCCACTTGAGTGCGTTTTGCACCATTCCACTAAAGGAGTAGAACTAGGGTGCTCCTAAGTTCACCAAGCCTCTTGTGAACTTGACTCTAAAGTATATCAAATCAACTTTAAACGATGAATCCAAACCGTTTAAATCCTTCTACCTAACGATTGATGCGTCTACATGTGAAAATTTTAAAGTTTTGAATTAATTTGATATAGAGTCAAGTGGTCAAAGGAGTCCCAAAAATGAATATATTAAAATTTATTTATAAACCTTAAATTTTTGACCACTTGACTCTATATTAAATTAATTCGAAAGCTTGCGAGAAGATGCATGCATTAGTGACTACTATGATATTTTTCAAATTCAAAATTGCCAAAAAAACAAAGAAAAGAACCTCAAAACTTGAGTTGAAGTTTCCAATTAAGTTCTTCATTTCTATTTTTCGATTATTTTGTCGTTTACAATAATATAGTTTATCTTTTCATTTTAATATTTTTTCTAAAAAATATAACAAACCGCCTCACTGTGAGACGGTCAGGTATTGAAACAAACTACCCCATGTGAAGCAGTCAGGGTATATTTCAAAATATTTGAAATATGAGAGTATTTATGTTATTTTTTTTATTTTCTGAGGGTATTTAAAAAAATCGGAGATGCGTGGAACTAGCAACGAGAGCGCAATAGACAAAAAGTGAAAGTGCTGGCTACTCGTTCGTTTGTGGAGCACGGAAATTGATCAAGAGGGGCTGAAGAAATGTTTTTCCCGAAACAAAGGAACGAATTGACTAATTGGGGACATTTCACGTATACCCTCCAAAAATTTGGAAATTACATATATTTTCTCTCTAAAATTAATAACAAATGCCACCATTTGCTTGTGCCTTCATCATATCTTCATTTTTAAAACGTTAATAACTCAAAAATTAAATCATAAATGTTAAAATAAAACAGTTAAATGTGACCTATGTTATTTTCTCTGTGTGCTCATAAAAAATTATTACATTTTGATTTTGTTTTTATGTGAATTAATAATTAAGTTAAAAAATCAATGCCTCAAAATTATCCACATTATTACATTTTCACAAGTTCTTGATGACAATCTAAACAAAGTTGAAATGTCATAATTTTTTTACACACAGATAAATAACATGATGTAGATAATATCCAATGGTTTTATTTTGACTTTTAAATTTTAAATTTTGTGTTATCAAAGTTTTTAAAAATGGAGGCATTTGAAACCTCTATTATACTTCTCCTTTCTAAATTTTAAGAACTCTCATAATTATCTAATTTAATGTGTAAGAAATATATTTTGTCTTCTAATTGGTTGATGTCGAAAGGCATATGGTTCATTTCTTGACTTGTGGCGTGCACACGGTATCATTTAGATGTACACTTGTGTGTGTCACAAGTAAGAAAACAATTTATTTGCCCTCACAACTAGCCAATAAAAAGACTAAACATTTCTTTTAAGCATGCTACATATATATATTTTTAAGGAAATTTCATGTATATTCTTTAAAAATATCAAAAATTACGTATTTCCCCTCTAAACTTCATAATATCATAGTTACTCTTCTAAATTTCAAAACCTCAAAGTTAACCCATTTTATTGTTTTTTCTATTAAAACTCATTTTAAACTTATAAAATGCTATTCTTTATTAAAAAAAAAAATGGTGTAGGAAAATGTCAATTTTCTAAAAATTATGTCGCACGTTTAAGAAAAATATCAATATTCTAATTGGTCGTTTTCCAAGAGCAGGCAGTCCATTTCTCTATTCCTGACATATGAAAAGTTTAATTTCTTTAGAGGCCGTGGCCATTAAAATTAAGGTTATAGTGTAGAAAACATATAAAAAAAAAAACTATACTGCATAAGAAAATATTCCCCCTCCCACCCTCAACCTTCAATATTCCTCCACTCTCTTCCATTCAAACCCTTCTTTTTATTTCTTTTATACCTCATTCTCGACACAACGCCTTCACTCTCTCTCGGTACCTCCTCGAGCAAAGAGGAGAATGAGAGAGAGGGAAGGAACCGAGCTAAAAATGCAGTATCGTTGGAGCTTAGAGCGTAGTCCCATCTCGGTTGGAGCACAGTGGTAAGTAGATCCAATTGTCGTTGGAGCGCGGCGGCAATCGAAGAAGCAAATCCGATCGTGGATCGAGAGGGAAATAATTAGTGCCGAGCGGAGCCGATTGGAGCTGAGAATGTAGTAATGTCGGAGCTCGGAGTGTAGAGCTTTCATCTCGATTGGAGCGCAATGGTGACTAGATCCGATCATTGTCAGAGCACAGCGACAATCGAAGAAGCAGATCCAGTCGTGAAGTAAGATTGAAAATATATTTTAAAATTGAGTATGAATGTAAATATTTATTTTTATGTTATATGAGGTGTTAGAATTTAGAATTTTGTTACTTTTTCTTATCAATATATTTATTAGTGGTAATTTTAACCACTAACTATAAAAAATAAAAAAAATAAAACATACAGGCATTGCCAACGTCCTCAGCTACATGAACGAATTTCGGATGCTTTGAAAGGTTAGGTTTATGTTGTTGTACATTTCGAAATCCAGCTCACTTTTTCTATATATTTGATTCCGTTTAATAAGAACTGCTTTTTAACATGTTTTAATTGATTTTTGCCTAAATATGATCCTAACTTAAATTCAAATGCCCTCCTAACCTACTAAATTGAGGGTCTGGATTCTCTAAAGTAACTCAAAATTGGAGTTTGGATCTGGACCGTCCAATCATAATTTAGATCAATTCAATCCAAGTTAAAATACATGAGACCCTTTAATATTCGTTCAGATTCTGATCGGACGGTTTGGATTTAAACTCAAACTTTGACTTCAGAAATGGATTAATATTGGTTATCTCTAGCCCAGCCCAATAAAAAATAAGGTCAATGTGGGATCCATTGACCTTACAATATTCAAGGTCGCAACTTGAAAATTCATGGACTTAATTAATATCAACTGCTAACTTCCTAAGTTGACAAATGAAATTAAATGAAGTATCTTATGTACGTATTACTTCACTGAATAAGCAAAACACAGTTGTTGACTGGGCTATACATTAATTGGCACCAATAATTGTACCTCTCCCAGGCTACACTCTTTAGATATCTACCTTAGTTCCGGTTGCAAAAGCCGCCCAAAACAAATCACCAAGTTTTCCAAATTTTAATGAGCAAAATGGTGATACCTGACTTGTGCTCAAGACCAATCCGACTCTTATACTTATCTTCAATTTATTTACTTCTAATTGTACCCCATGGTGGTTCAGTTTCTTTCAACTTCAATTTCGAAGGCCACATCACCTCAGATGAATATATCTTCTTGGAAGGCGATGCAACCTATAATAATGATATTTGCTTGACCGCTGACCAGCTGAAAAGCACAGGAAGAGCAACGTACAAGCAGCCGGTGCCCTTGTGGGATAAAGATACCAGAGAGGTAACCAACTTTACAACCCAGTTCTCTTTTCTTATACAAAATGATACAGCAAATATTGGGGATGGCTTAGCCTTTTTCCTATCTTCCTATCCATCTAAAATTCCTCTTTATAATGATGGATGGGGCCACCTTCTTGGCCTTTTCAATCGCTCTACCTCCATGAATGATTTAGTCGCAGTTGAGTTTGATACCTTCTGGAATGATAATATAGACCCAGATTCAGCAAAGGGAACTCATTGCCACATTGGTATTGATGTAAACACAATCCAATCAATTTATTCCCAGCCCATTCAAAATTGCCTTTTTGTTGCTACAAGGATGACTGCAGAGATTGAGTATAATAGTCTGCTACAACTTTTGAGTGTTTCCCTTTGGAATGAAAATAACTTAAAAACCAAATTCAACCTCACTGCAAAGGTTGATATAAAAAAATACCTACCAGAAATTGCATCTGTAGGCTTCTCAGCAGCCACCGGAGAAGTTAAAGAAGTGCACCAGATATTCTGGTGGTCTTTTAACTCAACATTAGGATTGAAGCAAATTTCCCAGATATTACCTCCATCAGAAGTCCTATATTTTACAAAAAATACAAACATGATAAATGTGCCATGAATAATTGGAATAGTTGTGTGCACATTTATCATATTTCTTATAGTAGGGATTTTTATATATCATCTCAGAAAAAAGAGTTCAATCAAGAAAATCGGAGAAATTGAGGTGATTGGTGATGAATCAATTGATGAAGAATTTGAAAAGGGGAGAGGACCCAAGAGGTTCCCATACAGTGAACTGGTTGATGCAACAAATGGTTTCGGGGAGAACAAGAAACTTGGAGAAGGTGGGTTTGGATCAGTCTATAGAGGTATTTTAAAGGATGAAAACATTCATGTTGCTGTTAAGAGGGTGTCAAAAGATTCAAAGCAAGGGAAAAAAGAGTATATATCTGTTGAGAATTGTATCTTTGTCATGGACTTATAGGGAAATAGAGAATAGATAAAAGTCTAGGAACTTGTGTGCAAGAATGTGAAGGCTCTATATAAGCCCAACTTATTAATGAATAAACTAAGTTTTTTAGCTCAATTAAATCTATTTGGTATTAGAGCCATTTTAGATCTAGGGTTGCTACAGTAACTCCGCGCTACAGTCCCGAGTCGCTACAGTACCACCCTCTCTCTCTTCTTCCCTAGGTTGGTTCTCTCTCTTCTAGGGTCGACCACTACCTAGGGTTCGGGTTTTGATGTGATTTGGCCGGCGTGGGGGGCCAACTAATACCCCACGATACCCAAGAAGCGGGGTGAGATTAGGTTGATCGGATTCTCGATCGGGTGGATCGGGTTCTTGATCGAGTTGATTGGAGCTCGAATCTTGATGAGATAAGATCAAGATCGGGTTTGAAAAAGGGGAAAAGATTAGAGGTGATGAGAGTGCAAGGAGGGGATTAAATACCCAAGATCAAGATCGGGTTTGATCTTGAGAGTGCAAGATCGGGTCTTGGAGAGGATTTGACTCAGATTTGTGTAGATCGGAGTCGGGTCAAATGGAAGGAGGAGATTTGAGAAAAAATAAAGATTTGATTCTCATAAAGGAGGCCTTTAAGAAGCTGAGTGGTGATGAGATCGCAGCTTTGATGCGTGCATTCAGGTTCGCCTTGAGTGAGAATGCGCCGAAACCGACACCGGCACCGGCACCGAGGGTGGAGCTTCCACCGATTGATGTGTCAGCCATGATACAGGAGGAGACCCGGGAGTGCTACAACTGTGGAGAGATAGGTCACCTGAAGTCAGCTTGCATTAAACCGCTGAAGGTGAAGAAATCAGGAAGACGTGGTCAGTCTGGAGATCGCAGTCGCAGTCGTGGTCGTGGCCATGGGGGCTGAAGAGGTGGAAAAGGAGGTTACCGGGCAAATCTGATGGTAGCAGAGGAAGAGAGAGAAGTAGGTGTGATCTTCACTGGTGAGGACCAGGAGATTTTGCAGATAGTGAAAAGGAAGCAGGGAGCGGCAGGTGTTGGAGACAGAGTGTGATCGAGGATGCATCAACTTCATTTTTGTCTAGGGGTAACACCGCTACTTATGCTCATTCAGCCAAGGGTACCGGTGACAGACATGCTCTTGCCTCTATATCCACCACTAGATCACCAGAATGGATAATAGATTCTGGTGCATCTCGACATGTGACAGGTAATGCTAAGGAGTTCTCTTCTTATACTCACCTAGAAGTGCCAGAGAGCATCCAGACTGCTGATGGTACAGCACAGCCTGTGGTTGGTAAGGGTACAGTGAAATGTACCAACTCTGTGACTTTATCCAATGTTTTGCATTCTCCTTCATTTCCAGTAAATCTTTTATCCATTAGTGCCATCATACTCCAACTAAAATATGTTGTTTCTTTTTATATTCCCAAGATGATCTTTCAGGAGAAGGGGACTGGCCGGAGACTTGGGACTGGCACGTGGCGTAGTGGATTGTGGTACTTGGATCGTGAGGGGATAGATTCAGCTTTGGCATCTATGGTAGAGAGGGCAGGAGTAGGAGGATCTGGGATGAGTACTGAGAATGTGTTGATGCTGCATCATCAGCGTATGGGACATTCGTCTTTTGGTATTTTGAGTCGTCTATATCCGTCTTTGTATGAAAAGGCTGATAAACAGAAACTTGTGTGTGATACTTGTGAGTTTGGCAAGCTGACTAGGAGCTCCTATGTTAGTTCGGGCAATAGGAGTTCTTGTGGTTTTGATTTGATACATTCGGATGTTTGGGGACCTTGTTCCACGACTTCTATGAATGATTATCGTTATTTTGTGACATTCATTGATTGTTTTTCTCGTGTTACTTGGTTGTATTTGATAAAAAATAAGAGTGATGTGCTTGGGTGCTTCAAAGACTTTCATAGGTCTATTCAGACTCAATACGGGACAGTGGTGAAGGTATTGAGGTCTGATAATGGGACAGAGTATACCAACATAGCGTTTAGGGAATACTTGTCAGCTCAAGGAATACAGCATCAAACTACATGTCTATACACACCGGCTCAAAATGAGGTAGCAAAAAGAAAAAACAGACATCTTCTAGAGGTAGCTAGAAGTATGATGATCTCAATGAAAGTCCCAAAGCAGTTGTGGAGGCAAGCAGTTTTGACAGCCACGCACTTGATCAACAGGATGCCCTCAAGAGTGTTGGAGTGAAAGTCTCCATGTGAAATGTTGAAGGGAGATAATGGTGAGATTTTGCCATTGAAGGTGTTTGGTTGTGTATGCTTTGTGAAGGACAACAGACCATCCGTTGGAAAGCTTGATCCCAGAGCTGTGAAGTGTGTCTTTGTGGGATATTCTGCTACTCAGAAGGGTTATGTTTGTTGGAGCCCGGTAGAGAAGATGTTGTTTGTGAGTATGGATGTGCCATTTCGAGAGTTTGAGCCATATTACACATTGGATGTGACTTCACCCTTCGGTGACTCGCCCGATACTGGAGGTATGAGGCGAGAGGGGGAGAATGGTGAGAGGTTAGTGAATGTGGGATCAATTCCTTTACCAATTCCTTGCCCTGTTGGGAGGGGAGGATCGGTTGAGGAGGAGAATGAGGAAGAAGAGGAGGAGCTCGTAGATGGGGAGCCTCGATTTGAGGAGCTCGTAGGTGGGGAGCCTCGAGGTGAGGAGCCCATAGGTGGGGAGCTGAGAGTGTATACCAGGAGAAGGAGACAGAATGAGGTACCAGTGCCAGCGCCTGCAATACCACTTGTGCCATCTAATCCCCTATCCCAGCCTGTCCCGACTTCTGAGACACCTACACCATCCTCAGACTCAGATTACACAGGTGATATGATTCCTCTCACTTCTCCTCCTACTCCCATGACATTAAGGAGGACCTCTCGCAGCAATGCGGGGGTTCCCCCTGATCGTTATGGTTTTCCACATGATATTGCTCAGTTTGTCTCATACTCTAACATATCACCTGCACATGGAGCATTCATTGCATCTTTGGACTCTGTTACTTTACCCAAGTGTTAGCAGGTTGCTAAGGAGGATCCAAAGTGGAAAGCGGCTATGCAGGAAGAACTTGGAGCTCTTGATAAGAACAAAACTTGGGAGATTGTGTCACTACCACCAGATAAGAAGGCAGTTGGATGCAAATGGGTGTTCACAGTGAAGCAGACCCCAGAAGGGAAGATTGATCGCTACAAGGCACGGTTAGTGGCGAAGGGGTATAGTCAGACGTATGGCATTGACTATGATGAGACATTTGCACCAGTGGCGAAGATGAGCACAGTCAGGACACTTGTCTCCCTTGCAGTGAATGGGGGTTGGAAGCTACACCAGTTGGATGTGAAAAATGCATTCCTTCACGGAGATTTGCTAGAGGAGGTGTACATGGAGATCCCCCCAAGTTTTGGCACGACTCAAACAACAGGCAAGGTATGTAGACTGAGGATGTCACTGTACGGGTTGAAACAGTCTCCTAGAGCTTGGTTTGACAGGTTCAGGAGAGCTATGGTAGGCATGGGCCATCAACAGATCAATGCCGATCACACAGTGTTCTTCAGACGACATGGTGGTCACATTACTATGCTCGCTATGTATGTGGATGATATGATTATCACTGGTGATGATAAGGGTGAGATTGCTCAATTGAAGACGAAATTGGGCAAAGAATTTGAGGTAAAGGACCTGGAGCAGCTTAGATATTTTCTTGGAATTGAGGTGGCTCATGGAGCTGAGGGGATTGTCTTATCTCAGAGGAAATATGTGCTAGACTTGCTCATAGAGACAGGCATGCTGGGGTGCAAGCATGCAGTTGCACCCATTGATCAGAAGTCCAAGCTGAGTGCAGAGGCAGGAGAGTCAGTTGATCATGAGAGGTATCAGAGGTTGGTAGGCCGACTGATCTATCT
This sequence comes from Carex arenaria, assembly GCA_964058825.1. NCBI lineage: Eukaryota > Viridiplantae > Streptophyta > Magnoliopsida > Poales > Cyperaceae > Carex > Carex arenaria. The sequence continues at coordinate 540,491 of CAXKVW010000051.1, read as the reverse complement.
GAGCCACACTCGTCCCGACATATCATTTGTAGTGAGTGTGGTGAGCCGCTATATGCACGACCCTAAGAAGGGTCACATGGATGTAGTGTATCAGATTCTGAGGTATCTGAAGAGTGCACCAGGAAAGGGGTTGATCTTCCGGAAGAATGGGCATTTAAACATTGAGGGCTATTGTGATTTTGACTGGGCAAGTTGTGCCGATGACAAGAAGTCCACATCTGGATACTGCATGTTTGTAGGAGGCAATTTGGTCTCCTGGAAGAGCAAGAAGCAGTCAATGATTGTCAGGTCGACAGTAGAGGCAGAGTACAGGGCCATGGCCTTAGGAGTTGCGGAGATGTTGTGGTTGAGAGCTATATTAGTGGAGCTCAAGGTAGACCAAGGGGCCCAAATGAAGCTGTGGTGCGATAACAAGTCTGCAATTAGCATTGCTAACAATCCTGTGCAGCATGACAGAACCAAGCATATAGAGATTGATAGGTTCTTCATCAAAGAAAAGCTGAACAGTGGACTATTGGAGCTGGGACATGTAGCTACTAAGAAGCAAGTGGCTGACTGTCTCACTAAGGGACTTAGTTCGCTAGATTTGTCTAGATTGTGTGACAAGATAGACTTAATGGATATCTTTTGCCCATCTTGAGAGGGAGTGTTGAGAATTGTATCTTTGTCATGGACTTATTGGGAAATAGAGAATAGATAGAAGTCTAGGGACTTATGTGCAAGAATGTAAAGGCTATATATAAGCCCAACTCATTAATGAATAAACTAAGTTTTTTAGCTCAATTAAATCTATTATATCAGAAGTCCGGATTATAAGCCAACTAAGGCATCGAAATCTTGTTCAACTAATTGGTTGGTGCCATGATCATGGAGACTTTTTGTTGGTATATGAATTGATGCAAAAGGGGAGCCTCGACAAACACCCGTATAACAAAGAAACTCTTCTTAGTTGGCCAATTAGGCACAACATAGCACTAGGGCTAGGCTCTGCTCTTCTATACCTCCATGAGGAGTGGGAACAATGTGTTGTGCATAGAGATATTAAGCCGAGCAACATAATGTTAGATTCCTCTTTCAATGCTAAGCTCGGTGATTTCGGCCTTGCTAGACTTGTTATTCACAACCAAGAAATAGAAACAGTTGCTGCTGGCACCAAGGGTTATATAGCACCAGAATGTGTCCTTGGCACGGAAAATGCAAGCATGCATTCTGATGTTTTCAGTTTTGGAGTTGTCTTCTTGGAAATCGCATGTGGAAGGAGGCCCATCATGTCTGAACATGATCGAAGGAAGGTGAGTTTAGTTGAATGGGTTTGGGATTTGTACGGCCAAAATGCACTTATGGAGGCCTTCGATTCAAGTTTAAATGGTGATTTCATAAAAGAAGAAGTCGAGTGTCTGATGATAGCTGGTTTATGGTGTGCAAACCCTGAAAAATCCTCACGCCCATCTATCAGGCAGGCCATGAGTGTTTTGCACTTTCAAGCTAATTTACCAATTCTTCCTCCAAAAATGCCGATGCCAGTGTATACTATTCCATTGGATCCTAATATGCAATTGTATACCTCCTCTAAGGCTACTTCAAGTGTCATACCCACAAATTCCACCAAGTCCGCTCCAGATCCATCTTCAGACTCTTCCTGGCTGCTCAAACAAGAACCAAGAACATTCTAAGTACTGAATTTGTAAACTAAGTTTCTATGTTTTCTTTTCTTTAGTGCTTTTAAATGCATAGTACTGCAATGATTCCTATTTGGTAGCTTTCTTTGTTTTTCTATTGCATGTATTGCCCTTGTAATTCCTTTTTTTCTGTTGCTTTTGTTTCTGGAATTTCTTTTCACAATATGTATTGTGTTATTCTTTTATTTCCTTTTATGTTAGCATTTTTCTTCGGTAACATGTTATGCTAAACCAGCTTGCTCTATAAATTGCTTATAATCTTTCGCTGTGGTAATTGTCATTTGCTACAAAATTCAAAATTCAAATGTCATGGAAATCAGGATCAGCTTTACCTAATTATCTATATCTGTATACGTTCATTTTTCATAACCTTTGAATTTTTTATGAAATGATAAAAACTTTCCCACATTTGTAATTACCTCCATGCATGAAATTACACACAAATGCCGGCATGTGATTGCTAGCATTTCGATCCAGCACACGTACGACACCAAGTTGCAATATCGCCATTTCTCACAAATCAAATCCCAAAAACTCTCAAATTTGAGCTGGTCCAATTTCCTTTTGCCTTCCCATGAAGTTTATCTGTGAAAGATATAGAACAATTTGTCAACTTAGGTTTCTGATTTTAAACTTTAACTCAGCCTCCCTATTTGGTACCTTCATCTATCTAAAAACCAGCAAATGGGTTCCTATCAGGTTATGATCTGAATCAGGCTGTGGTTAGAATTGCTTGATCTGATCGGCTGAGAAAAGGTGTTTGGTGTTTGCCACAGGCCTGGCATTGCGAGTTATTTTACGCCTGTTAGATGGAAGGAGATTTGACAGAATGTGTTGAAGATTCTTTGTTTAATTGTGGAATTTGAGAGTCACCTCAGTAAGGAGATTACTTTTTATTTTCTGAGAAAACAGAGAGAGTATAATAGGTAGGAGATTGACAATTTTGAGGTTTTGAATTTCAATCCAAGCTCGAATCAGCAAACAATTTTAAAGGCCATTCTTGCCTCTTCTATGTGTGTAATAATCCACCCAAAAAAAAAACCTGACATTAGACTTAGATGGGCACTAGTTTAACATCACAACTTAAAATGGTCGAAATTATACAGAAAACTATCATTTACGGTAAACCAGACCCAATCATTGTCAGTCTTGAGATTATCAGCAAATATGAATCAGCCTTAGGAGCTTAAAATAATTTATAAACTTACCAGTTACAGTATATACAGAGAAATCAAATTCTTCAAATTTAGCTCGAAAAAGGTACATATACAACCAACCAAAATCATCTATCCCCACTCTATACTTCACCTTGATAGTTAATTTGAATATAAACCTCAAATTAGTGCCAGTGTTGAATTTAGGGTTAGTGTTTAATTTACCTATTGAACCCGAGGTAAAGATGTGGAGCTCTATGGAAACTCACAGTTAATTAGAGATTGGCACTACCCCTGGAAAATGGGCCCCGATCTGCAATTGCTTCATAATCTCTACAAAAAAAAATGTGCTCAATTTAAATTTTAAAAATAAAACAAGACAGACCTAAGCACTGGAAACACACTAACACTACTTTTGGATCTAGCATAATTCAATTCAATTAGTTGCTTTACTTTGGGTTGCCAAGACAATATGCCACCCATAACCCACAACCTCCAAAATCCTTGCAATTACATTGTTTTGGTTTGTTTTTTCATTTTTACAGGTTTTCCCCAATTGCATGCAATTGATAGAAGTTACAGATGAATAATGAGAAATAAGTAGGAGTTGAGAAAAAGATTAGAGATGAATCAGGACCATTAATAGTCTCCATTGATGAGCATTGAGCAGTAAAAAGGAGTTCACGCGATATCATCATGATCCATCCCGTTTCTTTGTCGCATTCAGGTCGAAGAAGAAAGCAAGGCTTACGGTCCATGGATTAGTACACCCGGTCCAGGAATTTAACGTGTATTATATTGTTGGAATTTCTTTATTTTTTTCCTCTGAATTTCACTAGAATTTTTCTGTTGGATCTTCTGTAATGGAAATTTAACATAAAACGGAGTAACGAACAAAAGAGATTTCAAGCATTAACAAAATTGTTGTATTTCATAGAAATCCTGCCGCAGAAAATCGAGGACTATATGAGCATGTGCTTGTGCGCCTGCCATGTGGTCCCATACGTTCTCGCCCAATAATGCGACAACACCCACATTTCTCTTTTGTGTTGTTGGTTTTCTGTATCTATGTTCATGAGGCCACCATGATGAAGCGCTAAATAAGATTGTTTGTTCAACATTACACTGAAAGTTATATTGTTGAGACTCTAGACCGATCCTGATTCTGATTCCGATTCTGATAGTCTCTCTATCTGCCAATTTTTTATTAATCAAAATAAAATAAAATAAATATCAAAAAATAGAATTGATATGAGTTTTTTTCGAAATCTAATAAGGCCGGAATAATTATCAACATCCCTACGGACGGAACAAACAAAAACGTCCGTGTTAATCATAATTCTAACCCACATTACAACTTAACCCAGCTAAAAATTCAACTGACGGTTTAGACTGCAACGTCCTCCGGGGACGATTTAGAATAAACCGTCCATGCCACAGCGGAAGTAAATCACCTTTTTCATTTTCACGTCAATCCTAGATAATATGCTTCGCTGTAATTGAGATTCTCTCGCTGTATAATTAAACCATTCCCACCAGTAGATTTTTTTCTTCTTTCATTTTTTTTATCTTTCAAATAAAAAAGACGTGAAAATGTTGACCATTATTTAAAAAGAAAATTGTTGACCATGATTTACTTCCACTTGCACTATTTTATATGAAAAAGGTGGTATTCTAAATCGGTTAACTTCCGCTGTGGCATGGACGTTTTTTTTTAAATCGTCCCTGAAAAATAGTCTAAACCATCTGTTGAATTTTTAGCTGGGTTAAACTGTAATGTGGGTTAGGATTATGATTAACACGGACGTTTTTGTTTGTTCCGTCCGTAGGGACGTTGATAATTATCCCGGTCTTATTAGATTTTGAAAAAAAACTCAGATCGATCATCTTTTTCGATATTTATTTTATTTTATTTCGATTAATAAAAAAATCGTCTCTATCTGTGGCCCAAGATAGAAGGTTAAAAATCCATAATATGTGATCTTGAAGATATTAAATAGTTAGATAGCTTTCGGCGCTTATTAAAAAAAATTAAAAAAAATAAAGAGACTCAAATTAACCTAATCATCAGCAAAAAAAGAAAGTTTATTATCAAACATACAATTAGTATATGATTTTATATAATTTCAACAATATATAATAAATGAGAAGTATATCTTACCGGTTAAATTAAAAAAGGCTTCTGTACCTTTTGTCCTTTCACTCTTTTAATAATATTCGGATCTTGTCGCATATAGTTGCCACCAACAACATGCTCAACAATCCAAATCACACTTGAGGGAGCAGCTTGGATAATGGGTACGATGCTCATCGGACTCAAACTGGGTTCAATGGGTTCTATAACCATCCAATCTAATTTACAATTTGTATGCATCGTTTTAATATCCGTGCATTTTGGTTTTAATATCTGTGTGCACGAATCTTAAAGCAGATCGGACTGTTGTGGAACCCGTCAGAGCCAGTTTGAGTCCGATGAGCATTTCAAACTTTATTGATGAGCATCAAACTAGGTTCAATGGGTTCTATAACCGTCCAATCCACTTTACAATTTGTATGTATTGCTTTAATATCCGTGCGCTTTAGTTTTAATATCTGTGTGCACGGATTTTAAAGTAGATTGGTCAGTTATGGACCATCAGACCTAGTTTGAGACCGATGGGCATTTCAAACTTTATTTATAATAATGCTTGTAATACGTACCCCTAGTGAAGGGTAATGCAGTCGTTGACTGGAGATCAATGGCGGCTCAAGACCATATTGGAATTTTTAATTAGTACCAATAATTGTGCCTCACCTCTTCCTCTGGCACCAATGGTTCTACCCCAATCTACACTCACCTACCTTTCTACCTTGGCTCCGGTATACAAATGCTGCCACAGCCCAAACTTTAATAAGCAAAATGGCGGTACCTAACTTGTGCTCAATACCAATCCAACTCTTATACGTATCTTCAATTTATTTACTTCTTATTGTACCCCATGGTGCTTCAGTTTCATTCAACTTCAATTTCTCAGACCCCAACACCGTCAATGAACATATCAAGTTGGAACCTGATGCATCCTATGATAATCAGGAAAAAATTGATCTGACAAAAAATTCGGCAACCTCAGGCCTTAGTGACAGCACAGGAAGAGCAACCTACAATCAGCCAGTGCCCTTGTGGGATAATGATACCGGAGAGGTAACGAACTTTACAACCCGGTTCTCTTTTCTTATACAAAATACTACAAATTTCTTTGGGGATGGCTTTGCTTTTTTCCTATCTTCCTATCCATCTCAAATTCCTCCACACAGTTATGGAGGGACCCTTGGCCTTTTCACTTCCAATACTTCAATGAATGCATCGGCTAATCAGGTAGTCGCAGTCGAGTTTGATACCTTCTTTAATCCGATTTATGACCCAAATACAACAGATTGAACTTTATGCCACATTGGAATTGATGTAAACAAGATCCAATCAACTTCTTACCAGTTCATTCCAAACTACCTTTTTGTTGGTCCAAGGATGACTGCACAGATTGAGTATAACAGTTGGCTAAAACTTTTGAGTCTTTCCCTTTGGCATGAAAATAACTTGACAAACCAATTCAACATCAATGCAACTGTTGATATAATGAAACTGCCACCAAATGCATCAGTAGGCTTCTCAGCAGCCACCGGAGGAGCTATAGAAGCGCACCAGATATTCTGGTGGTCGTTTAACTCAACCTTACAAATGAAGAAAATTTCCCCCATTTTAGCTCCGTCAGAAGCCCCATCACCTAAAGCGCCATCACCTAAAGCCCCATTTATAAAAAATAAAAACACAATAAAGGTGCCGCTCATAGTTGGAATAGCGGTGTGCACATTTATCATTGCTCTTTTAGTAGGGATCTTTATATATCATCTCAGAAAAAGAAGTTTAATTAAGAAACTCAGAGAAATTGATCAGGTGATTGGTGATGAATCAATTGATGAAGAATTTGAAAAGGGGAGAGGACCCAAGAGGTTCCCATATAATGAACTGGTTGATGCAACAAATGGTTTTGGGGAGAACGAGAAACTTGGGGAAGGTGGGTTTGGATCAGTCTACAGAGGTATTTTAAAGGATGAAAACATTCATGTTGCTGTTAAGAGGGTGTCGAAAGATTCAAAGCAAGGCAAAAAAGAGTATATATCAGAGGTCAAGATTATAAGCCAACTAAGGCATCGAAATCTTGTTCAACTAATTGGTTGGTGCCATGATCATGGAGAATTTTTGTTGGTTTATGAATTGATGCATAAGGGAAGCCTTGACAAACACCTGTATAGCAAAGAAACTCTTTTAACTTGGCCAATTAGGCATAATGTAGCACTAGGGCTAGGCTCTGCTCTTTTATACCTCCATGAGGAGTGGGAACAATGTGTTGTGCATAGAGATATTAAGCCAAGCAACATAATGTTAGATTCCTCATTCAATGCTAAGCTCGGTGATTTCGGTCTTGCTAGACTTATTGATCACAACCAAGAAGTAGAAACAGATGCGGCTGGCACCACGGGTTATATAGCACCAGAATGTTACCTTGGCATGGCAAATGCTAGCACCCATTCAGATGTTTTCAGTTTTGGAGTTGTCCTGTTGGTAATTGCATGTGGAAGGGGGGCCATAATGCCTCAACAGGATCAAAGGAAGGTGAGTTTGGTTAAATGGGTTTGGGATTTGTACGGCCAAAATGCACTTATGGAGGCCGTTGATCCAAGATTAAATAGGGATTTAGAAATCAGAGAAGTAGAGCGCCTAATGATTGTTGGTTTATGGTGTGCACACCCGGAAAAATCCTCAGGCCCATCTATTAGGCAGGCCATGAGTGTTTTGCACTTTCAAGCGAATTTGCCAATTCTTCCTCCTAAAATGCCGATGCCGGTGTATATTACTTCCTTGGATCCTAATATGCAACTTTATACCTCCTCTGAGGCTAGTTCAAGTGGCATAGCACAAAATTCCACCAAGTCGGTTCCTGCTCCATCTTCAGACTCTTCCAGGCTGCTACCCAAACAAGAACCGAGAACGTTCTAAATGATAAATTTGCAAAAGACAAATTGCTCTGTTTTATTAGTTCTTTTAAATGTACAGTACTACAATGGTTCCTATTTGCTAATTTTCTTTGTTTTTCTATTGCATGGATTGCTGTTGTGCTTTTTTTTGTGTTGCTTTTGTCTCTGGACTTTCTTCTTGCAATATGTATTGTGTATAATTAATCTTTTATTTTAGTAACATTTTTCCATAGAAGGGAAAGTTGGCTGTTCCGGTGTGGAAATACTTGTTCGATGCACTGATCGATGTTTCACTCATAACCAAACCGCCCCCCCCGGGGGCGGTCTGCTACAGTTTTTTTTTTTTTTTTAGAATTTGAATGTTTCAATCTAAATAATGAGAATGTTCAATTTTTGTACTAAAGTTAGATCGTGAAACAACACATTTTTAGTAACATACTTAAATTAACAAAAGATGAAAATAGATAAACAAATAAATAAATTTCATACAAACAAAATGGTGCCCATTCTTATCCACTGTGATCTCTACACAGCCATCCTTCACTAAAAATGAAAGCGCAAATATATTCTCCACAGTTTGTGCAAAAGATTGCCGGTTTAACACTAAATATTCGAGCTTTGTCTGCTTTTGTTTTCTTAAGATAGTAAACATTGTCAACATGTTTTTGTCTGTATCAGTCTTTTTTTAAGGGTCACCCTCTGTCTCGCCAACCTAACAAAGATACTAATCATTAGATCAATATAGCAATTCCTCAACTATCATAAATGATATCCCTTCCCTTCCCATTAATAATATAGAAGGAAGATAAAAGAATTTATAAGTTTTCCATACAGATTAGCTCAGAGCCAATTACTACAATTAATGGATTCAACTTACATCCTTAGGTTGAGAACATATACTTGGTCTTGTTCGTTTTCCACGTACCACACTCCTTAGAGGCTTAACCTCAGCAACCATTGGTCCATTCCTACAACAAAGAAAAAATATTGTCAAGAGCTGATGATTTCTTAAAAATTCTTATTCAAATCCACATAGTTCTTAATCTCAATTTGATAAGAAAATGATATAAAGTGATGTATATTAAATGAACCAAAACCATAAAAAGATACAAACATACCATTCATTATTACAGGAAATTAAGTTCATAAATTTGGTTTGCTAGAGCATGTACCTTCTAGTTCTTGAAATCGAACCAGAAGACAAAATGCTTGTATGAGACTTCTCTTGTGACAATTGCACTTGCTGCTGGTGCATTTCTCGGTGCTGAAAAGTATTTTTCAACATAAGAAAATTCAGTTGAGACACTAAAAATCTTAAACTTAATTTTTGAGACACTAAACGACATTTTTTTGGCGATTCTGATTCGTCGGATACCTGGGGTTGCATCCCATAGGTGTCGGTCGCCACCGTCTCCTCCCCCCCTTTCCGAATTGGGATCGTACGCGCCAATCCGACTTTCCTAGCCAAAGTTATAGCAATTTAAAGTTAAAAAAAAAACGATGTTTTCGGCCCTTGATCCATTTCTTGTTTGTGAGAGTCATACAAAGTCTTTCATATTACAATGTTAAATCTATATATAATATATACATACAATAAAACAGTAGTCTTATAACTTTCAATTCAAATCATTTTAATGCAATTTTTTTAAGTAATTAATGATATATTTTTAATTGATGTTATTAAGTAAGTAAGATTGAAAAAATGTTATTGTAGCAAACTGCCCCACGGGAGATTATTTTGCAAGCTCTTGATATTGGTAAAATCAAATTTGAGATGTTGTAATATTTTGTATGTGTATAAAGAAAATAATAAAGATTAAATCTAACAGTTTTATTTTGCTATTTTATTTCTCATTTTTAGATTCAGATCCAAAAAAAAAATGTAGACCACCCCCCCCCCCCCCCCCGAGAGTTTGGTTATGGGTAAATTTTTTTTTAAATCCTAGTTATTAATATTACTTTATTTATTTTTTTGGTTATGAATAAAAATGCCGAAACAGTCGCCAAATTTTTTTTCATGAGCTTGATTCGAACTGGTGACCTTTTAATCATCAACAAAGCGAACTACCACCACACTATACTAGTTTTCATGTGCTTAAAAAAGGCTTCTGTACCTTTTGTCCTTTTCACTCTTTTAATAATATTCGGATCTTGTATCATATAGTTGCCACCATCAACATGCTCAACAATCCAGATCACACTTTAGGGAGCAGCTTGGGTACGATGTCCATCGAACTCAAACTGGATGGATCCGATCCGATGGGTTCTATAACTGTCCGATCTGCTTTAAAATCTATATGCATCCTTTAGTATCCGTGTGCTTTAGCTTTAATATCCGTGTGCACGGATCTTAAAGCCGATCGAATGGTTGTGGAACCCGTCGGACCCAGTTTGAGTCCGATGGGCATCGGACCCAAGCTGCTTCCGACTCTTGAATATGTACTTCAAACTTTATTTATAATAATGCTTGTAATACTAATACGTACCACTTGTGAAGGGTAATGCAGTCGTTGACTGGAGATCAATGGCAGGTCAATACCATTGGAATTTTTAATTAGCACCAATAATTGTGCCTCACCTCTTCCTCTGACACCATTCATTCTCCCCCAATCTACACTCACTCACCTACCTTTCTACCTTGGCTCCGGTTGCAAATGCTGCCATACCCCAAATTTTAATAAGCAAAATGGCGGTACCTAACTTGTGCTCAAGACCAATCCAACTCTTATACTTATCTTCAATTTATTTGCTTCTTATTGTACCCCATGGTGGTTCGGTTTCTTTTAACCTCACTTTCTCAAACCGCAGCAACGTGAATGAATATATCAACTTTGAAGGCGGTGCATATTATGATAATACGGACAAAATAGGTTTGTCCAAAAATTCAGCAACTGCGAATGTTCTTGGGAACAGCACAGGAAGAGCAACCTACAATCAGGCAGTGCCCTTGTGGGATAAAGATACCGGAGAGGTAACCAACTTTACAACCCGGTTTTCTTTTCTTATACAAAATGCTACACAAAATAACTTTGGGGATGGCTTAGCTTTCTTCCTATCTTCCTATCCATCTCAAATTCCTCCAGATGGAGGGGTAAATATCTTGGCCTTTTCAATTCCAGTACTGGCATGAATGCATTGGCTAATCAAGTAGTCGCAGTTGAGTTTGATACCTTCTGGAATCAGATTACAGATCCAGATTCAACACATCGATCTGATGATTGCCACATTGGTATTGATATAAACATGATCGAATCAACTTCTTACCAGCTCATTCCAAACTACCTTTTTGTTGGTACAAGGATGACAGCACAGATTGAGTATAACAGTTGGCTAAAACTTTTGAGTCTTTCCCTTTGGAATGAAAATAACTTGACAACCCAATTCAACCTCAGTGCAAATGTTGATATAAAGAACCTCCCACCAAATGCATCGGTAGGCTTCTCAGCAGCCACCGGAGCAGCTTTTGAAGCGCACCAGATATTCTGGTGGTTGTTTAACTCAACCTTAGAAATGAAGCAAATTTCCACCATTTTAGCTCCATCAGAAGCCCCATCAGCCAATGCCCCATCGGTTAGAAAGTATAAAAACACGATAAATGTGCCGTTAATAGTTGGAATAGCAGTGTGCACATTTATCATGTTTCTGTTAGTAGGGATCTTAATATATCATCTCAGAAAAAAGAGTTTAATCAAGAATATCCGAGAAATTGATCAGGTGATTGGTGATGAATCAATTGATGAAGAATTTGAAAAGGGGAGAGGACCCAAGAGGTTCCCATATGATGAACTGGTTGGTGCAACAAATGGTTTTGGGGAGAACGAGAAACTTGGAAAAGGTGGGTTTGGATCGGTCTACAGAGGTATTTTAAAGGATGACAACATTCATGTTGCTGTTATGACTTAAGAGGGTGTCAAAAGATTCAAAGCAAGGGAAAAAAGAGTATATATCAGAGGTCAAGATTATAAGCCAACTAAGGCATCGAAATCTTGTTCAACTAATTGGTTGGTGCCATGATCATGGAGAATTTTTGTTGGTTTATGAATTGATGCATAAGGGAAGCCTGGACCAACACCTGTATAGCAAAGAAACTCTTCTAACTTGGCCAATTAGGCATAATATATCACTAGGGCTGGGCTCTGCTCTTCTATACCTCCATGAGGAGTGGGAACAATGTGTTGTGCATAGAGATAACAAGCCTAGCAACATAATGTTAGATTCCTCATTCAATGCTAAGCTCGGTGATTTCGGCTTTGCTAGACTTATTGATCACAACCAAGAAGTAGAAACTACGGTTGCTGCTGGTACCAAGGGTTATATAGCACCAGAATGTGTCCTTGGCATAGAAAATGCAAGCACCCATTCTGATGTTTTCAGTTTTGGAGTCGTCTTGTTGGAAATTGCATGCGGAAGGAGGCCTATAATGCCTCAACAGGATCAAAGGAAAATGAACTTAGTTCAATGGGTTTGGGGTTTGTACCGGCAAAATGCTCTTATGGAGGCCGTCGATTCAAGTTTAAATGGTGATTTCATAAAAGAAGAAGTCCATTGTCTGATGGTTGTTGGTTTATGGTGTGCACACTTTGAAAAATCCTTGCGTCCATCTATTAGGCAGGCCATGAGTGTTTTGCATTTTCAAGCTAATTTGCCAAATCTTCCTCCAAAAATGCCCATGCCGGTGTATACTATTCCATTGGATCCTAATATGCTACTTTTAACGTCCTCTGATCAGGCTACTTCAAGTGGTGTTGCCAATAATTCCACCAAGTCAGTTCCTGCTCCATCTTCAGACTCTTCCAGGCTGCTGCTCAAACAAGAACCAAGAACGTTCTAAATAATAAATTTGTAAACAAAATATATATCGTCTCTTTTTTTTTCTTTAGTGATTTTAAATGCACAGTACAACAATGATTATTATTTACTACTTGGTAGTTTTCATTGTTTTTTTCTATTGCATGGGTTGCTATTATGTTTTTCTTTTTGCTCTGTTGCTTTTGTTTGTTGACTTTCTTTTTGCAATATGTATTGTGTATACTTTTTTTTTAATGTATTGTGTATAATTATTCTTGGTCCGTTTAGTTTTGTTACTAGCATTTGTCTTTTGTAACATGTTATGGTAAACCAGCTAGCTCCATAAATTTCTTATAATATTTTGCTACGGTTCTCGTTTGCTCCCAAGTTCAATTGTCGTGCAAATCAGGCAGGGGCGGATTTACATTATGCCCAGGGGTGCTAAGTCACTCCATGATTTTGAAAATTTTAATTATGTACGTTGAAATTTAATTAATTTTTTATTTTTTTAAAGTTTTTATATAGTGCAACCCTCCTTATAAAATGTTAGATTTTTGCTTGTAGTCTAGTGGTTAAGACTCTATTTTATTCTTGAGAGGTAATGAGTTCAAATTCCACTAGCTACAAATTAATAATTATGTATTTTAAGTTTTAGCCCCTCCTAACTAAATTTTCTTGTTCCGCCTCTGAAATCAGGCTCAACTTACCTAAATGTCTATTTCTATTTACATTTATTTTTCATTACCTTTGAGTTTCTGATGAAATGGAGAAGACTTCCCCACATTTGTAATCACATCCATGCATCAAATTCACACAACTTAATGACCGCATGTGTCCAATCTTACCGGGTCTGAATCATACCCGCTAAGAACACCCCGCGCGGAACTGATAACGGGCCCCTCAATCAGTCGGGTTCTATGCTGGATAGATGGGTCGTGGACCCAACAATGGGCAGGGGGAATTGGACTACTCGTCATAACACAGGATGAGGAACTGCAGGTGTACATCTCAGAAAAGTCACCAACCTGCTGCCCGTTACAAACTGAAGCTCAGGCGCTTGTGAGAGCAATCCAGCAGCTGCAATCCATGGGGGTACAAAATTGTGACATCTTCACGGATTGCCAGGAACTCCAAATACTGGTCACAAGCCACCAGCCACCTCTCCACTCCGATTGGAAATTTTTTGCTGAGTGCTATTGGGCGTGGGAAGCCTTACAGGGACTGCCAGGATACAGGTGCTGTTACATTGATAGAGGCCAAAACGTTTTGGCCGATCAGTTGGCACTGGCAGCAAGAGTGCATCAATGGGAGCATAGGGGATACACTTATCCAATCTTAACTTTGCTTACATTGCGCAAGTATAGAGTTTGTTTCCATTTTTAGTTTTTAATGTTTGTGGTGTACTTATCTCAAATATCACACACCGTTGTAAGGAAGCAATTTTGAAATACAAAGCCTACGGGCATTTCTCCGCAAAAAAAAAAAAAAAAATGACCGCATGTGATTGCTACCGTTTCCATCCAGAATAAGTACGAAACTAGGTTGCAATATCTCCATTCCTTTTGCCTTCCAACCAGCTGTTTCAGTTTGTCAACTTCAGTTTCAGTTTCCAAGCAGCCTTTGTCACTCAGTTGACCTTGAAATCAGAATAGATGAATGTAACTAAATCTGATTGTAGAGAAGATGCCGGGTAATATGAACGATTATAGACCCAAAACAATATTTATGAAATCTTGGAAAGTGTTTTGTAATAGCTATTGATTAACATATCAGAGGAGAGAATGCTCACTCACATTATGACACATATCAGGAGGAGATTACTGGTACAGCCAGAGGTTAGATCCAAAGAGAAAAGAGTTGTCAGTTTTCTCCTTCCTCCGTTCACACTAGCTAGACAAAGAAAACTGCTAATCTAAAGAATGAAATAAAAATCTAAAGAAATCAAGCTAAAAATAAAAGATTTGAGTTCCTAGGGTTTAACATCGCCAATTCAATTTTATTGGATTAATATTTTGAATACAGAATGTTAAGCTTGTTAACACTTACAATCCACACGAGCAATTTCAAAGCCCTTGAAAATTTTATAAAATTCGTAAACTCCACAAAGTAAATTCATCAAGTTTTACAAATTCACAACAACAACACAATTTACTAAAAAAACCACACTTCTTAATTGTTATAATATTTTATCGAATATAAAAGAAAGATGAACTGCTAATTGAGCTACCATGCTAGTCTGATAGAACCAGTGAGATTTCAGAGTCACAAGACCTATTACCTTCAGTTGGAGCTAAAAAATATAAGCTGATAAGATGCGTGCCGATTTTTTTTTTAAATACCCTCAAAAAATAAAATAAAAAATAACAAAAATACCCTCGGTTTTCAAAATTTTCGAAAAATGCCCTGACCACCTCACAGTGAGGCGGCTTACTATGAATTTTTTTTTTCATACCAGACCGACTCACAGGGAGGCGGTTTGATATGAATCTTTATTTTTTCATACCAGACCGACTCACAGGGAGGCGGTTTGATATGAATCTTTATTTTTTCATACCAGATCGCCCCACAGTGGGGCGGTTTGCTATGAATTTTTTTTTTAGATTTAGAGATGTTTAGTGTGGATAGAACTAACAACATAGATGTTTTACATATAGACATTAACAGTAATTTGGTCTCACTACTTTTATGATTTTTTTTCTTTTTTTCTCTCTTTTTAGATACTCATATTTTTTTTATTTTGTAAATAAAATATGTGTGAAACTAGAGCTGAACCTTAGATATTGTATAGAACTCATGTAATAAGAAAATATATTTTTGTTATCTTTCATAAAATATTGACAATTTTTTATTTTTAATCCATTTTTTATAAATCATAAAAAAAAGTAGAAAAAAATTCAAAAATAGGAAAAATTGGTATTTTACAAGTTCATTATATAACCAATTTACTAAGCTACTTAGATCAAAGTTTGAAGTTTATGTTATAGGTTTTTGATTTACCATTATTTTTTAGAAACTTCAATTGCAGTTTTGAGAGGAGACATTTTTCTTTCAGACGGGTGTATATGAGTGCTCCAACAATTATATACAGTTCTATTGTATGATCTATGTGTGATAAAAGAAATATAATATTTTCCCACGTCATCGATCCATGTCTTCCTGTTATAATGCATCTCAGTCTATTTTTTGTAAGTCATTTCTTTAATTTCTAAAGCACCTATAAGTTGTAGTATCTGTCTAAGACATCTCTCGTAATAGACGAAGCTAGGACAAGGAATAAGGCAAGAGAGATGATATATTTACTGAGAAATTGAAAAATAACGACGAAACTTCAAATGGTCATAAAATAGCGCTTGAGTGTGATTTCAGCAAATGATTACTTTTCGGAAAACTTGCGAGAAGATGCATGCGTTAGTGACTGCTATGATATTTTTCAAATTCAAAATTGCCAAAACACAAAGAAAAAAAGCTTCAAAACTTGAGTTAAAGTTTCTAATTAAGTTTTTCATTTTTATTTTTCAATTATTTTGTCGTTTATAGTAATTTAGTTTACTCTTTTCATTTTTTATTTTTTTGTAAATAAAATAGCAAATTGCCCCCTCTATGAGGTGGTCAGGTATTGAAACAAACTGTCCCATGTGAAGCAGTCAGGGTATATTTCAAAATATTTGAAATCTGAGGGTATTCATGTTATTTTTTTATTTTCTGAGGCTATTTAAAAAAATCGGAGATGCGTGGAACTAGGAACGAGAGCGCAATAGACAAAAGTGAAAGTGCGAATTTGGTTGTGCATGGAATTTGGAAATTAATTTGTGGAGCATGGAAATTGATTAAGAGGGGCCGAAGAAATGTTTTTCCGAAACAGAGAAAGGAATGAGGTGACTAGTTGGGGAAATTTCACATATACCCTCCAAAAATTTGGAAATTACATATATTTTCTCTCTAAAATTCATATCAAATGCCACCATTGGTTTGTGCCTTCATCATACATTCATTTTTAAAACGTTAATGACTCAAAAATTAAATCATAAACATTAAAATAAAATCGTTAAATGTGAACTATGTTATTTTCTCTATGTGCTCATAAGAAAATTATCACATTTTGATTTTGTTTTTATGTGAATTAATAACTAAGTTCAAAATTCAACGTCTAGATATTGTCTACATTATTACATTGTCAAAAGTTCTTGATGATAATCAAAACAAAGTTGAAATGTTATAATTTTTTACACACGGATAGATAACATGATGTAAATCATATCCAATTGTTTTAATTTGACTTTTAAGTTTTAAATTTTGAGTTATCAAAATTTTTAAAAATGGAGTGATTTGAACTCTCCTCTATCCTTCTAAATTTTAAGAACTCACATAATTATCTAACTTAATGTGTAAGAAATATATTTTGTGTTCTAATTGGTCGATATCGAAAGGCATATTGTTCATTTCTCTACTTGTGGCGTGCACACGGTATGATTTAGCTGTACACTTGTGTGTATGTCACAAGTAAGAAAACATTTTATTTGCATTCACAACTAGCCAATTAAAAGACTGAACATTCCTTTTATGCATGCTACATATATATTTTTTTTTGAAGGAACTTTCATGTATATTCTTTAAAAATATAAAAAAAATATGTACTTCCCCTCTAAACTTCATAATATCATCATAGTTACCCTTCTAAATTTCTAAAACTCACATTTTACCCATTTTATTGTCTTTTCTATTAAAACTCATTTTAAACTTATAAATGCTCATCTTTATTAAAAAAAAAAAAAATGGTGTATGAAAATGTCAGTTTTTTAAAAATTATATCGGATGTTTAAGAAAATATCAGTATTCTAATTGGTCGGTTTCCAAGAACAAGCAATCCATTTCTCCACTTCTGACATATAAAAAGTCATCAAAATTAAGGTTGTAGTGTAGAAAACATATAAAAAAAAACTATATTGCATAAGAAAATATTAGAAATTAGAGAATACTAAGAATATATAGGACTTGCCAAGGTCCTCACAGCTACAAAAACTTGAAGAATTTCGGATGCTTTGAAAGGCTATGTTGTGCTAAATTTCGAAATCCAGCTCACTTGTTGTACATATTTGATTCAGTTTATTAAGATCTGCTTTTTATCATGTTTTAGTTGATTTTTGCCTAAATATGATACTAACTTTAAATTCAGATAACCTCCTAACCTATTCAATTGAGGGTCTGGATTCCCTAAAGTAACTCAAAATGGGAGTTTGGATCTGTACCATTCGATCAAAATTCAGATCAATTCAATCCAAGTTAAAATACATGCGACCCTTTTAATATTCGTGCAGATTCTGATCGGACGGATCGGTCCGGATTTAAACTCAAACTTTGATTTACTTATTAATCGGTGATCTCTAGCGCACTTAATCCTAGATCTCTAGCCCAGCCCAATCAAAAATAAGGTCAATGTGGGATACATTGACCTTACAATATTCAAGGTCGCAACTTGAAAATTCATGGACTTAATTAATATCCACAGCTAACTTGCTAAGTTGACAAATGAAATTAAATAAAATATCTTATGTACGTATTACTTCACTGAAGCAAAACACAGTTGTTGACTAGGGTATACATTAATTAGCACCAATAATTGTACCTCTCCCAGGCTACACTCTTTAGATATCTACCTTAGTTCCGGTTGCACAAAACAACACTCACCAAGCTTTCCAAATTTTAATGAGCAAAATGGTGATACCTGACTTGTGCTCAAGAGCAATCCGACTTTTATACTTATCTTCCATTTATTTGTTTCTTCTTGTACCCTATGGTGGTTCGGTTTCTTTTGACTTCAATTTCTCAGACCCCAAAACCGTCAATGAACATATCAAGTTGGAACCTGATGCATCCTATGATAATCGGGAAAAAATCGATTTGACCAAAAATTCGGCAACCTCAGGCCTTGGGGACAGCACAGGAAGAGCAACCTACAATAAGCCAGTGCCCTTGTGGGATAAAGATACCGGAGAGGTAACCAACTTTACAACCCGGTTCTCTTTTCTTATACAAAATACTACACCAAATAACTTTGGGGATGGCTTTGCTTTTTTCCTATCTTCCTATCCATCTCAAATTCCTCCTGATGGAGGGGGTGAATATCTTGGCCTTTTCAATGCCAGTACTGGCATGAATGCATCGGCTAATCAAGTAGTCGCAGCTGAGTTTGATACCTTCTTGAATCCGATTATAGACCCAAATTCAACAGATCTATCTGTTTGCCACATTGGTATTGATGTAAACATGATCGAATCAACTTCTTACCAGCTGATTCCAAATTACCTCTTTATTGGTACAAGGATGACTGCAGAGATTGAGTATAACAGTTCAATACAACTTTTGAGTCTTTCCGTTTGGCATGAAAATAACTTGACAATCCAATTCAACCTGAATGCAACTGTTGATATAAGGAACCTGCCACCAAATGCATCAATAGGCTTCTCAGCAGCCACTGGAGCATCTTTTGAGGCACACCAGATATTCTGGTGGTCGTTTAACTCAACCTTAGAAATGAAGCAAATTTCCCCCATTTTTGCTCCATCAGAAGCCCCATCAGCCAATTCCCCATCGGTTATAAAAAATAAAAACATGATAAATGTGCCGTTCATAGTTGGAATAGCGTTGTGCACATTTATCATGATTCTTTTAGTAGGGATCTTTATATATCATCTCAGAAAAAAGAGTTTAATCAAGAAAATCCGAGAAATTGATCAGGTGATTGGTGATGAATCAATTGATGAAGAATTTGAAAAGGGGAGAGGACCCAAGAGGTTCCCATACAGTGAACTGGTTGATGCAACAAATGGTTTCAGGGAGAATGAGAAACTTGGAGAAGGTGGGTTTGGATCAGTCTATAGAGGTATTTTAAAGGATGAAAACATTCATGTTGCTGTTAAGAGGGTGTCAAAAGATTCAAAGCAAGGGAAAAAAGAGTATATATCAGAAGTCCGGATTATAAGCCAACTAAGGCATCGAAATCTTGTTCAACTAATTGGTTGGTGCCATGATCATGGAGAATTTTTGTTGGTATATGAATTGATGCATAAGGGAAGCCTCGACAAACACCTGTATAACAAAGAAACACTTCTTAGTTGGCCAATTAGGCACAATATAGCACTAGGGCTAGGCTCTGCTCTTCTATACCTCCATGAGGAGTGGGAGCAATGTGTGGTGCATAGAGATATTAAGCCAAGCAACATAATGTTAGATTCCTCATTCAATGCTAAGCTCGGTGATTTCGGCCTTGCTAGACTTATAGATCACAACCAAGAAGTAGAAACAGTTGCTGCTGGCACCAAGGGTTATATAGCACCAGAATGTGTCCTTGGCACGGCAAATGCAAGCACGCATTCCGATGTTTTCAGTTTTGGAGTCGTCTTGTTGGAAATTGCATGTGGAAGGAGGCCTATAATGCCTCAACAGGATCGAAGGAAGGTGAGTTTAGTTGAATAGGTTTGGGATTTGTACGGGCAGAATGCACTTATGGAGGCCGTCGATTCAAGTTTAAATGGTGATTTTATAAAAGAAGAAGTCGAGTGTCTGATGATTGTCGGTTTATGGTGTGCACACCCTGATAAATCCTCACGCCCATCTATCAGGCAGGCCATGAGTGTTTTGCACTTCCAATCTAATTTGCCAATTCTTCCTACAAAAATGCCAATGCCGGTGTATACCATTCCATGGGATCCTAATATGCAATTTTATACCTCCTCTGAGGGTACTTCAAGTAGCATAGCCACAAATTCCACCAAGTCAGCTCCTGCTCCATCTTCAGACTCTTCCTGGCTGCTCAAACAAGAACTGAGAACATTCTAAATAATGAATTCGTAAACAAAGTTTCTTCTGTTTTCTTTTATTTAGTGCTTTTAAATGCATAGTACTGCAATGATTCCTATTTGGTAGCTTTCTTTGCTTTTCTATTGCAAGTATTACCCTTGTAATTCCTTTTTTTCTGTTGCTTTTGTTTCTGGAATTTCTTTTTGCAATATGTATTGTGTTATTCTTTTATTTCCTTTTTTGGTAGCATTTTTCTTCGGTAAGATGTTATGCTAAACCAGCTTTCTCTATAAATTGCTTATAATCTTTCGCTGTGGTGGTTCTCGTTTGCTAGAAAATTCAAAATTCAAATGTCATGCAAATCAGGATCAGCTTTACCTAATTGTCTATATCTGTATACATTCATTTTTTATAACCTTTGAATTTTTTATGAAATGATAAAAACTTTCCCACATTTGTAATTACCTCCATGCATGAAATTACACACAAATGCCGGCATGTGATTGCTAGCATTTCGATCCAGCACACGTACGACACCAAGTTGCAATATCGCCATTTCTCGCAAATCAAATCCCAAAAACTCTCAAATTTGAGCTGGTCCAATTTCCTTTTGCCTTCCCATGAAGTTTATCTGCGAAAGATATAGAACAATTTGTCAACTTAAGTTTCTGATTTTAAACCTTAACTCAGCCTCCCCATTTGGCACCTTCATCTATCTAAAAACCAGCACATGGGTTCCTATCAGGTTATGATCTGAATCAGGCTGTGGTTAGAATTGCTTCGTCTGATTGGCTGAGAAAAGGTGTTTGGTGTTTGCCACAGGCCTGGCATTGCGAGTTATTTTACTCCTGTAAGATAGAAGGAGATTTGACAGAATGTGTTGAAGATTCTTTGTTTATTTGTGGAAATTTAAGAGTAGCCTCAGTAAGGAGATTATTTTTTATTTTCTGAGAAAACAGAGAGGGTAGAATAAGTAGGAGATTGACAATTTTGAGGTTTTGAATTTCAATCCAAGCACGAATCAGCAAACAATTTTAAAGACCATTCTTGCCTCTTCTATGTGTGTAATAATCCACAAAAAAAAAACTGACATTGGACTTAGATGGGCCCTAGTTCAACATCACAACTTAAAATGGCCGAAATTATACAGAAAACAATCATTTACGGTTTACCAGACTCAATCATTGTTGGTCTTGAGATTATCAGAAAATATGAATCAGCCTTAGGAGCTTAATATAATTTATAAACTTACCAGTTACAGTATATACAGAGAAATCAAATTCTTCAAATTTAGCTCGAAAAAGGTACATATACAACCAACCAAAAATCATCTATCCACACTCTATACTTCACCTTAGACATTTAATTTGAATATAAACCTCAAATTAGTGCCAGTGTTGAATTTAGGGTTAGTGTTTAATTTACCTATTGAACCCGAGGTAAAGATGTGCAGCTCTATGGAAACTCACAGTTAATTAGAGATTGGCACAACCCCTGGCAAATGGGCCCCGATCTACAATTGTTTCACGCGATATCGCCATCCATCCCGTTTCTTTGTCGCATTCAGATCGAAAAAGAAAGCAAGGCTTACGGTCCATGGAATAGTACACCCGGTCCAGGAATTTAACGTGTATTATATTGTTGGAATTTGTTTAATTTTTCTCTGAATTTCTCTAGAATTTTGCTGATTTTCCTCTGGGATCTTCTGTAATGGGAATTTAACATACAACGGAGTAACGGACAAAAGAGATTTCAAGCATTAACAAAACTGTTGTATTTTATAGAAATCCTGCTGCAGAAAATCGAGGCGCATATGAGCGTGTGCTCGTGAGCCTGCCATGTGGTCCCATACGTTCTCGCCCAACAATGCGACAACACCCACATTCTCTTTTGTGTTGTTGGTTTTCTGTATCTATGTTCATTAGGTCACCATGATGAAGCGCTAAATAAGATTGTTTATTCAACATTACACTGAAAGTTATTTTGTTGAGACTTTAGACCGATCCTGATTCTGATTCCGATTCCGATTCCGATAGTCTCTCTATCTGTGGCTAGAGAAGGAAATTTGTCACGGCGTGACTAGTCACGTCACGTCACGTCACGTCACGTGTGTCGATTACGTGATGTGACTCGCGTGACGCGTGACGTGATCATTTACGTGACGTGACCACATTCTAGTGAAAATATACGTCACGTCACGTCACGCGAACCAGTCATGTCACGTCACGTGATCACGTTACGTCACGTCACGTCACGTCACGGTATGAAACATAGGGTATCCAACTTTTTTTATATGTATAGAGTATTAAGATTTTTATTTTATTGTAAGTTCAGTGATATTGGTACTCATGTAGTACTGATTTTTATTTTTTTTAGTTTAGTCTAAGGAATGTTTGTAATTTGAATTTTTAAAGTAATGTTAGATGCAACATTTTCTAAAAAAAATAATCTTTACAATATTATTTACTTATTTTAGAATTTTTTAGAATTTTTTTCTAAATTTTCAACAATTTAAATTAAAATATAAAAAAAATTGACATGACTAATTTACGTCACGACACGTCACGTCACGTGTGATCACGTCACGTATGGTCACGGCGTGACTACGCGTGACGTGACCATCCGCCACCATTTTGGTCACGTCACGTCACGTCACGTGAAAAAAAAAGTTGATCACGTCACGTGACCAAATCACGGCGTGTTTGTCACGTCACGTCACGGCGTGTCACGTATTTCCTTCTCTATCTGTGGCCCAAGATAGAAGGTTAAAAATCCATAATATGTGATCTTTGAAGATATTAAATGGTTATGTAGCTTTCAACGCTTATTCAAAAAACAAAAAAAATAAATAAATAAAGAGATGCACAAATTAATCTCATCATCAGCAACAAAAAAAAAAGTTTATTATCAAACATACAATTAGTATATGATTTTATATAATTTCAACAATATATAATAAATGAGAAGTATCTCTTACCGGTTAAATTAAAAAAAGCTTCTGCACCTTTTGTCCATTTCACTCTTTCAATAATAATCGGATCTTGTCGCATATAGTTGCCACTTGCCACCAACAACATGCTCAACAATCCAGATCACACTTGAGGGAGAGCAGCTTGGGTACAATGCTCATCGGACTCAAACTGGATTCGATGGATTCTATAACCGTCTAATCTGCTTTAAGATCTGTATGCATTGCTTTAATATCCATGCACTTTGGCTTTAATATATGTGTGCACGGATCTAAAGCGGATCGGACGGTTGTGGAACCATCAGACCCAGTTTGGGTCCGATGCCCCTCAAACTGGATCTGATGGATTCTATAACTGTCCGATTCGCTTTAAAATCTGTATGCATTGCTTTAATATCCGTGCACATTGGCTTTAATATTTGTGTGCACAGATCTAAAACAGATCGGACGGTTGTGGAACCCGTCGGTCCCAGTTTGAGTCCGATGGGCATCGGACCCAAGCTGTTTCCCACACTTGAATATGTATTTCAAACTTTATTTATAATAATGCTTGTAATACGTACCACTTGTGAAGGGTAATGCAGTCGTTGACTGGAGGTCAATGGCAGGTCAATACCATTGGAATTTTTAATTAGCACAAATAATTGTGCCTCACCTCTTCCTCTGGTACCAATATATGGTTCTCCCCCAATCTACCCTCACACACCTACCTTTCTACCTTGGCTCCGGTTGCAAATGCTGCTATACCCCAAATTTTAATAAGCAAAATGGCGGTACCTAACTTGTGCTCAAGACCAATCCAACTCTTATACTTATCTTCAATTTATTTGCTTCTTATTGTACCCCATGGTGGTTCGGTTTCTTTTAACCTCACTTTCTCAAACCGCAGCAACGTGAAAGAAAATATCAACTTTGA
The DNA here is from genome assembly GCA_964058825.1 of Carex arenaria. Classification (NCBI taxonomy): domain Eukaryota; kingdom Viridiplantae; phylum Streptophyta; class Magnoliopsida; order Poales; family Cyperaceae; genus Carex; species Carex arenaria. The sequence continues at coordinate 516,176 of CAXKVW010000051.1, read as the reverse complement.
AGGCGATGCATATTATGATAATACGGACAAAATAGATTTGTCCAAAAATTCAGCAACTGCGAACGTTCTTGGGAACAGCACAGGAAGAGCAGCCTACAATCAGCCAGTGCCCCTGTGGGATAAAGATACCGGAGAGGTAACCAACTTTACAACCCGGTTCTCTTTTCTTATACAAAATGCTACACAAAATAACTTTGGGGATGGCTTAGCTTTTTTCCTATCTTCCTACCCATCTCAAATTCCTCCATATAGTGGTGGAGGGGCCCTTGGCCTTTTCAATGCCTCCACCGCCATGAATGAATCGGCTAATCAGGTTGTCGCTGTCGAGTTTGATACCTTCTTCAATCAGAATATAGACCCAAATTCAACAGATGGATCTGTTTGCCACATTGGTATTGATATAAACATGATCGAATCAACTTCTTACCAGCTCATTCCAAACTACCTTTTTGTTGGTACAAAGATGACAGCACAGATTGAGTATAACAGTTGGCTAAAACTTTTGAGTCTTTCCCTTTGGAATGAAAATAACTTGACAACCCAATTCAACCTCAGTGCAAATGTTGATATAAGGAACCTCCCACCAAATGCATCGGTAGGCTTCTCCGCAGCCACCGGAGCAGCTTTTGAAGCGCACCAGATATTCTGGTGGTCGTTTAACTCAACCTTACAAATGAAGAAAATTTCCACCATTTTAGCTCCATCAGAAGCCCCATCAGCCAATGCCCCATCGGTTAGAAAATATAAAAACACGATAAATGTGCCGTTAATAGTTGGAATAGCAGTGTGCACATTTATCATGTTTCTGTTAGTAGGGATCTTAATATATCATCTCAGAAAAAAGAGTTTAATTAAGAAAATCCGAGAAATTGATCAGGTGATTGGTGATGAATCAATTGAGGAAGAATTTGAGAAGGGGAGAGGACCCAAGAGGTTCCCATATGATGAACTGGTTGATGCAACAAATGGTTTTGGGGAGAGCGAGAAACTTGGAAAAGGTGGGTTTGGATCGGTCTACAAAGGTATTTTAAAGGATGACAACATTCATGTTCCTGTTAAGAGGGTGTCAAAAGATTCAAAGCAAGGGAAAAAAGAGTATATATCAGAGGTCAAGATTATAAGCCAGCTAAGGCATCGAAATCTTGTTCAACTAATTGGTTGGTGCCATGATCATGGAGAATTTTTGTTGGTTTACGAATTGATGCATAAAGGAAGCCTTGACAAACACCTATATAGCAAAGAAACTCTTTTAACTTGGCCAATTAGGCTTAATATAGCACTAGGGCTAGGCTCTGCTCTTTTATACCTCCATGAGGAGTGGGAACAATGTGTTGTGCATAGAGATATTAAGCCAAGCAACATAATGTTAGATTCCTCATTCAATGCTAAGCTCGGTGATTTCGGTCTTGCTAGACTTATTGAACACAACCAAGAAGTAGAAACGGATGCGGCTGGCACCACGGGTTATATAGCACCAGAATGTTACCTTGGCATGGCAAATGCAAGCACCCATTCGGATGTTTTCAGTTTTGGAGTTGTCCTGTTGGTAATTGCCTGTGGAAGGGGGGCCATAATGCCTCAACAGGATCAAAAGAAGGTGAGTTTACTTAAATGGGTTTGGGATTTGTACGGCGAAAAAGCACTTATGGAGGCCGTTGATCCAAGATTAAATAGGGACTTAGAAATCAGAGAAGTAGAGCGCCTGATGATTGTTGGTTTATGGTGTGCCCACCCGGAAAAATCCTCACGCCCATCTATTAGGCAGGCCATGAGTGTTTTGCACTTTCAAGCTAATTTGCCAATTCTTCCTCCAAAAATGCCGATGCCGGTGTATATTACTTCCTTGGATCCTAATATGCAACTTTATACCTCTTCTGAGGCTACTTCAAGTGGCACAGCACAAAATTCCACCAAGTCGGCTCCTGCTCCATCTTCAGACTCTTCCTGGCTGCTCAAACAAGAACCGAGAACATTCTAAACAATAAATTTGCAAAAAAAAAAGTTTCCTCTGTTGTTTTCTTTCTTTAATGTTTCTAAATGCACATTATTACAATGAATACCTATTTGGGATTTGTTTTTCCTCTGTGTTTTGCGTATCATTATTCTTTTATTTCCTTATTTAGTACATTGAATTGAGATAGTAGCATTTTTCTTCGGTAACATGTTATCCTAGACCAGCTAGCTGTATAAATTGCTTATAATCTTTTGCTATGGTGGTTCTTGTTTGCTACAAATTAAGTTCAAATGTTATGCATATCTCAGGTTTAGCTTACCTATTGTCTATTTCTGGTTACGTTTGTTTTTCATAACCTTTGAATTTTTTATGAATTGAAGAAGACTTCCCACATTTTTAATAACACGTACAACACCAGTTTGCAATCTCACCATTCCTACTAATCAAAACATAAAACCTCTCAAATTGAGCTGGTTCAATTTTCTTTTGGCTTCCCTATTTGGTACCTTCAGGCTTCATCTATCTAAAAACCAACAAAGGGGTTCCTCTCAGGTTATGATCTAAATCAGGCTGAGGTTAGAATTGCTTGTTCTGATCGGTTGAGAAAAGGTGTTTGCCACAGGCCTGGCATTGCGAGTTATTTTTTTCCTGTTATTTGTGGAATTTGACAGTCACCTCAGTAAGGAGATTTGACAGAATGCGTTGAAGATTCTTTGTTTTTTTGTGGAATTTGACAGTCACCTCAGTAAGGAGATTATTTTTTATATTTCTGACAAAAAAAGAGAGTAGATTAAGTAGGAAATTGACAATTAATGGTTTTGAATTTCAATCCAGGCACGTATCATCAAACAATATTAAAGGCCATTCTTGCCTATTCTATGTGTGTAATAATCCACAAAAAAATAAATAAACTGACATTAGACTTAGATGGGCCCTAGTTCAACATGACAACTTAAAATGGCTGAAATCATACAGAAAGCAATCAATTACTAAGCCCAATCATTGTTGGTATTGGGATTATCAGCTAATATGAATCAGCCTTATGGGCTTAAATCTAATTTATTAAATCCCCAAGCAAACCAGCAGCAAAAAAACTTAGTGTTCTAATAACAGAACTGATGAAACAGAACCTCAAAGTCAACAGCGGTTACAAGACAGTCAAAGACAGTTAGAAAGTTAGACCATACTGTAACATTCTATCCAGCATTTCTATCCAGCACACGTACGACACCAAGTTGCAATATCGCCATTTCTTGCAAATCAAATCCAAAAAACTCTCAAATTGAGTCGTCCAATTTCCATTTGCCTTCCCATCAAGTCTATCTGCGAAAGATATAACACAATTTGTCAACTTAAATTTCTGATTTTAAATTTTTAACTCAGCCTCCCTATTTGGTACCTTCATCTATCTAATCCAGCAAATGGGTTCCTCTCAGGTTATGATCTGAATCAGGCTGTGGTTAGAATTGCTTAATCTGATCAACTGAGAAAAGGTGTTTGGTGTTTACCACAGGCCTGGCATTGCGAGTTACTTTGTACGCCTGGTGTTACGCCTGTTAGATGGAAGGAGATTTGACAGAATGTGTTGAAGATTCTTTGTTTATTTGTGGAATTTGAGAGTTACCTCAGTAAGGAGATTACTTTTTATTTTCTGAGAAAACAGAGAGTGTATAATAGGTAGGAGATTGACAATTTTGAGGTTTTGAATTTCAATCCAAGCTCGAATCAGCAAACAATTTTAAAGGCCATTCTTGCCTCTTCTATGTGTGTAATAATCCACCAAAAAAAAAACTGACATTAGACTTATATGGGCCCTAGTTCAACATCACAACTAAAAATGGCCGAAATTATACAGAAAACAATCATTTACGGTTTACCAGATCCAATCATTGTTGGTCTTGAGATTATCAGCAAATATGAATCAGCCTTAGGAGCTTAATATAATTTATAAACTTACCAGTTACAGTATATACAGAGAAATAAAAAAATTTTAATTTAGCTCGAAAAAGGTAAATATACAACCAACCAAAAATCATCTATCCTTACTCTATACTTCACCTTAGACAGTTAATTTGAATACAAACCTCAAATTAGTACCAGTGTTGAATTTAGGGTTATTGTTTAATTTACCTATTGAACCTGAGGTAAAGATGTGGACCTCTATGGAAACTCACAGTTAATTAGAGATTGGCACTACCCCTGGCAAATGGGCCTCGATCTGCAATTGCTTCATAATCTCTACCAAAAAAATGTGCTCAATTTAAATTTTAAAAATAAAACAAGACAGACCTAAGCACTGGAAACAGACTAACACTACTTTTCGATCTAACATAATTCAATTAAATTAGTTGCTTTACTTTGGGTTGCCAAGACAATATGCCAGTATGCCACCCACAGGCCACAACCCACAACCTCCAAAATCCTTGTAATTACATTGTTTTGGTTTGGTTTTTCATTTTTACAGGTTTTCCCCAATTGCATGCAATTGATAGAAGTTACAGATGAATGATGAGAAATTAGTAGGAGTTGAGAAAAAGATTAGAGATGAATCAGGACCATTAATAGTCTCCATTGATGAGCATTGAACAGTAAAAAGGAGTTCCCGCGATATCGCCAATGATCCATCCCGTTTCTTTGTCGCATTCAGGTCGAAAAAGAAAGCAAGGCTTACGTCCATGGAATAGTACACCCGGTCCAGGAATTTCACGTGTATTATATTGTTGGAATTTCTTTATTTTTTTTCCTCTGAATTTCTATAGAATTTTCTCTGGGATGTTCTGTAATTAAAATTTAACAGACAACGGAGTAACGAACAAGAGAGATTTCAAGCATCAACAAAATTGTTGTATTTCATAGAAATCCTGCTGCAGAAAATCGAGGCGCATATGAGCGTGTACTTGTGCATCTGCCATGTGGTCCCATACGTGTTTTTTTTTTTTTTTTAATGAAAGAAAGTTATATTGTTGAGGGCTGAGGCTCTAGGCAGCTGGCAGGTGCTACTTTTTATTACACAATTTTTTTTGCTGCCCTCACCCTCTAGATTTTTATTAATTGCGGAAAGCTCAGTACATGTTCCGATTCTAATTATATTTATATACACATATTACATATTGTTCTTAGGAATAAGGCTAGCGAGCTATCTGTAGCATAGTAACATGTCGTGCTACATCTTCAAAAACTTATTGGATATGTTTCAATATCTAATCCAAACCGTTGAAACTAATCTACTACATAAGTGATGTATTTACATGCTAAAATTATAATGTTTTGAATTCATTTAGTATAAAGTCAAGCGGTTAAAAAATAAGAATTATAAATTAATTTTAATACATTCATTTTTTATTATTTTTTGACTATTTGATTTTATACTAAATGAATGTAAAAAATTTGTAAATTTTATATGTAAATACATCACTCGTGAAGTAGATTGGTTCCAACGGTTTGGATTTGTCATTTGAAGTTTATTCAATAGATTTTTGAAGAGGTAACATGACATGTCACTATGCTACAGGTAGTACGCCAACCTTATTCTTTTTCTTAGTTATTAGTTAATTTTAAAGTGGTGTAATTTCGTTCCTAAATGCGTGTCTTATTTTTAGGAGTTAAATAGTATAATATTAAATATTTTCTGCAAATGTCTTGGTAATATTTATTGTCGTTAGTGTCTAGCCATAAAAAATTATGAAGCACAAATTTTGGATAAAGTGAGAAAGGTCTGTCTTGTTGAAGGGAAATGCAGTCGTTGAATGGGGTCAATACCTTTAATAGTTTCATTAGTTAGCACCCAAAATTCTGCCTTACCTTTTCCTCTGGCACCAATGACACTCAACTAGCTTTCTACCTTGGCTCCGTGATGAAAACCAAATTGATTTGGACTCGGACTCAGAGTCGGACTCAGATTCAGACTCAGTACAAATTTAGTTGTTCTTCAATATTCTTTTATGACCGGTGCACAAGTTTCAAGAAAGGATCCCACGTGTTCCCTAAATCTCATTTTCTATAATGTTTAATTATATTATTTAATTATGGTGTTGTTTTCTATAATATATAATTAATTGGTCAATTAGTTAAATTATTAGAGTGAATGAATTTGATAATTTCTAGATAGATTAAATATTTAGTTTTTCTAAAAGTCATGTTAAATTGTGCAATTTATGCACTTAATATTTTTATTTTGTTTAATAATATTTATGTTTTTGGGTTTGTAAAAAATTACCATATGACCTATAAATAGGAGATATATCATTTGTAATAGGAAGAGTTTAAAAATATATGATATGTTTCTTATCTTTTCTACTTTGCTACTTATCACAATAAATTGTTTCTAAATTCCACTAAATCATTTTAATATCTGTCACTAGCAAAGTTGAGATTTGAAACTAAAATTGTGTCAAGTGGTATAAGAGCAACATATCTCACCTCTTACAAAATTGTTCAATATTTAACTAAAACAAACAAGACTCGTACACACTGAGTTAAGTTTGGGACGAGTTTGCATCAAGTGATATCCAAGCAAGTTCGACAACCACCTTCACGCTTGCGTGAAGTTGTATTTCCGTCAACCGCCAAGTTCGACAACCACCATTGCGCTTGCATGAAGCTATATCTCTATTAACCGTTCAACATAACATTATCTTCGCCAACAACAATGGTCGGCCCGAAAATTGTCGCCATTCTCAAATGAATGCAACAAAACCATAATTTGTTCATCAATCGAATGCAACAAACCAATAAAGTGTTCATCGAACACTTTACCGTAGAGATCATGTTTTAACATGGAAATCATGTTGAGCAGTTCGGATCGACTGTTTGAATGTTTGAATTTTAAAAATAAAGATATAGGATATAAGGTATGGATGAAGTATGAGGAGTTAAGACATTGGAACCCTCCTCGTATTATATTGTATTAGTAGATTATTTAATTGTAATCATTTGTATAAACATAAATTGTTAACAAATTATTTTTTTAGTATAAAACAAGTTTTTGACAAAAAGTCCGAGTTTCCGATCCAATTCGACCGATTCATCTGATTCCGATTCTACAATCAAAAAACCGATCCCGGTTTTGATACTGATTCTTCCTTCTATAGCCCGAGATAGAAAGTTAAAAATCCATAATATGTGGTCTTTGAAAATATTAAATGGTTGGATGACTTTCAACGCTTATTAAAAAAAATAATAATAAATAAGAGATGCACCAAGTAATCCCATCATCATAGAAAAAAAAAATGTATATTATCAAACAAACAATTTTGGACTGAAAATGGATATGGATTATCCATGAATAATCCGCTCTAAATCTAAGCGAGATCCATATCCATTTAATTATCAGATAATTTTTGGATTCAGATATTTTTCCTATATCTGAAGAATAGGGTCCGAATTAGGATACGGGGATTATAATTCCTAAACGGATCGGATATCCAGTACTATCTGAATTGAAACGGAGCGAGTTTCCAAAGTGAACAATTACTTGATTGGTTATTTGGGTCCCCCTCCTCGAAATTTTTTTGGATCTTGTGTGATTCAAAACAGGAACCTCTTGAATATCAACCAAGTCAACTACCACCACACTATGCTACTTTTTGCTGCTAGAAAACCTACCTGTAAATATAAGGGTTTCAACAGCTATTAAAGATGACTAATGCTTGTATCATAATGTATTAGTTGATTATTTAATTGTAATCATTTGTCTAAACATAAATTGTTAACAAATTATTTTTTAGTATAAAACAAGTTTTTGGCAAAAAAAGTCGGAGTTTCTGATCCGATTCGACCGATTCCGATTCCACAATCATAAGACCGATCTCAATTTCGATTCTGATTCTTCCTTCTATAGTCCAAGATAGAAAGTTAAAAATCCATAATATGTTATCTTTGAAGATATTAAATTGTTGAATGGCTTTCAACGTTTATTAAGAAGAAGAGGAAGAGGAGATTCACCAATTAATCCCATCATCAGCAAAAAAAAAAAAAAAAAAAAAAAAAAATTGTATATTATCAAACATACAATTTAGGACTGAAAATGGATACGGATTATCCATGAATAATCTGCTTTGAATCTGAGCGAGATCCGTATCCATTTAATTATCGGATAATTTCTGGATTCATATGTTTTTCCAATATCCGAAGAACAGGATCCGAATTAGAATACGGGGATTATAATTCGTAAACAAATTGGATAATTACTTTAATTACTGGATTGAAACGGAGCGGGTTTCCAAAGTGAACAATTACTTGATTATCAAACATACAATTTAGGACTGAAAATAGATACGGATTATCCATGAATAATCCGCTTCCGAATCTGAACGAGATCCCGTATCCATTTAATTATCGGATAATTTCCGATTCAGATATTTTTCCAATATACGAAGAACAGGGTCCGGATTAGGATACGGAATGGCGACTATTTAACTTTTTTGAATCCAGCTAGCTCTTCACGTGGGTAATGGGTTAAACTTGAAATGACCAGCTCAGCATCTCTTCATGTGGGATGAAGAGAACCGTAAAGCCTGGTATACAAATGTCCCGGATTTTTTAATAATCGAAATTAAATAAAAAAAAATATCGAAAAAGAAGAGAGAATTGGAGAAATTTCGAAAAATAAGTAGACCGGGATAATTTATTCCGTTTCTATGGGCGGGACAAATTATCACGTCCCTGATAATAATAATCTATACCCCTATCTAACCCAAATTAATCCGGATAAGAAAAAAAAAATATCAGGAACATGATGGATGGTCACGTCCGTGACAAAAAAAAAAAGGCAGGGACAGTAGGGATCGTCCCGTCCCGTCCCTAAAGCAGAAAAAAAGAGAGTCAGGGACGGTAGGTATCGTCCTGTCCCTAGGCGACACCCTTAAATCACCCATCCCGTTCATCTCGCTATCATTATGGCCTCATCGAAGGAACACAGTCACCCCACAGGGGCCGGACGATCGCTACCATCCCTGACTTTTTTTTTTTGCCACCCTAGGGACGGGACGATCCCTACCGTCCCTGCCTTTTTTTTTTGGGTCACGGACGCGACCATCCATCCCGTTCCTGATAATTTTTTTTTCCGGATTAGTTTGTGGTTAGATTAGGGCGTGATTATCATTAACAGGGACGTGATAATTTGTCTCGTCCCTAGGGACGGGATAAATTATCCCGGTCTACATATTTTTCAAAATTCCCCAGATTCTCTCTTCTATTTCGATATTTTTTTTATTTAATTTATATTATTAAAAATCCTGGATAAATGTCTCACATTGAATTTGATTTTTATCGTGGGACTAACTTGTTCTCTTGACCGGAGCAAATATTTTTTTTTTTTCAAAAAAAATGATAAACCAGTGACGTTAATACTTCAAATAATATAAATTTATTAGTGATTTGCTAATGTATGGGTTTATCTAATATTTGATTTTGTTTACCTTACCTTAATTGGGCTTCTATTTTGAATTTATCTCAAACTTTTTTTGCTCCTATGTATGACTCAAGTATCCGATAATTATTTATTTTTTATATGTATCCGTATCCGTATTCATAAATTATCCATTTCGTATCCATATCTGTATAAGGTGAATTTAATTTTACATTTTAACATCCACTTACTATTCATATCCGTATTCATATCTGCTCATTAAAATGTGGATGGAGATATGATATCGGCATTATCCGCTCCGAATCTGCTCCGTTTACACCCCCTCATACAATTAGTATATGATTTTATATAATTTCAACAATATAATAAATGAGACGTATCTCTTACCGGTTAAAAAAAGGCTTCTGTACCTTTTCACTCTTTTAATATTCGGATCTTGTCACATATAATTGCCACCATCTACATTAAAGATACAAAAACGGAGTAGGTCCGATACCCGTCGGATCTATTTTTGAGTCCACATACAATTCGTTTTAAAATCTGTGTGCACGAAAATTGAAGCAGACACACAATTTTTAAAGCGGAGCACACGTATCAGACGGTAATTGAGCACATGCATGGTGTTGACTGGAGGTCAATGCATGGCGGCTCAATACCATTGGAATTTTTAATTAGCACCAATAATTGTGCTAGTGGACTAGTGGTCTGCTACATACCCGTGTGCCCGTGACCCGGTTTGTGCCTCACCTCTTCCTCTGGCACCAATGGTTCTCCCCCAATCTACACTCACCTACCTTTCTACCTTGGCTCCGGTTTGCAAATGCCGCCACTCCCCAAATTTTAATAAGAAAAATGGCGGCACCTAACTTGTGCTCAAGACCAATCCAACTCTTATACTTATCTTCAATTTATTTACTTCTTATTATACCCAATGGTATGTCGGTTTCATTCAACTTCAATTTCTCAGACCCAAACACTGTCAATGAGCATATCAATTTGGAACCTGATGCATCCTATGATAATCGGGAAAAAATCAGCTTGACCCTGGAGTCCAGAACCTCGAACCCGCAGAACAGCACAGGAAGAGCAACGTACAATCAGCCGGTGCCATTATGGGATAAAGATACCGGAGAGGTAACGAACTTTACTACCCGGTTCTCTTTTCTTATACAAAATACTACACCAAATAACTTTGGGGATGGCTTTGCTTTTTTCCTATCTTCCTATCCATCTCAAATTCCTCCACAATCTGCTGGTAAATATCTTGGCCTTTTCAGTTCCACTACTGGCATGAATGCATCGGCTAATCAAGTAGTCGCAGTTGAGTTTGATACCTTTTTGAATCATATTACAGACCCAAATTCAACAGATCGATCTGATTGCCACATTGGTATTGATGTAAACATGATCGAATCAACTACTTACCAGCTCATTCCAAATTACCTTTTTGTTGGTACAAGGATGACTGCACTGATTGAATATAACAGTTGGCTAAAACTTTTGAGTCTTTCCCTTTGGCATGAAAATGACTGGACAACCCAATTCAACCTCAGTGCAAATGTTGATATAAGGAACCTCCCACCAAATGCATCGGTAGGCTTCTCAGCAGCTACCGGAGCAGCTTTTGAAGCGCACCAGATATTCTGGTGGTCGTTTAACTCAACCTTAGAAATGAAGAAAATTCCCCCCATTTTAGCTCCATCAGAAGCCCCATCACCTAAAGCCCCATTTATAAAAAATAAAAAGACAATAAAGGTGCCATTCATAGTTGGAATAGCGGTGTGCACATTTATCATTGTTATTTTAGTAGGGACCTTTTTATATCATCTCAGAAAAAGGAGTTTAATTAAGAAACTCGGAGAAGTTGATCAGGTGATTGGTGATGAATCAATTGATGAAGAATTTGAAAAGGGGAGAGGACCCAAGAGGTTCCCATATGATGAACTGGTTGATGCAACAAATGGTTTTGGGGAGAACGAGAAACTTGGAAAAGGTGGGTTTGGATCAGTCTACAGAGGTATTTTAAAGGATGACAACATTCATGTTGCTGTTAAGAGGGTGTCAAAAGATTCAAAGCAAGGCAAAAAAGAGTATATATCAGAGGTCAAGATTATAAGCCAACTCAGGCATCGAAATCTTGTTCAACTAATTGGTTGGTGCCATGATCATGGAGAATTTTTGTTGGTTTATGAATTGATGCATAAAGGAAGCCTTGACAAACACCTGTATAGCAAAGAAACTCTTTTAACTTGGCCAATTAGGCATAATATAGCACTAGGGCTAGGCGCTGCTCTTCTATACCTCCATGAGGAGTGGGAACAATGTGTTGTGCATAGAGATATTAAACCAAGCAACATAATGTTAGATTCCTCTTTCAATGCTAAGCTCGGTGATTTCGGTCTTGCTAGACTTATTGAACACAACCAAGAAGTAGAAACGGATGCGGCTGGCACCACGGGTTATATAGCACCAGAATGTTACCTTGGCATGGCAAATGCAAGCACCCATTCAGATGTTTTCAGTTTTGGAGTTGTCCTGTTGGTAATTGCATGCGGAAGGGGGGCCATAATGCCTCAACAGGATCAAAGGAAGGTGAGTTTAGTTAAATGGGTTTGGGATTTGTACGGCCAGAATGCACTTATGGAGGCCGTTGATCCAAGATTAAATAGGGACTTAGAAATCAGAGAAGTAGAGCGCCTGATGATTGTTGGTTTATGGTGCGCACACCCGGAAAAATCCTCGCGCCCATCCATTAGGCAGGCCATGAGTGTTTTGCACTTTCAAGCGAATTTGCCAATTCTTCCTCCAAAAATGCCGATGCCGGTGTATATTACTTCCTTGGATCCTAATATGCAACTTTATACCTCTTCTGAGGCTACTTCAAGTGGCACAGCACAAAATTCCACCAAGTCGGCTCCTGCTCCATCTTCAGACTCTTCCTGGTTGCTCAAACAAGAACCGAGAACATTCTAAACAATAAATTTCCAAAAAAAAAGGTTTCCTCTGTTGTTTTCTTTCTTTAGTGTTTTTAAATGCACATTATTACAATGATACCTATTTGGTAATTTTTTTTCCGCTGTGTTTTGCGTATCATTATTCTTTTATTTCCTTTTTTAGTACGTTGAATTGAGTTAGTAGCATTTTTCTTCAGTACCATGTTATCCTAGACCACCTAGCTGTATAAATTGCTTATAACCTTTTGCTATGGTGGTTCTCGTTTGCTACAAAGTTCAAATGTTATTCACATTTCAGGTTTAGCTTACCTAGTTTTCTATTTCTGTTTACGTTCATTTTTAATAACCTTTGAATTTTTGATGAACTGAAAAAGACTTTCCCACATTTGTAATAACCTCCCTGCATGAGATTTCACACAAATGCTGGCATGTGATTGCTACCATTTCCATCCATAACACGCACAACACCAGGTTGCAATCTCACCATTCCTACTAATCAAAACATAAAACCTCTCAAATTGAGCAGGTTCAATTTCCTTTTGGCTTCCCTATTTGGGACCTTCAGGCTTCATATATCTAAAAACCAACAAAGGGGTTCCTCTCAGGTTATGATCTGAATCAGGCTGAGGTTAGAATTGCTTGTTCTGATCAGCTGAGAAAAGGTGTTTGCCACAGGCCTGGCATTGCGAGTTATTTTTTGCCTGTTATTTGTGGAATTTGACAGTCACCTCAGTAAGGAGATTTGACAGAATATGTTGAAGATTCTTTGTTTATTTGTGGAATTTGACAGTCGCCTCAGTAAGGAGATTATTTTTTATATTTCTGACAAAAAAAGAGAGTAGATTAAGTAGGAAATTGACAATTAATGGTTTTGAATTTCAATCCAGGCACGTATCATCAAACAATATTAAAGGCCATTCTTGCCTATTCTATGTGTGTAATAATCCACAAAAAAATAAAATAAACTGACATTAGACTTAGATGGGCCCTAGTTCAACATGACAACTTAAAATGGCTGAAATCATACAGAAAGCAATCAATTACTAAGCCCAATCATTGTTGGTATTGGGATTATCAGCTAATATGAATCAGCCTTATGGGCTTAAATCTAATTTATTAAATCCCCAAGCAAACCAGCAGCAAAAAAACTTAGTGTTCTTATTAGTTTTTTTTTTCTTTTACCAGAAAAACCCCCAAATAAACAAGCAGAAAAAGAAAACTCATCTGTTATTATCAGTTTCTTTTAGCAGAAAAAATCCAAGCACAAATCAGCAGGAGAAAAAACAGAAGTTTTCTTCATTAGCCTTTCCTGAAAATCTGTTACCCAGAAAACATTTATCAGAAAACCCATTACCAGAAATCTTCCATTTTTACTAGAAAAATCAGCCAGTTCAGATTTGAACTGACACCTGTACCAGTAACCAGTTTTAAAAAAAAAAAAAAAAAATTCAATAACCACATAATTTTTTTCACTTATCGGAGGGCTCTAAAGCCAAGTTAATAAGCTCTTCGGTCTCAGATCTTGACCTCAGTCGAAGATGCCAAGTCTCGACAATATAGTTGTAAGAATCCAACAAAAGGAGTCGAGGCGAGCTCTCATCAACCCTCGACAGTTGCAAACCTCCAAGAACAAAGATTTCAAGGTAAACAACTCAAACCTCCGAGCCCTCACTCTTCAAACCCGATTTGGAGCTTTCCCAGCTTTTTCCTCTATATTTTTGTTAGTATTTGGTGGTGTTACAAACCAGTTAGAGTCTTATCAATTCGTTTCTGTGACTTGGTCATACGCTTGCGGATCACGAGACCGGTTAGAAGTGAGGTGGAGAACGCAACAACTGACTACAACCTTGGTACCGACCACCTCTTGTCAAATACTCTGTAAACTTACTAGTTAAGAAGAGTATATATATACAGAAATATCAAAGTCTTCAAATTTACTTCACCTTAGTTAAATTGAAAATAAACCACAAATTAGCAAGGGTGGATCCACACACAGCTAGGGCTGTAAATGAGCTGGCTCGAGCCGAGCTGGGCAAAAGCTCAGCTCATTAATTCTAGACCGAACTGTTAGCGAGCCAGCTCGTTAACAGCTCACGAGCTAAAATCTCAGCTCAAACTCGTGATGAGCCAGCTCACGAGTGGCTCGCGAGCCACGAGCTGGCTCACTGGGTTTGGTTAGACCTTGTTTTAAGAAGAAAATAAATTTTACAAACATTTTTGGACCGAGCTGAACCGAGCTGGATCAAGCTTGACAGTATAAAATACACACAAATTCATACAAATTCACAAATTGATGCCTAGCCGAGCTAGCTCGCGAGCTGGTGAGCCGAGCTGGACAAAAGCTCAACTCGTTAATTTTGGCCCAAGTTGTTAGCGAGCCAGCTCGGTCCACTATCGAACGAGCTGTTACCGATCGAGCCACGAGCTTACGAGCTTTTTGGACAGCCCTACACACAGCCAGAGGTGGGCAGCTGTCCTTTTATGGATTTTGAAATTTAGTGAAAAAAATATGGATCTGATACCACTTTGCCTCTTTCTGAAAATTATTTTGCCAATTTCTAGAACTGAAAAATCCGTCAGACCAGTCCAAAAACACTATTAGTGAGAAACTTTGCTATTTTATAGAAATTTACGGATCCGGACCAACTTTGTTGTTTTTTAATATGTAAAATAATATTATTTTGTTATTTTTTTTATAATGTAATACTATGCTTTTTTTATTTTTATTGTTTCTTATTATGTTAATTTTTTTTTTATCTAGTATCCAATTGATTAATGAATTTGTACTCAATAAGTTATTTGTTAATGGGTTTGCTCCCAATCCAAAAATTTAACGTGTATATATACTGTTAATTCTTCTGTCTGGTCTCGCCTCTACTTTTCCTTTCTAGGGATCTTCTTTATTGGGGATTTCACGTGCAATGGAATAACGAACAAGATGAATATGATGCATTAACAAAATCTGTTCTATTTCACATAAAACGGTGGCTTCTAATTTTACTGTTTGATTAAGTCACTGTTGGATCAGTAATTTTTAAAATAATTTAATAAATAGTAAAAAAAAAAAATGTAAAATTTGGTCTCCAAGCACATTTTAATATAGATATCACATCTAACGGTTTGAATTGACTTTTTGGACTTCGAAAATTGAAAAACAACATAGTTGCACGGGACCTTAAGAACAACTGATTTGATATTAGCCAACCCCTCTCTCTCTCTCTCTACATATATATATATATTAAAGTACAAACAGTCAATCCAAACCGTTCAACATTATCTTCATATTAAAATGTGCTTGGAGACCAAATTTTACTTTTTTTTTAAAATTTTTTTTACTATTTATTAAGCGATTTTAAAAATTATTGTTTTCAGAACCATTGAATTTTTGTACCCATCTTAATAAATAGTAAATTTTTTTTAAAAAATGTGAAATTTGGTCTCCAAGCACATTTTAATATATCCATAATGTTAAATGGTTTGGATCGACTGCTTGAGTTTTGAAAATATAGAGTGTAATCTAGTATCATAAAAAAATAGTATAAGTGAATCTCTCTTATATATATAGTGTAAGCGGTCTGTTATTCAACATTTTCGTCCATAAATTTTAGTTCTATAAAAATTAAAATCTGTTACGGAATTCACACTTCTTATAAGTATAAAAAATTCACAAGACGCAATTAATGACATATGCATTTTCGGTGCTGAATTATTTTGGACTAAATTATTTAATTCGGATCACGAAACTATTTATCTTTTCAATTTCCATTGTTTCTGAATGTCCCTAGGCCACCATCGTTTTAAATAAAATTATGTTTGCGATCTTGAGTCTCATCCCGATTAAAAAAAAATAATAGCAATTTATTTTTGGGCTTCTACACGTCAAGTGTGAAATGCTCCAATTTTTGTCAACGAAACAATTCAAAGTCAACACCACATTTTTTTTCTCGTCAAAAAAAATTTTCCACATTTTTTTTATGTACCTCCCTCTGACTCAAATCCTCCTTCAAAGTTCCAATCACATGAGTTCGGACCAATCTGATTCGAGGTGGAATGCAAATAATTCTTTTAAAATTCGTGCTAAAACAGATCTGAACGGTTCAGATCTAAACTCAAAATTTGATTGACTGTAGGTGATACATGGCTTCGAGATGACAACAGCTAAGCTGATCTTTTTATATATCGATCTCTCAATCAACACCGCAATTGTTAAAAGAATGTACTATTAAGAGTGTAGTGAGTCGTTATGCTTTCAATACAACTCGTTACATAAACGTCAAGTTTCATTAAAACTGAGAAAATAAGAAAATTCTTGCTAACTTGGAATTTGGAAATGAAGACTTGGAGGCGGAGCTAGTTGGACTTGGGAGAAAAGCAAAACAGAGGAAAGATTTATTCAAGCCTCCTTAATTACCTCTGTGATCTCAAATTTCCTCAGTTCGATCCTCTCTGTGTCGATCCAACAAAGAACGATCTCTTCCCCCATCTTTTGAGGTATTTTTCTTTAATTTGAACTCAAAATTTGATGAATGATCTTCTGTTATACTTAACGGTTCACAGATTTACAAAAGTCTTTTGAGGACATTTTTTGTGTCTCCTTGTGAACTTTTTGAATGTAATAATTAAAGGCTGATATTTTAGAACCAATATTTATTTTATAAAGTACTTGGAAAACGAAAATATCATTTGTACTAATTTCTTTCAGTCTCAGTCAGTCATGGACAATTTGTTTGTCTAATATTCTAATATATAGACAAAATAACTAAAAGTCTAAAAGTCATTGGAGGGTACACTTTTATTTTTCAAACTAATTACATGTCTAAAGGGGGCTGTCCGATGTCCATCGGACCAAACTCTGGTTCGATGGGTGGTTTTTACCGTCCGATCCACTTCAAAATCTGTGTGCACGGATATTAAAGCAAACAGTATGGATATTAAAGTGATACGCACAGATCTTGAAGTGAATCGGACGGTAGAAACCACCCATCGAACCGAGTTTGATCCGATGGACATCAGACATCCCCCTCTCCCAAAATCATTAGCTTCTAATTAGCTCTAGCATGTCAGCATGTGCTAAATTCAACAAGTTACTGTTTCGTTTGTCATTTTGCTGACTTTAATCAAGGATGATGCCATTATCAGAGATCAGTTTTGTATGAAAAAAAATAATTCTCATCATCTTCAACCCTCGTTTTTATCTTTAAATTTTCAATTCTTTAAAATGAATGTATATTTTCCTATTGAGTGATGCGACGGTACTTTGCAAAGCATGGAGCGATCCGTGGTTCATGTCTCTGTTCTAAAGTTCAAACAGTGGATTTGTAACGCTCAACATAATTTTATATAAAAATGTACTTGTAGACTAAATTTTATATTTTTTTTATAATATTTTATAATTTTTCTAAATAGGTAGAAAATCACTATTTTTGAATGATCCAAAAATTTTAGATCAAGTGATTTTTCTAAATAGTAAAAAGATTTTAAAAATTGTAAAATTTGATCCACAAGTACATTTTTTGTGTGGAAAACATGATTAATGGTTCGAATCAATTGTTTGAACTTTATAAATGATAATATTGATCCATTGCACGGACCTTTACAAAGTACCGTAGCCTTGTACTTTTGTCGTAACGTTGACTGTTTTATAAGCATGAAGTTAGGAGCCTACTTTATAATTCTATGGTTAACAAAACTTGCTTGTGAAAGAAAAGGTAGCACCGTTAGCTAGAAAAAAGTTCTAAAATTGTTTTATTCAAAGATCGAGAGTTCAATTTCTCCTCAGGACTTTGCAGTTTCTGCGAACGTTTTCATCAAAAAAAAAAAAAAAAATTGCTTGTATTTTGGATTTGTATTGGATACAATAGATTCTATTTTATCCTCCGAGATATTGCAAATTTTCAGTTCGGTGGCTCGATTCGGAATGCAGGGAACCATTATTATTGGGCTTTGAGATTTGTGCAGAAAAAAATTGAACGGCTCGAATTTTTCTTGTCCTCTGACTTGTTAATCATGACCCCAACTTTTTTTTTATTCCGTGTCTGGTATTAAAAAATAAATGGGAACATTTCAAAATCAGAGCTTTCTATTTTTTCAAAATTAGCCATCAGATTTTCTAAAATATTAGTTTGAGAATGAATTTTAATTAAATAAATTATCGGTTTTTATTTTTATAGAGTAATTATATATATGTTCTCCAAAATCTCCGGTATTACTTTTAATTAATCACTTAATGTAATATGATATATAGATCTTCCTAATTTGTTGGCAGATCAAACTTGTAATTACCTGACTATAAATGAGGATAACATCACAGAAGCAAACCTTACTGAAGGAAGATACCCAATTAAACCTTGTCTCAGATGGCACTTCTAATATAACATTGGATGCAACCTTGAGTTATATAAGCCAGATACTGTCGGAAGAAGATCTAGAGGGAAAGGATGCATTGAACCATGAAGAGTCAGCTCTGTCTGAAATGGAAAAATCTTTTTATGATATCCTAGGCCAGGAATACCCATATACTGTGAATAAAGCAGAGATTGATCTGAATCCTCCGCGAACATATCCACAAAATTCTGATAGTTTCATTACCTTATCAGCTTCTGAGTTCAACAAAGGAGTGGAAGAAGGAATGAAATTTCTCCCGAATATTGATAAGTTGGTTCTGAATTTCCAAGCTAACAAGCTGTCATCTGCTTCGGCATTTGAGCAAGATGATGATTTATTTAGATTTGATTTCAATGGAGATGAGGAGGACAAAGATGAGGGTTTTAAGAGATTTGATTCAAAGGGTAAGAAGAAATCAAATATTGTTTTGGATCAATTGGAGGGCCGAAATCGGAAAATATCCATGCCTTATTCCGAAGAAACAGCTCAAAGAAATGCAACTTTTGACAAAGTGCTTCTTGCGCATGATAACTACGTGCAAGAAGTTCCCAATTTACGGGAAATCACTCTGAGTAATACAAGCAAATGCTTTGAAAATGATAAAGTGGAAGTTGTAGATGTTGAAAATCTTCTAATCCAATGTTCTGATGCGGTATATGCGAATGACCATCAATTGGCTAAACGTCTTATAATGGACATAAGGAATCAATCTTCCCTCGATGGAGATGGGACCCAAAGGATGGCATTTGCATTTGCTGATGCACTTGAAGCACGTTTGGCAGGAACCGGGAGTGAGGCTTGGCACCGCATTGTGGGAAAACGGATTTCCACCTTTGAATTTTTAAGAATCGCACATTTGTACATTGCCGTTTGCCCCTCTGCTAGAATTTCAGTATACTATGCTAACCAAACTATCCTGAATATGGCAAAGAAAGCATCAGTGCTGCATATAGTTGATTTAGGCATTGGATTTGGATTTCAGTGGCCATCTCTAATCCAAGCCTTGTCTAATCAGAATATGAAGACCATAAAGCTTCGAATCACAGGGGTAGATTTCCCTCGCCCAGGATTTCGTCCGGCCGAACTAGTAGAAGAAACTGGTCGGAGGTTAGAAGATTACGCAAGAAGTTTTAATGTACCGTTTGAGTACCTTGGGATAACATCCAAAAACTGGGCTATTTCTCTAGATGATCTGAAAATTAAAAAAGATGAGGTGTTAATAGTAAATTGCTTGTATCGCCTCAGAGAGGTTGGTGATGAGGCAGTTTCCTTGGATAGTCCAAGGGACCGAGTTCTCAACCTGATATACAAAATGAGACCACATATTTTTATTGAAGGAGTTTTGAATATCAGGACTTTCAGCCCATTTTTTATCACGCGTTATAGGCAGTGTTTGCCATTGTACTCGGCGTTGTTCAAACTACTTGACATTTTGATCCCGCGAGACAACAAATTGAGGCAAGTAATCGAAAGAGATTTCTTTTCCAGAGACATCCTTAATATTTTGGCATGTGAGGGTTCAGAGTGGACAATGAAACCAAAGTCCTACAAGCAGTGGCACCAAAGAAACTTGCGCACTGGGTTTGAACAGATACCATTGAATTGTTCCATCGTGAAAGAATGCCGTGAAATGTTGAGCAAAAGTTACAAAAACAAGATATTCTTTGTTGAGGAAGACAGAAACTGGTTGCTTCAAGGTTGGAGCGGGAGGGCATTTGATGCTCTGTCCATATGGAAACCAAAGATGGTTTGATCCGGCAAATTTCGTCGACCCACATTAATTGTGCATGAAACCTGTATATGTCAATCATGTAATAGAATATGAAATTAAACAATCTCAGTGTTTTTTTTGTATGTATCAATTTAAGCTATCAGCATTTATTGTTTCATTTGCTTAATTGCCTGTATGATCTGTGGATCTTAAAAATGTTATTTCTTGTCTAATTTCATGAATTTTGATTTAATAATTCTCCAGTGTTTAAAGGACACTTGCTTTCATATAGCTTCATTACATGGCGTATTCAGTATAAATAATATCAAATAAATGCCACAGTGTTGTTTTCAATCTGTCAACTATGGAAATTTTGGATGAATTTCATTTCATTTTCCATCAAGTCGGCTCCTGCTCCATCTTCAGACTCTTCCTGGCTGCTCAAATAAGAACCGAGAACATTCTAAAAGGTTTCCTTTGTTGTTTTCTCTCTGTAGTGTTTTTAAATGCACATTATTACAAATGATACCTATTTGGGTTTTATTTTTCCTCTTGTGTTTGTGTATCATTATTCTTTTATTTCATTTTTTAGTACGTTGAATTGAGTTAGTAGCATTTATCTTCGGTAACATGTTATCCTAGACCAGCTAGTTGTATAAATTGCTTATAATCTTTTGCTATGGTGGTTCTGGTTCGCTACAAAGTTCAAATATTATTCATATATCAGAGGTTTAGCTTACCTATTGTTTATTCCTGTTTACGTTCATTTTTCGTAACCTTTGAATTTTTGATGAAATGAAAAAGACTTTCCCACATTTGTAATAACCTCCATGCATGAAATTTCATACAAATTCCAGCATGTGATTGCTACCATTTCCATCCATAACACATACAACACCAGGTTGCAATCTCACCATTCCTACTAATCAAAACATAAAACCTCTCAAATTGAGCTGGTTCAATTTCCATTTGGCTTCCCTATTTGGTACCTTCAGGCTTCATCTATCTAAAAACCAGCAAATGGGTGCCAATCAGATTATGATCTGAAATCTGAATCAGGCTGAAGTTAGAATTGCTTGACCGCCTGAGAAAAGGTGTTTGGTGCTTGCCACAGGCCTGGCATTGCAAGTTTTCTTATGCCTGTTAGTTAGAAGAAGATTTGACAGAATGTGTTGAGGATTCTATGTTTATCTGTGAAATTTGACAGTTGCCCCAGTAAGGGGATTATTTTTTATTTTCCTAACAAAACAGAGAGTAGATTAAGTAGGAAATTGACAATTTAGTGGTTTTGAATTTCAATCCGGGCACAAATCATCAAACAATTTTAAAGGCGATTCTTGCCTCTTCTATGGGTGTAATAATGCAAAAAAAAAACCTGAAATTAGACTTAGAAGGGCCCTAGTTCAACATCATGCTGAAATTATACAGAAAGCAATCAATTACTAAGCCCAATCATTGTTGGTATTGGGATTATCAGCTAATGTGAATCAGCCTTATGGGCTTAAATCTAATTTATAGAACCACCAAACAAAACCAGCAGCAAAAAAACTCAACTGTTCTTATCAGTTTTTTTTTTCTTTTACCAGAAAAACCCCCAAGCATACCAGCAGCACAAAAAAAAAAAAAAAAAACTCATCTGTTATTATCAGTTTCTTTTACCAGAAAAAAATCCAAGCAAAACCCAGCAGGAAAAAAACAGCAGTTTTCTTCATTAACCCTTACCAGAAAAAATGTTTGCAAGAAACCCCTTACCAGAATAACTCTTTATCAGAAAATTCATACCAGAAAACATTTATCAGAAAACCCTTTACCAGAAATCTTCCATTTTTACCAGAAAAACCAGCCAGTTCAGATTTGAACTGATACCTGTACCAGTAACCAGTTTTCAAAAAACAAAAATTCAGCAACCACATAAAAATTTTCACTTATCTGAGGGCTCTTAAGCCAAGTTAATAAGCAATCGGTCTTAGGTCTTGACCTCAGTCGAAGATGCCAAGTCTCGACAATATGGTTGTAAGAATCCAACAAGAGGAGTCTAGGCGAGCCCTCATCAGCCCTCGACAGTTGCAAACCTCCGAGAACAAAGATTTCAATGTAAACAACTCAAACCTCGAAGCCCTCACTCTTCAAACCCGATTTGGAGCTTTCCCAGTTTTTCCTCTATATTTTTGTTATTATTTGGTGGTGTTACAAACCAATTAGAGTCTATCAATTTGTTTCTGTGACTTAATCGTACACTTGCGGATCACGAGACCGGTTAGAATTGAGGTGGAGAAGGCAACAGCCGACTACAACTGTGGTACCGACCGCCTCTTGTCGAATACTCTGTTAACTTACCAGTTAAGAAGAGTATATACAACAAACCATAAAGCATCTATATGCGCTCCATACATACTTCACCTTAGTTAATTTGAAATTTCAAATTAGTAAGGTCTACGGTCTTTACAGCCGGTCCAGGAATTTAATGTGTATACTATTCTTCTGTCTCGCCTCTACTTTTCCTTTGTAGTAGGGATCTTCTGTATTGGAAATTTCACGTATAATGGAATAACGAACAAAATGAATATGATGCATTAACAAAATCTGTTTTGTTTCATAGAAATCCTGCTACATAAAATCGAGGAGCATATCCACGTGTGCTCTTGCGCCTGCCATGTTTTCCCGCACGTTCTCCCCCAGGAATTCGCATCCTCTGAGATATCTCAAACTTTGTGTGACGTTTTGGAATATCTCAATCGTTTAAATACGTTCTACACGAATCTCATAAGCACAAATAATACTGCCCCGACTTTCCCCCGAATAAGCACCGGACACGTCGGTCACGCAAAAATTGAGATATCTCAGAGGATTCGCACCCCTCACCCAGTCAATTGATACAGTGAGAGCACCAACGTTTGTTTTGTGTTTCTGATTTTCTGTATATTTGTTCATGAGCTCACCATGATGAAGCGCTAAATAATAGGTTTTCTTGATCATTACACTCAAGGTTACATTGTTGCCCCTAACCCGCTAGATTTTTAATAATTTCGGAAACATACGAACATGGGGAATGGGGACGTGCATCGTATTCGTACCACAATAAATCTGATGCTTAATCAGAACCATCCAATTGGGATTACGATTAGCGTGAACTTAATCGACACGACTCTTGAAAGGATATATACAAATCTTGATGTGATTCGGACGGCTCCAACTGGTCATCAGACTGATTTCAAAATCAGTGTCCGTCTTTCTCCCTTTTTATCAGAACATGTTACGATTCTAATTTAATCATAAAGTGGTCCAATTTTATTCCCACAATGTTCTTCTCATTTTTACAGAGTAAATAAGTATAATACTGAAGAAGAGAGGTCTTCATTCTTTGTGTTTTTATCTTGTCTTCATTTATAAAATTTTAATAACTTAAAATTTAAAATTTAAATATCAACATAAAACCGTTAGATATGATCTACATTATTATTTCTATACATATAATTCTTCAATAGATAAAGAGAAGAATGAGCTCCCAAGCAATGGAAGGAGAAAATGAGCTCCCAGCCTTCAATTCAGGTTGAAAAGCTCCCAAGCAATGGAAGGAGAAAATGATCTTTGACTGCTTGCCTGTTGAAGAATGAGCCGGCAACTCATAGGCAGTGGCTTGGTTAAGAGAACAACCCACTGGAGCCGTAGCGAAAGCGAGTCTTCATAGGGCGATTGTCATTGCTTATGGACCTGAACTTAATTGGGTGATCTATCCATGACCAGGATGAAACTTGGATGAGACTAAGTATTAGATCCGGTAATATGGGATTCTATATCGTCTGAATTATGAAAAAAATATTAAACTATCTTATATCGTATATTAGAATTCACCTTGTTTTATTTTCTAATAAAAAAAGGAGGGAAACCCAAACGACCAAGAAAAATATTAAAAGGGCCGTTTATGTAAACGGCCTCAATTTCATGTTATTGACTCTGAGAAACAATATAAAAGATTATGACATTTCAATTTTTTTAATTATTATTAAGGACTTGCAAAAACATTTATGTTGATAATTTATGGACATCGATTTTTTAACTTATTAATTCACATAAAAATAAAATCGAAAAATAACTTTTTTATGTGCATATAAGGAAAATACATAGATTAGATCTAACAGTTTTATTTTGGCATATAAATTTATAATAATTATTATTATAAAATTAAAAATAAAAGCATAATCAAGACACATAATAATTAAAACATTTGACTTCTCCTCAATATTAAATATATTTTGCAAATGTTTTTGGCCTACATGTTATTGGTTCGTAAATTTATATATGTCACTTTTATAATGAGTATGAATTAAATTTTCTTTCGTAACCATTTACTTCTCTTAATATTTTTTAAAACAATGCTTAATTGATATATATTGAATAGGTTTAATTATTATGCACGAATTAAATATTTCATTATTTTTAGATAATTGCGGACCGAATTTTATATTTTTAGAAGTTTTTTTACTATTTTTTAAGATAGCTAGAAAATCACTTGATCTGAAAATTCTGGACCGTAAAAAAACAGTGATTTTCTACCTATCTTAAAAAATAGTAAACAAATTCTAAGAAATATAAAATTTCATCTGCAGGTACATATTTATATGAACTTTTTTTTAACGGTTCGAATTAACCGTTAGAATTCTAAAAATAAAAATATTGATCCGTATTACGGACTAAATCGTGATATGCATAGTACCATAGACTCACTCTATATATATACACATATATATTCACGTACCAAAGATGCACTTCTTGGGGACACATATAATAGGGAAAATTAGTT
Source organism: Carex arenaria (assembly GCA_964058825.1). NCBI lineage: Eukaryota > Viridiplantae > Streptophyta > Magnoliopsida > Poales > Cyperaceae > Carex > Carex arenaria. The sequence continues at coordinate 491,003 of CAXKVW010000051.1, read as the reverse complement.
ATTTGCCACTCCAAAATCTTCAAATCTGAAAAATGCCATTACAAAACTATAAATCTGAAAAATGCCACTCTAAACTTAGTTAATTCTTAAATTTGCCACAAATACACAATTTTTATACTTTTTTATTAAAATTTAACTGAAAAATACAGTTTTGAGATATGTATTTATGTATTTCCCTATATATCCTTCAGAACTCTTATTATATGTATCTCAAAACTATATTTTTCAGTTAATTTTTAATAAAAAATATAAAAATTGTATATTTGTGACAAATTTAAGCAGGGGTGGACCTAGGATTTTCGTCAGGGGGGGGCAAAAAAATATCGAATCGAGTTTAAATAACTAATCGGATTTAAACCCATTAACTAATTTGGCACTCGATAAAAAATAATGCTTTAATTTATACTTTTCAATACTCTGACTTGCAATTTCTGATATTTTAACCTATAATTCTAATTACCAATCAAAATTCATGAAATTTATTTTAATTTTAACATTTAATTTTATCCGAATTCCAATTCAAACATTCAGAGGGGGCAAAAAAAATTCTAGAGGGGGGCAGAGTCGATCGAAACGTCCCAAACTCTACTAAAACTCAAAATCCAGGGGGGAGGGGGCAGCTGCTTCACCCTGGATTAACATGGGTCCGCCCTGAATTTAAGAATTAACTAAGTTTAGAGTGACATTTTTCATATTTATAGTTTCGTGATTGCATTTTTCATATTTGAAAATTTTGGAGTGACAAATAACCAATTTCCCTCATATAATATATCCCATATAATATATGACATCCAAATCCAGGCCACTTGTTTCTCTGTCGATATTTGCTCTCTGCCTTTCTGGAGATTGTTTCTCTTTGGTGATTATTGCTATAACTATTATTTCCAGCAGCAATCAAAATGCTATAAAATCTTTTTCATTATGATCCATTCCTTAATTACTTCCAAACGGCTCTATAGCCTCAATTTGTATAAATAGCTAGCTTTATGTTGTACATTGTAAAACTCCTTTCCCTTCTTTAGAATCATCTGAAAACATTAATTGAAGGAGCTAGGAGTCTGTACGTGGCTTTAAAATTAATGATGCGGTATCTAGAGAAGATGAATGCATGCTTGTCACGACCATTGAGAGAAATGCTTATATCAAATGGTATAAAGAAAAAGATACGAAAAATGAGAAAATGTTTCAGTCGAAGAGAATAATACAATAACTATAAAACTACAAAAAATTATTTCATAAAAAATTAATGTGTATAATTAAGCCAACTGCTCCAAGTTTTAAAATTTATATTTCACAGTACATACACAGATATATATATGTGGATGCACACGGGTGTAAATTAAAGGACTACAGCTTTGCGAAAGCACCAATGCTTCAGTTTGAGACATTGATTAATCATTGAGATTTTAACAGAAGGTCCGAGTCATATAGTATAATCTAAGCTTCTAAATGTGCTTAAAGCTAGCTCGGTTTTGTGTCTTAATTTTGAATTTCATGGGATGCAAGATCGTTGTTTTAATTTCTAACACATATATTGGGCCTTCAACAATGATTATTTTCTTTCTATCTGAAAAATGATAAATATAATTTAATTAATTAAAAGATATCAGACTTGACCATTTAGTATAAATCATAATAATTCACAGTGCAAAACAATATTGTGTTGTGAATTAAAATCACAGTTTCAGGGATTGAGACCTAGCTAGGATCAACAGCAATAATGCACAACAGAGAATCAATAGGTCCGTTGCATTTTCATCTTTTAAATTAATTTGATCACCTATTATGTTCCTTAATTCTACATCCTTCAAAGAGTCAATGTAAATAAGTGTAACGAACCAACAAAACGGCAGATTTATATAGAAAATAAAAATGTAATAGAACACGATTTACTGCACTATGAGAACCACAACAAACATGTTGGCTAAGACATGCATGATCTTCTTTTAAGAAAGTTACAGATTCAAAATCTTATACTTATATATTATATAGGAAACAATTTGAGAAATCTAATTCATTAATTCTCATCTCATGTTAAGAAAAAAAAAATTCACTTTTAACCCTCATGTGATCCTACTACTATACATAATTTAAGTTCTCATAATCTAAATATTGTAGGATATTTCACTAGAAAGGACTGTATTGAAAATGTCAGATTACTAATTAATAGAAAACTTATAATAAAGAAGCTAGAAGAAGAAGATAAAGCTATTGCACCAAAATTAAGAAGTGTCTATTACAAGAGAACAGTAGGTAACCCTTCTGAGCATCCCCAAAACTGACAGCACAAAGCCATCACCAATTTTCAGAAGGATATATAACCATTAATTAACTAAAAGCTAACTCTAGTTAAGCCTTGAAAAATAACAAGTCAGCCCCAATCAAGAACTACAAATTAGTTATCCCATGTTGTTAAAAGAAGAACCCCATTGCATATAGCCATCCTGCTTTGTTGCACCGACAGACGAGTTCGGCCCGTAGTAGTATCCATTATTTCTCGTATCGGCTCCAAAAGGATCCGTATTCACAACCGTGCCATTATAATCGTCTCTAGTAGCACTAGTACTCCCTTGGTTACTTAGCAAGTATCCGTTAACACCGCCATTTATCACTCCATTGTACGGAACGGCGCCGTTCATTCCAACATCACCAGTAGGTCCAGTACCATACATAAAGTTGTGGGTACCATTTGTCAGTTGCAACTGCTGATAGTCTTGCTCCGGCTTGCACCAACCGAGTGGTTGACCATACGGATACTGTAAATCAAATTGTGGAGGTTGGTGGAACGCAATACCAGGCCAACGCTGATAAATACCGCTCTCCGAAAGCTGGGGTATGAGAGCGGTGCTTGTGCCGGCTTCGTTATTCTCAGTCGCCTCCTTGAGCCGTCTAGTGGGCCCACCAACAGGGAGTGTACTGCTGTCGAGAATGCTCTTAACGTCATACCTGCTCATGTCGAAATTTGTCACCGCATTCAAGCCGCGGAATTTGATAGCTGCTATGTCGTAGGCCTCAGCCGCCTCTTCTTCAGTACCTATAGTTTTAATTATGTATTTACACGTAAAAATTGATACAGCTTTAAGTTGTTCCGTACACATGTGATATATATATATGTTAACATGGCACTTTCACAGCTTGCATGCATGCATGCGTGCGTGGAGAGTTGGGATGTGGGAAATAGGGTTTTACTAGTTGACTGTTGAATTCCTGCCCCAGGATTCTGAGACAGCCTCAGACATGAGCTTAAAAAGGGATGTCAAGGGTCTCAAATTAAACTATAATAATACTACTTAATGTTTTTAATTCCATAGACATATTAAATACATATATAGGAATAGGATACCTTTTGCACCTATCTGAAGCTAGATTACAAAAACAAGAGTATAAATACAGCAATACATAGTGCATGTCTTGGTTTTAGTAACATTAATTAATTTTTTATTATTTGTAATTGAAAAGAGAGGTATGAACAATGAAAATCTTACTAAAGGTTCCTAAATAGAGATCTTTGTTCCCTGCCACCCTTCCTATTCTTGCCTGCCATCTTCCATGCTGGTGATGCCTTTAGGATTATATAACATGGTTAAAAGTATATGAAACAAATTAATTGAAAAACTTGAAAAGGGAATGTAGTCAGCTAGCTAGCTAGTGATCAAAATTACATATTAAATTTTAGGGTTTAATGTAATAAGCTGCAATTACCTAGTGACACCACGATATTTTGATGCACCACGAGAGAAACCACTGCTATTCCTGAAATCAAATTAAACAACCCTTTTATATTTATTTATATTCAGCTCTTTCATAGTATAAAATCTCAGTTGTACGGTACAAAGATGTGTATACCTTCTGAGGTATGCTATGTATTCCTGCCTAGTCATATGTTTCATTTCCTCCAATTCTTTCTCATAATTACTGACCTGCATATTGCAGAATAAAAATTGAGTAAAGCTTATATCCATTATTTGTTGAAGAAAAATTATAAGAACACTAGCAAATCGAGAAAACTATACCGGAAAATTTGTCGTCGTAGTTGTACCCCAGTATTTAAGAGCTGCCAAATCATATGCCCTTGCAGCTTTTTCTTCTTTGTCATAACCACCTAATTAAAGTAGACAACATTTTCATCTATCACTTATATTCTCATGATAGTTTTATACCCACGTTTCTTATAGGAAAAAAATGTCATCTAAAAGGAAGAAAAAAGTTTCAAGCTTACCTAAATATACTAAAGAAGCCGGTAGAGCGTATAGATTCCATGTAAAAGGAGATGGAGAAAATCAGAAATTAGTTTAATTATACTTATTTCGGTTGATTAGTAAAATGATGCCGATAATTTTGTTTTATATTTAGTGCAAGTACCTTGTCTACCCTTGCGTGTTTGTCCTTCTCTCCGGCAACTATTGTCCCAGAGATGAGCTTCATACCTCCCGGTCCATCTATGCCTGAAAAATGAAATGAGAAAGATGGATCAATGATGAATTTGTATAAATTGAGAAATTCAGTGTGAAAAAAAGGAGAGTGAGGAAAATGAAGAGAAAAAGAAGGAAATGTTAATTGAATGCGATTTCATGTTGGTCATTATTCAGATTACACAAAAATGAATAATTTAGCTCAGACCTGTTCAAAGAAAGAAAATGATGAGAACATTTGGAGTCAATTCTACCAATTAATTTTACAAGAATTCTCCACTTATTTTAACAACAAAGACATGAACAAGCAAGTAAATGTTGTATTATATGATTATAGGAGTCACAAACCTTGTCACACCACGGTAAATAGAAGTCCTTTGTCCGAAAGTATCGCTTGCCTTTCGAGGTTCAATAGCACCATTCTGTGCATCAATACCAGAATTTGCACTCCCCTTCTGCACAGCCTCAGATGATGAACCCTCTCCATCTCTACTAACACCGGCCCCAGTACTCATCGACAGCCCCAACCCTTGAGAAGTACTACTAGGTGCAGCTGCACTTCCTGAAAATCCACTTGCGCTCGCATCACAGCTCATCTCATCTGTCTGCTGCCCGGGGCCCTGATTGTTGTTCCTCAACCATGTTTTGATCATCGGTAGCCCGATGGTGTTGTTCAAGTTTGTGTTGACATCTTCGTTACCGATCATTACGCCTCCTTGAACATTGCCCGAGAACAAGCATGAGGCATCTTGATTTTGGTCAGAGAAAGAATTTCCCCCAAGGAAATCTTCGAGCTTTGGTTCTTTCCCCTCAAGATTTCTATTTCCACTACTCGATCCAACCACCATTGATAGCTCCGAAGACCCGTGATTGAAATCCATACTCTTCATGTTCCAATCTATTCAATATTACGAAAAAAAAACTATCAAATAATCTCATTTTGATGTTTGCAGGCGTTTTAATTTCTTTTATTATTTATTATTATTATTTTTGCTCATGCTCTTCTAGGAATCAAATTGGTGTGTTATTAATAATATGTTGACCTAAGAAGCAAAAAAAATTACAAACATAACTAAAATTCATGTTCTTCACTTTTTCTTTGCATTTGTTTCTAAAGTAATTGATTCTAGAAAAAAAAAATCTTTCACATAGGAATGTTTTGTTGGAAAAGATGAAATAAATTGCAGCACAAAATGATAACATGACCATCTTACCTTGGGATTCATTCAAATTTCCATATGTTTGATAGGACTCTTCATGAAGACTATTTGAGGCGAGGCCATAACAACCGATATTGGAGTCTGTTCGGGGCTGCGTATCAGCTTGAGATTCATTTGCAATAGAAAGATCTTGAGGGTTGAGAGAGAAGCCTAGCCAATTATTCATGGTGAAATAAGCTAAAAAATATGGTGGGTGTTAATTAGATGAAGAGAGCTAAAAAATATCTAAGCTCAGTTAAGGTACATAAGCTTAGAGAGTACTGGAAGGAAGAAGAAGGGTGCAATAGTAGGGTTACAAGAGAGGTTTAGTAAAGGATTGAGGGGTCTTCTATTCTCTTTAGGGGACTTGAATTAGGTCAAAGGGACATGAATACCTCGGAAGCAGAAATAGTGCTAAACTAAACCTGATAAGATTAATTTACGTTTTCAAGAAATTTATATATATTACTTCTTTAGATATTCTTACAACACACCCCATTCATTCCCCCATTATTCATGACTGTGCTATACTCTGTTGTCAAATAATTATCCATGAAGAAATATCATTATTTTGACAAAATATGTACTTCTGATACATATTCTTGTTTCGTTTTTTAATTAATACTACTCAAAATCAACTGCAGTGATGGATATAATAAATTAGCTATATATATATAGTGATGTTGACGCAGATAATTTTCAATTAATTAATTTGTATTTCTTTAAATTTGGCTTTAATCAACAGTACAGCTAATTAATTTATACATTACTTGATTGTTAATATTTCTCTTTTAGTATCTAGAATATCTTCGTTTGCTGTCAAAAAGTAATATTTTGTCTTTTTGGCAGTGTCACTTTCTAGCTGAACACCTTTTTTGTTACCGTCCCTACACAATTCTTTTTTTTTCTCTAGAAATACTACAAGCACATTTAAATGCATTTAGTACAGAAGCATTTTTTAATTGAATCTTCAGTGTCAAGTCTTTTTCAGGAATGCCATCTTGGCAGAAAAAAATTATAAAGATATATATCAAAAATGAATTCATTAAATTAACTGGTATGGTTCTATCAAGTTTGTTAAAATACTGGTCTAAATCAGATTAATCAAGTTCCATTTAATTAATTAATGTGTTATCCAGAACTAAGCGGCTAAGCCCTCTGAATTGCATCTCCTATATATATAACAGTAAATACTCAACAAACAATCAAACATTTTTTTGTAAGTTATGAAAAAAAATAAAGGAATTTATGTAAAGGAACTTGTGATTGAAAATCGTGATATACAATTTTTTAACAAAAGTGAGAGCTAATTTTCTAAATTTATCCCTCTAATTAAACTGTTGTTTTAGTATTTATCGTAATAAATTAATAATGGTTTCCCGCGCTTCAAAAACAAAAGAAGAATGCGAGAACATCCACATACCACGTGAGGCTCCAAACGCTCAATCAGTGTCCACATTATACGCGCATACACTTGATACTATCTATAGTTCTATACTGTTTATAATGATGTTCCTATTCATTATCGTACTCCAGGTACAAGAATTAATATATAATGGGGGGATGAATGGCATTTAATTACATCATTATCTTACATTCTTACTCACCATGTACACAGGGGTAGGCTTGATGTGGGTTTTGTTTATTCTTGAAACTAGGTTATTTTGGCAATCCTGACTAAGTCTCAACCCTTGATTAAATCGACCAAGGCAAGGTTTCCATTGATCAAACCGTTATAAAATAGAACAAAAGGAGGAGGGGAAAAAGAGTCCGATAGTGGAACCACAATGCACCTACTATTATTTTTATTTTTTATGAAAATGCCCGTAGGTTATCATTAAGCTCAAAGTTTATATTACAAGATAGTTGTTGTAATAATAGCAGCATGCATAAACAAAAAATAAAAATAAAAGAAATTTGTACGTGTTCAAATTGCGTACCAGTACACCCATCAACCCATACCAGCACACCCATCAGACCTTACAAGGTACAAATATACTACAACTAGACCGCCTGTGACAAAAGTAAGCAACGGAAAACAGAAAGCAAGAACTGGTACATGCTAATAGTAGGCAGTCAGTTCTTCATGCTTAGATGGAGACTTAATGAGACATGAGTCATCCTTACGTACCCTCATCACAAGTGCGCTGGTTGAAAATCAAAGTGAGATCGGAGTATCGAGAGAAGACACAAACTATTTTCTTGTTTTATTGGCAAAAGGAAAGAAGAAAAAAAGAAAAAAGAGGAAACAAAAAACACAAAAAGAAAAAAAGAAGCCGGAGAAAGAAGAAGGAGCAAAGGAGAATGCAGAGGACGGGAAGGAAGAAGGAATGAGGAGGAGAGGAAAAGAGATGAGAAGGAAGAAGGAGAGAAGAAAGGCTGCAACACCAACAACACATATCAACAACAAAAGAAAAGAAAACTAAAACTATTGAAGAGGTGGGGCGGAGCAAAGGACCAGCAGCCAGATCTCTAAATATTTAGTGAACAAACATGTTAATAGCTTTCTTATTTTGTTGTAATCAATAACATAAAAAATATATATATATATATTTTCAATTAATTATTTTATACTAACATTAATATGAAGAAATTATAAGGAGAAAATCAGTGTAGCGAGTGTTCAGAGAACTGAATACTAACATCAACACAACAAATGTCAATACATTACCACACAAAATCACAATTGCAGAATTTTTTTATCTTAACCATTTAAAATCCAGCAAATTAAATCACAGCCGTTAACGGGTCAGGACATCTAGCTGCATACACTTAATATAAGAGGAGAGATAAACTATTAATTTGTATCATACAGCGGATACCTCCACTGACTGCTGTCAGTTCAAAACAGAAAACACTGATCAAAGACATACTTTCTGTTAAAAGCAGAAAAAATTACAACTGAGATATCAGGTTATCTTACAACATGTCAATGAAACGAACCAGAAAGAAGAAAAAAATAAAATAAAATAAGAAAAACAAATTAGGGTTTACTTGTTGTGCCCTAAACGAGAACATGAACCCTTGTTTTGCGGGTCATAAAGCTTATTTCATTCTCTAAAACAGTTCCCAAAGCAGGATGAGTAGACAAAGCTAAATAGACTTTAACCCTAATTAGTCCCCTCCCCCTTAGGATCCTCATTGAACAACTACAAAAATGTTCTCACTTTTACTTTTTTTTATAACAGTACAAAGTGGAGGTTATTTTTAAGTAGAAATGGGTATAAAACTGGTGGGTTTACCTAGGTTGATGGACTAGTTGCCTCTTCTTTGACCGTCATAGAGATCAGCGGAGGTAAAAATTACACATGGTCATGGTCTGCCTCTTTCTATTTCCACCACCAAAACTTAAAAAAATAATAAGTGTATAATACGTACATGACATAGTGAAAATAATTAGAAAGTATACAATTGCCTTTGTTTTGTAATATATAATAATGTCACCTCCAATATCTATTTGCCAAATATTAGTAGCGAAAAGAAACATATATATTTTGTCGTCACTAATTAAAACACATTTTTAATTTGTTTCTTAACTGCGTTATGTAAATTAAGTCGTAATTTTATTTTAGTTTAATTAAAACCTTTATATTAAATTTGAATAAATTATATTTGACTGAATTAAATTTTATTTTAGTTTAATAAGAATTGTTTTTAATTAAAACCTATAAATATATTTACTTAAATTATATTTGACTGAATTAATCTTATATTAGTTAAATTAAAACCTTTAAACTAGACAATCCGTGTGACTTGGCTAGTTACAGTCTAACCAAGTGCTGATTGCTTGATTGCTTTTCATCTTTGTAAAATTAACAGCACTATCAAAATTATAGTAACAAAAGTGTTTAATTAATTGAACCAAATAGTCCAAAGACTCAATTGAATTATAACAATATATAGTTCATGGATTAAAAAAAAACTTTTCTCAGAATAATGTGAGGATATGACATATTGATATGTGTGTGTGGAGGAGAGAAGCACGTACAATTGTAGTCAGATATATCATATGAATACTCAAGCACAAATTAAGAAAGAGTTTTTAACAGAAATATTTTGCTCAATTAATGTTGAATATATTTAATTTTGATTTGTTAGCTTTCTGTATAATGTCTTCTGTTATTTCTTCATTTTAATCTATATAATTAATATAAGTATTTTATAGACATCATTTGGAAAGTATATGTACATTTTTTCCTCAAATGTTTCCCAATTATGAAGTTATAAGAAATTAATGCATGCTTCTTTCGAAAGGAATTTGATTTGTTATTCTCAAGATGATAATTTTGATTGTTTTATCAATTAGGGTTAAAGAAGAGATGGATTATTTATTTATTTAATTGCTTACCATATTTTCTAATGTGTGTTACAAAAAAAAATACTGAATAAGTGGAGTCAGCTATAAATTTATAGTTTTGTTTTATTTAAAAATTAATTAAGACTTCAACTATTCAACCGAACTTTGTAAATTTAATTTTTCTGCTTTAGAGGTTGGTGCCTCTTTTATGACTTGAGAAAAATTATTAAGACTTCATTTTTTTTTTAATTTTGCAAAATAAAAAAAAAAATACTAAGTTTTCCTAGCTAGAAGGTCTAGTAATTCAGTTATAGAAGCAGTGTGACATATCATAATCCTAATTACAAGATCCAAAATTACTAATTCAGGATTTCAAATCTAACCGAACTTTTGGTCAATGTTTGTCAGCTTTTTATTCTTGTTTAGGATTTGAGTTCAGATCAGTAAGTCATATTGCTTATGACTTCATTCTTTTATATGGACTAAATTAAACATGTTAAGGAAGGAAACAAGAGCAAACAGACAAACAGAGATAAAATTTGATACCCTTGTGGTATATATCGATCATACCATATTGTTATAATAATGGAAAATGAGAATTATAATTTTGAAAGCATTCACCTAACGCATATTTGCGCTCTAGTATGAATATTAATGTGCACTATAAAAATCAAGTGTAAGAAGTCTCAACTCCTATCATGAATTTAGGATGTTGATTTTGAAATTTATATAAAGTTTTGTTATCAAGAACACCGTTAAGAATCACCATGCAAGTATATATGTATTGTGATACTCTACGTATAAATGATGATGAAAGAGTTAATTAATTATATATAAATGTTTAGTACATATATACAAAAAGATGTACCGAGTTCATCGATCCTTTCTGATGTATCAAAATTTGTGTCCACAAATTATATATCAATATTCACGCTAGCATCCCGACGAGCATAAGAGGATCACCTTCATGATGGTAGTTATTTATCGTTAATTATAATTAAGCCGAAAATTATTGATAACCGAGGCATTCACATGAGAGATAAATTAATTACTAGAATCAAATACAAAGATAGAATATGAAATTAATTAACCTGCTTGCGTGGAGTACACTCTTCTAAACAAAGTCTTTAACTTATTTAAATAAAAGCAACAAAATTTTAACCTATAAAACCAAAACCCAATGCTGATCCTCCTCTAAGTTGGCCCCAAAAAACAGTTGTTAGTTTTTATTTTTAATCTAGCTTCATTATTTGAGGAGCCACAAACTTTTAATTCCATGCACAGAGTCCAGTGGTTTCAGTTATATAGTTTAATTTATTGTGTTCTACCTCAAATTAAATAAATTAGTTAATTACATGATTTTGAAAATCTAGAATATTTAAGTAGAATCTTTAATTCCGACCATGTTATACTATAGAAAATGATTTGAATAATACAACCTGTAAGGCAATTAAAAAATAGAGGAAAAAAATGAGAGAAAAAGATTCTGCACAATCAGAGTCAATATCCATGCATGCACACAACACAAGTCAAAAAACATAATATTGCCTCAATAAGCAACTGTACTTCATATATAGTATATATCACTAGAGGAATATTATTTTAGAAGTATATACAATTATACATATACAGTACCAAGTCAAAACCATCACTGATATATCCCTTCCCTAGCTGTTAAGCATATCATCCATTTAATAAACTAAAAAAAACAAATTATTATCATAACCTTTCAGAAAAGGATCCGAATCTGCTATAATCCGAGATGCATGAACAGTAACTCTGAAATTCCTATAATCTAAATTTTGCCGTCAAATTGTTTAGAGATTCATATACAAAAAATCTAGCTATTTCGAGATACGTTCTCAAAAAAAAATCGACAGCTAGATTCAAATTGCAGAAATTTTAGAATTACTGTTAATGCATGTCAGAATTGAAGCATATTTATAATTTCCTTGAGAGAAAGGATTTAGTGCGACTGTATATATGTTTTGCATGCACATAGCACTAATACTCACATGCATGGGGTATCTGACATTAAATGAAGCATATGACAGAGAATGGGGGCTTTTCCAGAGTGAAAGCGTTTACTGAAAATAAATTAATTAAGTCAGGTAAAACAAGAATGGCAGGACATGCAGTAAGTGTGAGGTGTTACGAGGAAATTAACCAATAAAATGGGTAAATGAGCACTGGTCGGTAGAGGTCGGTCAGTCAATTAACTTCTGTATCCTTATTATAGAATTTATATATAAAAGAAGAAATGATTTTGATCACCGGCTCGTACACCAACAGATGCGCATTACTTCGTGTGATTTATGTGCAAATTATTCCCATAAGTAGGAGTGGATACAAGATTTTCATCAAAAATATATATAACAACAAATTATTATCGAATCAAATTTAAATAGTTAATCGAGTTCAAATCTATTAGATAATCAAGTATTATAGATAAACATGTTTAAAAAACAATAACGTAGTATTCTTTTACATAAAAAAATAACAAAAGAATTATTATTTTACATATTAAAGAACAACAACAAAAATAATACAACTAGATAATTAAGTCGATGAAAACAAATTTTCTTTTACCGGCCATAATTTAAGTATTAATGGATGGAATTAATAATTCATGTACCAATTATAGGGTTCTAACTTCTAAAACATAATAATTCAATATTCCAATTAATTAGCAAGTACAAATTCAATCTACCAATTAAAATAGGATTCTAAGACCTAATAATTCAATATTTCCAAGCACAAATTCAATGTACCAATTAATAAGAGTTCTAAGATGTAATAATTCAATAATATTAGCAATCACAAATTCAATCTACCAATTAAATAGAGTTCTAACTCTAAGACCTAAAATTTCAATCTACCAATCAATTAGGATTCGAAGACCTAAAACTTGTTTGGATGACTTCTATTTTAAATTAACTTTGATTCTACCAATGGATATTAGTTCTTTGAACCAGGCAGGCTCCTTGATCATTCCCTCAGCTAAGGATATGGATTCCGACGAGGACGTTTTTCTTGGTTTAGAGAGGCCGGACCTCTCTGGCTATATCCGTGATAGAGCTATTTTTGATTACTAGTTTCACTGCTCGTATTACAGTTTATGATTCTACTTGATTGTATTCATGGACTATTTCTCGTTTTACTTAGGTTTTATGTTAGGTATTGCTCTTAGGTATTTTGTGTAGTTTGCTATTCATACTTGTTTTTTGTTATCTTTGTATGAACATTTGAGTTTCGTAATGAAGCTGGTGGTATCTCCATTTTTTTCAAAAAAAAAAAAAATAGATTTAAATTTAATTTAAAATTTCAAACCCTAATTTTCCATTCATAAAACCCATAAATCTAAAAAAATGAGAAGTCTAAATTATCACATAGAGAGAGGCAAGGAGGCAGAGAGTTGCTTCATTTGATTTTTTTTTCTTACTTTTGAGTCGGCGAAGACTGGAGATGAGGGATTTCTTTTCATTTTTGTTTCCCTGTTCGAGTCAGAGAGCTCATAGCGGAGAGTTTGGTTTGTGTTTTTTTTTTCTGCATTCTTGAGTCAGAGAGCACAGCGAAGAAGGAGAAGAATTAGACAACGAATTCAAATTAAATCAGCGAATTGGATCCGCGGAGAGAAAATTTGAATTGGCTCCATGAATGAAATTGAACTTTGCTTGCGATTAAATTGTTAAACTATGATTTAGATTAAATTGGACTCTGCTTTAGATACAAAGTTTTTAGATTAAATTGCATTAGAGACGACTATGCTTTAGATTAAATTGTATGGACTCACATCACATACTAGGGTAGGACAATATTATTTTTCAGTGTAGAGCAAAGACTCAAAATCTAGTTTCAGTAAATTAGTTTTGAATTTTTAAAGATATTGAACTAAATCTGCCTCTGCCTATAAGTACGAGTTTTGTTCACAAAAATTATGAATATTTATATTTAAGGATTGCATATATACATGACACCGCTATATTATGATGAGCTAAAATCGTATTTAAGACCTTCAGTATATATATATACACATTTTATTATATAAAAGTAAAATTAAATGTATAATTATTTTTTAAAAGAAAATTAAAAGTCGAGCCTTCGTCTCTTAAATTGAGATTCATGTATAATCACCCACTATTTTTTTAGATTAAGAAATGGTTTCCATCTTTAAATATTCATAAATGATCTATATTCGGAATTTGAACATGTTATGTATCATACAGAGAATATTATCTTTAGTCACTAAAGCATTATCATTTATATTATAAAATTATTTGTTGTTTAGAAATATGGATTATGTTGGTTCTAAAATATTCCAAACCAAAATTTTAGTATCAACATAATTCATATTTCTAAACAGCAATTGTTTTTATAATATAAATGATAATGCTCTAGAATCCAACAAATTTAATCTCTGTTGAATTTGGATCTGGATTTGACTTAATTCTTTATAAACTCCAACGTACTCAAATTTAGTTACTTTTTGGATTTTATCCAAATCTATCACACTGACAGTTTGCTGATCAGCAGCATGTGGAATGAGCTTATGTAAAAAAATATAAAAAAAATGTAAAGCATGCCAATTAATTAAATCTTTTATCATGTCCTGTTCTATAGATTCTGTAAGAGATCTCCTTGAATAAAGGAGGAAGGCATACTGTGATAATGTGATTCACAAGTTAGGTTTGTGAAAGTTGACTACTTAAAACTTAAAAGCAATTTAGTTTTTTTTATCATTCCTTTTACTTTTTTAATTTTATTTTTGAGAAGAAATTGGGTGAAGCCTCTTCTAATACCCACAGAATATTTCTTTTCCATTAATTGGACTGAATCCAATCCAATTAATTCCAATTTAAAATTCACACACATTTTTTTTTTGTTATTAGACCAAAATTGTTCTTCATTCCTTTTAATTTCCATTTTGCCATTTTTTATTGAGAAATTGCAAGTTTGCATTCCAGGACTTTCTCAATAAATAAATTAATTATTCAATTTTAGTCTTTAATTAAAAAATGTTTAAATTATTTACTTGCATCATACAGTTCTCAAAACTTTTAGAAAGAAATTAAATCAGCATTTGACCTTTTGTGAAAAATTCTTCAAGAATTTGATGCAAATAGAAGTTCAAGTACAGACTCAATTTTTTTAATGAATTTCGACGATTAATGCTTGAAACTTTCTTTTATTATTATTTTCTACTTTATAAAAACATCTATGAAAAAAAATCAAAACATAAAAACACGAACTGTTTTATCATCTCATTTTTAAAATCGAATTGGACAATCAACTAGGCCCAGTTTGGCCTAGTACTTCCTTTAGGTTCCTGCTGGGTTGAACTACATTTGGATATCTTTCATAGTTAATGGGCTTATATAGGCCCAATTCTATGTCAGAATGGAGCTTTTTTTTAAAAGAGAAAAAAATATGTAACATCTTTAAAAAAAATTGTCAGTCTTATAATTAATCAGTTTTCGAAAGCAGATTATTTATTTCTCTACTTTTTTACATATATACACTAATATTTTGGTATATCTTTGTGTATATGTCAGAAGTAGAGAAAAAATAATAATTTACTCATAGAAAACCAACCAATTAGAAAACTGAGATTTTTGTTAAACATGTTAAATATTTTTTATTTTTTAATAATAATAAAATGGGCACTTTATAGTTTTTGAAATTTAGATGGGTAAATATGATATTATGTAGTTTATAGGGAAAATACGTAATTTGGATGTTTTTGATGAGTATACTGAAATTCACCCTTGAATATTTAGTATAAAGTCTTTATTCCCCTTTTCTTTTGTTTTTTTTCTCTCTTTCTTATTTTATTTTTCCAGCCTGTTGTCTGCTGCTTTTAGTCAAAATGACAACTGCAAAATTCTTGTACCATCAAAACAAAATATTTATTTAATTATTTAAACTTAGCCTGAGCATAAATTTTTTATTTCATTATTACTTCTACATAATTCCTTCTTTGATAATTGTCGTTTTTAAATTATAATGGATTAAAATGGCATCCAGTCCTCTGTTCCTTTTTTTTTTTCAAACAATGTCAATGATATCTTTTAAATTTTACAAATCTTAAGATTTTTACTAAGGCACTGTACTGATTCTCTTTTATAGGCTACCAGATATTTGATGATTTGGCTCAATAATTCATTGGTATACTGCTTATAAATTTCTGGAATAATTCACTGGAATATTCTATTATAATGCATATTTAGAAATACAAAATTAAACCACTGGTTTAGCAAAGATAGTTAGTGACTAAGACGCATATTTAATTCCTGGAAAAAAAATTTATTCATAGAAAATATTGTAAAATAATATAAGAAAAGAGAAAGAACACTTTCGATTCTTGATGTATAGAATAATCGGTAAAAATTCTACCGATCCAGAGATTTTTTTTTTTTTTTATAGTAAGACATGTCTGGGATCCTCTGTGGCAACCAAGACAAGAAATTTGAAGGCAATTTTGTTTTTGAGACTCAATATTTGTCCAATTCACAGAGGATCAATCCAAATCAACTAGACAAAATAAAAAATCTTTTGTATTAGGGTATTGTTTCCGGTTCAAACTTTGAACCAAAATTTTTTCCACCTATCCTTTATGCATCAAAAATCAAAAGTATTTCTTCTCTTTTCCTATATTATCGTATAATATTTCTATGAATATTTTTTTTCTAATTCCATTAAGAAAAAGTCTAAAAAAAATGCCTATATTGATAATGTATTAGTTGTAGGGGTGTCAACAGTTACAATATGGATTGGATGGAAGTATTTTCATACCTGTACCTGTTATGATAACGAAAAAAAATCTTTATTTACCTGTCTTTTCGAATACAGTATGGGTTGGGTAAACAAATAAAAAAAAGTACTATTGACATTTTGATTTGTACTTTCGATAAAATATTTTTCAAAACAAAAAAAAAATAATGAATGAGGAGGGTTCAAATACCTCCATTTTTTGTGCCTCCACCATGCCTCCATTTTTAAAATGTTAATAACTCAAAATATAAATCATAAATATCAAAATAAAACAGTTAGATGTGATCTATGTTATTTTATTTATGTGCTCATAAAATATTATTACATTTCGGTTTTGTGTATACATGAATCAATAAGTTGAAAAATCAACGTCTATAAATTATCCATATTAGTAAGTTTTTACAAGCTCTTGATGACAACCAAAACAAAATTGAAATGTCATATTTTTTTTACAAGTGGATAGATAAAATGATGTAAATCATATCCAACGGTTTTATTTTGACTTTTAAATTTTAAATTTTGAGTTATTAATGTTTTTAAAAATGGAGGTATGATGGAGGCACAAAAAATGGAGGCATTTGAACCCTCCTCTTTTGTATAATATAATTTTTCAAAAAAAATTGGTAAGAGTTATTAATGTTTTTAAAAATGGAGGTATGATGGAGGCACAAAAAATGGAGGCATTTGAACCCTCCTCATAATGAATACAACTAATTTGTATTATGAAAATTTAATAAAATACAAAACTTTATTGTATCATCTTCATACAAATATGAGGAGGGTTCAAATGCCTCCATTTTTTGTGCCTCCATCATACCTCCATTTTTAAAAACATTAATAACTCAAAATTTAAAATTTAAAAGTCAAAATAAAACCGTTGGATATGATTTACATCATTTTATCTATCCACTTGTAAAAAAAATATGACATTTCAATTTTGTTTTGGTTGTCATCAAGAGCTTGTAAAAACTTACTAATCTGGATAATTTATAGACGTTGATTTTTCAACTTATTGATTCATGTATACACAAAACCGAAATGTAATAATCTTTTATGAGCACATAGATAAAATAACATAGATTACATCTAACCGTTTTATTTTGATATTTATGATTTATATTTTGAGTTATTAACATTTTAAAAATGGAGGCATGGTGGAAGCACAAAAAATGGAGGCATTTGAACCCTCCTCTATACAAAAATGGGTTAGATAACGGAAAAAAAAAATCATTACTCTTACCCATACCCGATAAGCTAACAAAAAAAAATCTTATCCTTATCCGTGTTTTCAGATATGATACGGATCGGGTAAACGGGTAAAATGGTGCCATTGACACCCCTAATTGGTTGGCCTAATGTAGATTGTGAGCTTTCTTGAGGACTAGTGTGTAAATTGTACATAGAGATAAGGATGCTGGTTTGTTTTTGTAGTATTTGGTTTATAAAAGTCAGGAATTGGGTGCACAATGGAATAGAGGTTTAATTTATTGAAAAGAGCAAGATTCATGTCAGATAGTTGTTACATATGTGTATAGGTTTAATTGTATATAAACATTTTTGTTGGGTCCCCCATTTTTAAAAAAAATATAAAATAAAATAATCCTTCAACTTCATCTTCATACCAATAATTTAAGTTCCTGTTTCTTTCAAGGTTGTTAATATCGGTCTCTATTGAACGTCATCTCTTCATTTTAAATATTTCAATTTCAATAAATAATTCTTCGTAGTAAACTACAAACCTAAAATATATAAAAATTTCCAATTATCTGTGAAGACCTCAAATATTTTAAGATTGGGGATCCCCAAAAGCTCTTAGTTGTCAAACAAGAAATTTGTGAATATTCTGACTTTTAATATTGTTTTCTGATCGATGGAGATAGGAGTAGGTCATCTGACCGTACAATTTGCACTAAGATTGGTGCGTACAAACTTGCATGGATTTTAATGTAATTAGCACGGATCTTGATGCAATTAAATGGTCCTTTCAACCATCGAACTAAAGTAGGTCTGATGGGCATCCAACCTACTCTGAATTCTTTCTGATGATGATATTGACATAATAATTTTTTCTATTAACACAACAACTTCAGATTATTTACTTGTACGTATGAACAAATTTGTTCTTAAATTCTTTCTAGATACCATATTTTTTTTCTAGGATGCAGATTCTTTATATTAAATTGATGTCACTGATTATTTATTTTATTTCCATGATTAAACATCTAGTAAAATATCTAAGCGAATGTTTCATTTTTAAAATTTAAAAATAATAGCAACAAAAATTTAAGCAATCATTTCTTGAAACCAAATAGAATACCAAAAAAAATAAGCCTTCATGTTAGTGCCGTTACTAGAATTTATAACATTAAATACTTAATATTTTGCATATATATGTTGTTTTGTTTTTCTCACTTTTATTAATTATGCGGAAGGTGGTACTACAAATTTTACATTATTGACTTTAAAAAAAAGTACAAACTACATCCATAATATATTATCATAACTCAATAAAACATATACTAGAAACTCTATAAATTGAAAATACACTTCGGACCGACACATAGTAATATCTAACAGAGTTGTTTGATGGAATGATATTAATTTCCATATGTAAAGAATGAGTTTTATTTATTTATTTATTATTTTCTATTCTTTGAAATTGAAAAGTTTCAGGGTAAGTTTTAGTTATGAAAATAAAACAAATAACAATTAAATATTAATATGAAGAAATAAACATGTATCTTATTGGTGGACTATTTGTATACAATTTGGCCTTCTTTACTATTTGCTTTCACAATTTACTTAAAGATGAACAATTATTAATATTGTAAGAAATTGCAAATCCATATATTTTAATTTGTATATTGAATGCTACTAAATAGCAACAATTATCCTCAATCAAGTGTAGTTTAATCTTATAATTAATGCACAATATAAATTTGCACCAAGATCAAATATATTGTATTAATCGATCGTCTAAAACTTATCTTTTTCTTTAGTTGATACCATCAACAGCATGAATTGTACCCTTTTTCGTATAATTTTCATTATTCATAATTTTATCGTTTCATTAAATTGAGTTGAACTAGAGTGTTCATAAGCTCACCAAGAATTTTGATGAGTTTCAAATGACGAAACCAATATGTTAAAACCGATCTACTTCACGAGTAATGTGTTTAACTGTTAAATTTATAAATATTCGAATTAATTTAGTACAAAGTCAAAATTATGACAAAAAACAATATTTCAAATTAACTGCCCTACAAAAATATTTCAAATTAACATATGAAGTTTCTTTGTTTGACTGTTTGACTTTATTCTCAGTTAATTTGACTTGTAAACATTTCACTCGTGAATTAGATCAGTTTCAACAGTTTAAATTTGTTGTTTGAAATAAATTTTGATAAGTTTTGAAAATAAATTTTGTTGTTTGAAATAAATTTTCAACAGAAATAAATTCGAAATAAATTCGAATTAAATTTGTTGTTTGAAATAAATTTTCAACAGTTTCACTTGGTAATCTCTGCCAAGCCTTTGAAAATAAATAAATTTTGAGGTTAGCTTATCAAAGAATTAGTGAGCTTAAGAACACCTAGTTCTCAAAAAAATATATACTTATTTTCGAAATCTGCTAAATCATTATTATTTTTCACAAGTTATCTTATATTAAAATTTCAATGTTTTTCCTTAAAATTATATTTTTCTTTCTGAAACAAAGCTCGAAATATATAATGTAATATTTTAAAAACCTATAAGCAAGAGATATAATAAATAAGAGAAGGGTTCTAATATCTTGCGTCTTTCATACATCATTATGTCCCATATTTGATATATTTGTTTTAAAATCTAAATTGTCAATATGAACCGCTCAATATGATATCTATACTAAAATATATTTAGAGATGAAATTTTCTAATTTTTAGAAATTTTTTACTATTTTTTAAGATAGATACAATATCACTATTTTTGAACCGTTCAAAAATAGTAATTTTGTACCTATCTACAAAAATAGTAAACAATTTCCAAATATTATAAAATTTGGTCTCCAAATATATATATTTTAATATAGATATCATATTGAGTGATTCGAATCAACATTTTAGATTTTAGAAACGAAGATATAAAAATTAAACATGATGAAGTATTGAATCCATCCTCAATAAGCAATTTCATGATGTGGCGTTACTTTAAATTCTTTGGAATTAACGATCCAGATTTACAAGATCTATGATTCACAACTAGTTGCACACTGTTTTACTTAAGTCCTAGCTAATTAACATTGTATTCCGATTTTAATTAATGATCGGAATAAACTAAAACAAATTGGCTCTTGACTCTTTGCCAACTGTGTATATTTTATAATTTTGTTTTGTACTGCGTTACTGTGTAAAATCATTAATGCATGTACAATAATATATAAAAATGAATAACAACCTCACTACGTGCTCTGGATCTGAAGCCATCTCGTGAACACCTCGTCTTATCCGCTGGTGTGTCTAAACAAACAGTAAAATCAGATTAGACTATTGTATCAATAAGTTTTAAAATGACTTAATAAATAATAAAAAATTTAAAAAATGTAAAATTTGGTCTCCAAACACATTTTAATATAGATATCACATCTAACTGTTTGGATCGACTTTTTGAACTTTGAAAATTGAAAAATGACTTAGTTGTACCGGACCTCAGGAACAATCGATTTGATATTAGCCAACCTCTATATATATATAGAGGTTGGCTAATATCAAAATATTTGTTCCGGAGTAGTGGTTCAACCAATTAGTTTTTTAATTTTTAAAGTTCAAATGATCGATCCAAACCATGAGATGTGATCTCTATATTAATTAAAATGTGCTTGGAGACCAAATATTATATTTTTTGGAATTTTTTTTATTATTTATTAAGCCAATTTTAAAATTGCTAATTCTAATAAATAATGAAAATTTTATGGATCATTAAAAACAGTGGTTTTAAAATTGGTTTAATAAATAGTAAAAAAAATTCAAAAAAAATGTAAAATTTGGTCTCGAAGCACATTTTATTATAGATTAAATGTTGAACGATTAGAAACAACTGTTTGGACTTTGAAAATATAGAAAACGAAGTATTTCTTCCACGGTTCCAGAATAAACGTTTTGATATTAGCCAACACCCCTCTCTCTCTCTCTACACACACACAATTTGTACTAACATTATTATTTTGCAAATTTTATATTTTTCATTTAATGCTTCTCTTTCTTTTCCTCATTTTTCTTATTTTTTTTCTTAGCGTTAGTATAATAACATCATTTTTTGTTTTATTTGTGGAACTTATGCTCCGAATACAATTTCATTTTTTTATTCTTACAATGAGTTTCATTCAATTATAGAGGGCACAAAGAGAGATAATAAATGTGGCAAAAAATATACTTCTTCTTGCATTAAAGTGAAGAATGACAATCTAAATCAAGTTTAAACTTTTAAGAACTCAAATTCCAGAAATAAAGAAAATTTAGTTCTTTCTTTACATAGAGACGGAAATTTTTATTGGTTGTGTAAATAAAAATATATAAGGACGGAAATTTTGTCTACCTTTTCTATATGAAAAAATATGACTTTCAAAATTTGTAAATATTTAATTTTGAAAAAAATATTATTTATTACATTTTTTTTACTCTGTTTACTTATATATAAAAAAATTAATTATTGTCAATTAATGACCGATTATTAATGATCAAGTAACCACGTAACTAGGATTAAATCTTAATCTGCGCTAAGGAACTGATTTTTGGTTGTCTTAATTGTGAGTGAAAACTAAGGATGCTAAAGAAAAGAGTAGAGGTGGTTTAAAGCCCGGGCATAGAATAAAGATTCGGACAAAATGAGGTTAAAGGAGGTGATCTTAATCCGCTCTAAAGAACTGATATTAATCAAGATTAAGCTGCTAAGGAACTTAAAATAAGCTAAAGAAGTCTTAAGAAAGTTTAACCTCTCTTTACCGAACAACACCTATAGATCTTAGATGACTTATAACAAAAGTATTAAATTTAATCTAGGTAGATTAGTAATTAGACAATTACTATGAGACTCAAATCAAAAGTTATTACTGATAATTACAGGCTAACTTATCCCTATATAATTAAACTAAGCATCACTGATCATTGACATTTTTATTATATAAAATTATTAAACTAATTTTATATTACATGAAGAAGTCAATACGCATTTTAAAAATAAATGTTGGAAGTCGGCACCATTTAATTACTAAAAATCAAATCAATTAATATAATTTGTTCACACTTATCCATTTGCAGCAACTTATTCCTGAAGAAAATTCTTGTACCTTTTTCATGCAATTAAGGAAAGTAAACTAAAATAATACAAATAATGGAAATAATACATTGTTGTTGAGGCTTCTGGATTTTATTAGAAGCTCTGGTATCTGATATTTTGTTTTATATTCTAGACTTAAGTGCAAAATATAGATTTTTTTTCCTTTGTTTATGACAAAAAGAATATTAGAAACACACAAAAATATAGTAGTACGAAAAAAAAGAAAAAAGAAAAAAGAAAAGAACTTTTATTTTTGGAAAATAAATCTGCAATTCTTTGAAATCAGTTGAGCCTGTTATTATTGAAAATTCACCCCTTCATATATTTTGCGATTTGTGTATGAAAAATTTCTTTTGAGATCCGTGCATTAAAAAAAAACAAAGGTTTGATTTGGAATATCAAGATCCCTGCAATTCCAAAGGATCAGAAGATTTATTTCCTTATTTTTGAGGGAACTTGAGCCACTGTTGTGTAGGGCTAAATAAAAAAAATTTCGTAGTTCGTGATTTGATTTGAGTTTGATTCTAAAAAGTTTGTAAATAAATTGATTTGAAATAGTTCGAAATTAATTCAATCCAAACTAAAACTGGATCTGATTCATTCAAAATAGGTTCGCAAAATATTCTAGTTCGAATCTCAAAGTAATGTGAACTGTTAATTTCCGCTAATGACTTAAAAGTTAAAACATAAGACTGCCTAGGTATAAATCATAATTCGTAAGTCGTAACCCTCAGTCTCAGTTATGAAACCCTAGACGACTTTCACCTCTCGCTCTCAGCGACTAGTCGCTCGCTTTTCCTTGTCGTAAAAAAGTTCGTAAAAAGTTCAAAATTGAGTTCGTAAAAAATTCGATTCGAAATTAATTCAAACCAAACTTAATTCGAAATTAATTCAAGCCAAACTCAAACTGAAATAAGTTTAACTCGAACCGTTCGATTCGTTGGCAGCTTATTAGTGTTGTGTCTTCAATGTTTCATCAAAATAAATAAGTAAAAAAAAAAAGACTGTTGCCTTCAATTATAATTTACTGTACTCTGCATCACGAACATCCCTATCACTATAAAACCAAAAAGTGAGTGCGCGGGTCCCAGTTTCTGACTCGCCATATCTTTTCAACTTTTTGTGCTTGCCACAGAAAATTGGGGTTCAACGAATCACGGTTTCACAGTTTAAATGGCTACTTTTTGGAGCGACCAACAGTTCCATTTTGGCAACCGGACCCGTTCCCTCCATTAATAGGCAAGATAGGCACAATTTGATGGTAAAGATATTGATCCGACTTTGCTACTTTTTTTTTTTTAGAAAAAGCCAGAATTTTATTTTTTTTTAATTTCAACCATTCAAATTTTTTTATTTATGTATTTCGATAAAGAAACTTTTCTATACACAAATATCAATAAATTTTAATGGTTGAGATCGGAAAAGAAGGAATCTCAATAAATTTTAATGGTTGAGATCAAAAAAGCAAAATTCCGTTTTTCTCTAAAAAAAGTAGTAGAGTCAGATTTATTATTAACAGACAAAATTTGTCTTGCTTCAGCGCACGTTCCATAGTGACAAATTAAAAATGTATTCGACTTATGTGTTACATAAAGTCAAATCATCTCTGTACATATAAATTTCATTTATTTACATAACTAGAGGTATTTATTTGTTCGTTTTACTTAAAAAGTTAAAACCAAAATAAATTAGACAAATCAGAATTTTATTCGGTTAAAAAAATACAATCAAACTAACCGAAAGAAAACCAAATTGAAGCAAAATAAGAATATTAATTACTAAAATAATCATATTTTGTTAAATTTTTTAATTTTTGAATACGGATTAAAATACAGTCGGATATTATCCGAGCCGTTTGCAGCCCTAAACCTACGGTCCACGCACAAAGACAACGAACACATTCTATCCTGAATCACATAAATTAAATTTTAATATTCATAACATAACATACTTAGTAATCCACTTAACAAAAAGTCTTCCTTTATCAAATTTATCATAACCACATAAAAGGAGAGGAGACTCCAAAAAGCTCTCTCCACTTCTCTTCTCACTTTCTCCTCCGCCACACTCCCCATTTCACATCTCTCTTCTCTAACGAATCCAATGAACCGCTTCAACCCGACCACTGGTAAACCCGAACCCATGGGTCCTCCTGGTCTCACCCGCTACGGCTCTGCTCCTGGCTCCCTCCTTGCTAGCATAGCTGACTCAGTGATCAATTCTCAAGGGAGGACACATGGCGGCGGCGGCGGTGGTGGTGGTGAGTTCTCTGTTGTCGGATCAGAACCTATGATGAGTCGGTTCTACCAGGGCGAATCGCCAGGGTTAACCACATCGGATTCGAGCTGCCGGACCGGGCCCACGGTTAGTGGATCCTACGACTTTGGAGGGGTCCACGCATTGATTCCAGATCTGAGTGAGTCCCACAAGCCAGTCGTCACCGTCCCTCCAGCTCCGCCGCTTGTTCGCCACAGCAGCTCTCCCGCGGGGTTGCTCTCGCATCTCCTCGTCGATCCCCAAGGTACGCACATGGAAACCTCTGCTTTTTTTTTTTTTGACAAAACCTCTGCTTTGCTCTACTGGTTTCTTAGTTTTTTTGTCTTATAGTGGATGATGTGGCGGTTTCTTATTCGTTGTCTTCGATGTTTTTTTTTTTTTTTAAATTTTGATGTCTTGAGGTTCGATTAGTCGAATTCGCGTCCTCTGAGTTATCTCAAACTTTGCGTGACTTTTTGGAGTATCCCAATCGTTCAAATCTGCACGAATCTCAAAGCTTAAATAATACTGCCCCTACGTTTCCCCGAATAGGCACTGGACACGTCGGTCACGCAAAAATTGAGTTATCTCAGAGGAGACGCACCGCGATTAGTCGGCAGGGATAGTCAACTAGCCGCTAGCGATAGTTCTGGAAATAATTTTCCGTGCGCCTGGACCACAGTCAAAGGATGAGTGTATGTTTGACTTTGACTGAATACGTATGGTTTATGGTTCCCTTTTGTGTATATGCTCCTCCTAATTGGATGAAACAAGTAGAACGTGGGACCCGCTTGGGATTTGTTGTGTTGCGATCTAATTGGGTATAAACCATGTGCCTGTTTGTGCAAGTGCAGGGCCAGGGGGGATGTATTAAAAAATTGAGTCTTATGCATTTTTTCTAAAGGCACCCAAAAGTTGACCCCTGCACACCACAAAACAAAAAGTGACTTTTATATTTGTCTTCTTTCTGTCTCAAAACAATGGGTGGTTAAAATTGTGGAAACCGACTCCGGTTTTTTCTAAATAGGAGAGCAAATTTCTGCTATTTAAATTTCAGTTGTTGAATTTTTTCATCCACAAATTTTAACACAGATGAATGGTTGAGATTTAAATAGTGGGTCCTGCTTAGTGGAGTCGGATCTCAAATTGTGAGGTCAAAATTATATGAAACATTTATTTTTGATTTGAGGGGATCAGATGTGAGAATTGTCTTGAAAGGGTGCAGTTCTGTGGTCAGATAGCAATTCTATAATGAAACGGGTCAGCAAAACCAGAATATTTTACTTCTAGAAATGTATTAAAAAAGATAATAATAGTTTTTTCAATATCGTAGAAGGAATGAAATTATTGATTCCAGATATTTTGTAAAGAACCAAATAACTTATTTGGTTTTATAAAGTTTGTATACAGATTAGACATTTATTATGCCTACTGATTAGGGGTGCAAATGGATACGGATTATCCGCGGATAATCCGCTCCGAATCTGCTTATTATCCATATCCGGATTAAACGGATACGGATACTTGCGGATACGGATACGGATAATTTTAGTATATGAAAAAATAATGCGGATACGGATACGGATAATTCTGTGAGGATATAAACGGAGCGGATATCCGTATATATCCGGATCCGAAATTTAATCTTTCAGTAGCTTTCAATTCATTTCACCCTTGCGAAATTTCAAAAAAACATACATATTCGTTTAAGTCTAAGAATCTTGGTAGAAAAATAATATAATATATTAAGATAATGGATTGGTTCTCTGAACTAATAAGCAATTAGTCATACATAATCATCACTGTGCAAATTAAAAAAGACTATTAAATTTTTATCAATTTAGATAATCAAATTATGTAATTTAAAATTATGAAATTTAGTAGAATTACTCAATATCCGACAATTATCCGCTTCATATTCGTATTCGAATCCGTATCCGTGGATTATCCGTTCCGTATCCGTATCCGTTTAAGACGGATATAGTTTTCAATTTTGATATCCGTTTACTATCCGTATCCGTATCCGTATCCGCTTGTTGAAAAACGGATGCGGATATGGTATTAGCATTATCCGCTCCGAATCCGCTCCGTTTACGCCCCTGCTACTGATTGAGATCTATATACAAACTTTAAGAAACCAAATTATTTGATTTGGTTCCTTAGAAAATGACTAAAAAAACCGAATGAAAAATTATGTTCCTTTTATCATATCGTAAAATTTGTTTTATCTTTCTATTTCCAGCAAAAAATTCACGTTTAAAAAATGTCTAAAAGAACTAATCAATAATTATAGTTTTTTTATCGCATCAAAAAATTTGTTTATTTTCTCCTTGCTTGCAAAATATTTCACATATTTTTAAAAATAAAAAATTTGCAGTAAAATTGTCCCTTTATTAATGTCGCTTTGATAGATAAGTTGGGAATAATAAAAAGGTGCATCACTTGGTCATGTTCATTGCCTTTTTGGAGTCTCCGTCTCAACTGATTGGTTCAATGTATTTTTAAACTGGATACATCGACTATTAGCATTAAACAAGTCTTTCTGAAAAGTTGTGAGAGTGATGTAAGGTTGAAGCAACCACTAAGATTATTCTAATTAATTTTCTTTTGTTTCCTTGTCATTTAAGAATATTTATTGGTAGTCACTGTTAGACTTTTGTAGTATAATCAGCTTGTGCACCATGCTTCTTTATTTAATAGAATATTTAAATCTTTCAATAGTGGTTTTACATGAGCTGGGCTACCCTGCTTTAGGATGTCAAGCTCATGTTTTACTTTTATTTATATTTTGCGATTTAATGTTTAAACAGTTAATCCATACTGTTTAACATATCTCTATTAAAAAAATTTTGAAGACCAAATTTTACATTTTTGGGAACTTTTTTGCTGTTCTTTTAGAATTTTTGAAAATGATTGTTTTTTGATAGTTCACAATTTTTTAAAAAACAGTGATTTTAAAAAAATTCGAAAGAAATAGTAAAAAGTTTCCAAGTATATACATTTTAGTATGGAGATCATGTTGAATAGTTTGATTGTTTGACTTTAGAAAATAAAGATGTGTAGGAAGAAAAACAAATCAACTCTTTACTTTCCAAAGCACCGTAACCCACCTATAATTACAATGTCCATTAGTTTTGGTATTGAAGATCTATTTGATATAACTTATAATTAATAAAATCATATTTCAACAAAACATGATAAAAAAACTTAATATTAGGTGTGTCAATTACAATTAGTTCTCCAATGGTTCCAGTGCATTATACCTTTTTAGTTTTGCCCATTTAAAGAAAAAACTCCATACTGATCACTGAATTGTTTTATTTGCACAAATAGTGAATGATAAAGGACCTGATGCAAATCAACGTGTAACAAATTGAGATAATTAACTAATAAAAAATAAAAATAGGTCTTTCTGGCACGAAAGGCATGGGGTCCTACTCACATGCAACTACTGAGACGGTTGACCTTCTGACAGACAACAGGCTAAGGCCGCAATGGAGTTTCTCTCGACAGGATTCTCTGTCGCAGCTCTCAGAAATGAGCATCCCTGACATGGGCGAAGGTTCTTGGGCTGAGAACAGTTCTATCTTCTCCAATCACTTGAGCAAGCGGGGCCGGGATGACAGTGGTGACTTCATTGCTAGTTTAGGAAACATGGATGAGGTGAGACTGTTCTATTTCTTATGAGAATTTTTTGTTTCAGCGAGAGGCTCTAACATTGGTTTATGTCTGGTTTAAGAGTGAGACTAAGGTACTATGTATAGCGCATATTGCTTTGTACTATGAATTTGTATTTCTATTTTAAAACCTTAAACAATCGATCTAAATCGTTCATCATAATCTCCGTATGAAAATGTACTTGTATATCACATTTTGTAGAATTTTTTACTATTATTTTAGGTAGGTTAAAAATCACTTGATCTAAAGATTCTAGACCAATCAAAAATAGTGATATTTTACCTCCCAAAAAAATAGTAAAAAATTCTAAAAACTGTAAAATTTTGTTCAGTTTAGATCGACTATTTGAACTTTAAAAACAAAAATATTGATTCGTAGTATGGAACAATCTGTGCTATGCATAGTACCATAGCCTCACTCCCGGTTTAAATTCTTAATTTGTGAAGAATGATGGTCAATTTTGTGAACTGTTTTACTCAAAAAAAAATAATTTGTGAACTGTTAATTTGTGAAGAATGATGGGCAATTTCTGATGTGTACTAGTAGGTAATGTTCATTGCAAATTAGTGGAAAGATTCTGGTTCTAATAATGGCAAAAGTGAAATACTATTTAATCTATCTAAAAATAGTGCAGCATTTTTTTTATTTTTTATTTTACGAAAGTATCTTTTTTATATTCAGAACTAACATATTCAGTATTTGTAAATATGAAATGCTATTATTGACAGATGTCAAATATGGAGTATATGCAAATGCAGCAGGATGTTGCCACATGTAAACTTCGTGCGAAGCGTGGGTTTGCTACTCACCCCCGGAGCATTGCTGAGAGGGTTAGTAATTTCAATGCATTTTTTATTTCATACACTTCTATAATCTAATCAAGGATTTATTGTGATCTAGTTATACTGTATATTATTGCCAGATCATAAAAGCTGTCACAGTTTGACTTGTACTTACTGGCATTTATTGACTAAACTATTATTAGTCCAATGTAATGCAAGCACAACTGTAAATCACATCTAAATCTACTAAGATCAAAGATTTTGATTCTCTCTAAATGAATTCAAATCAGAACATGGTATATAACATGGCATTGCTTCATTTACTTGTAGGAGAGAAGAACTCGGATCAGCAAAAGGCTTAGAAAACTACAAGAACTCGTGCCGAACATGGACAAGGCATGCTTCATTCCCTCTTTAAAATAAACCACATTTTTCTTTGTTATAATGGAGAAATATTTACAGATTTGTTAAAATAAACCACACTTTATATGGATTGTTACAGCAAACAAGCACATCCGACATGTTAGATTTCGCAGTGCAATATATTAATGATCTCCAAGGCCAGCTTCAGGTGTGCTTCTATTCAACTCTAAATTCTACCATGTCATGCATGCTTTTGCTCCAATTAAACAAATTCTATCACAAATATCTAGTTTTGTATATGTAATACAACAATATAAGACTCATACATAGTTCCAACATTCACTGTTTTGCTTCTAAATAAAAACTCCAATTAAATTAGAGACCTGAAACTTGAAATGCATAATGTGTGGCAGCTGGGATTTGAATGTAAGTATGCATGACCACAAAGTGAAATTCTAAATTTAATTTCAGTATACATAATTAAAATTAGCTGGAAAATGATTTATTAGTATTTGCATCAACTTTTTTTTTTTTTTTCTTGTAGAAAATAAAAGAAGAACAACAGAAATGCACATGCTCCAACAAAGTTTTATGAGACATGAACCATCTGATGCGTCTCTCCTCTACTGTTAATAATTAATATAGTAAACACGTAAGAGAAGGTGTGTTAATTTTCTTAGTGACAAAAGTTATGTACCCTGAATCATTTATATTTATGCAACATTTAATTGTCGTATTCTGTAATTTTATCTACATTTGCTATTCTAACCATCTACTAGTGAGCTTATATGTAAGTTCCATTTAGCTGTAAAATTTTTTAAGAACATATTCTCTTAATAAAACAAGCTTTTTTGGGATTCTGTTTGAGGTACTGAACTAATCTTATTTTATGAACACTTAACTCATCTGTTAAGTCCACAGAATCAGGAGTACTGATCAGTGTTTTAAAATTCGGTTCTTATTTGGTATTCGGAAGGCCACCGAATACCGAATATACAGTAGGTGGCCGCATATACGGGTTTTTATTTGGATTTATATATGCGGATTTAAAAATAAAAATTCATATTAGTTTGTATGCAAATTAATAAAGTATCTAATATTTTATATCAGACACCGGATATGCTACCGAATATGCAGATATGCGGCCGAATATGCAGAACTGAATACCAAATATGTAGAACCAAATACCGAATATGCAGAACCGAATATCGAATATGCGGAACTGGATAGCGAATAAATACCGAATATGGGGAACCAAATACCGAATATGCGGAACCGAATACTGAATATGCAGAACCGAATACCGAATATGCGGAACCGAATACCGAATATGAGGAACCGAATACCGAATATTCAGTCGAATATGCGGCCGAATATTCAAAACCGAATATTAGACCGAATACTTATTTTCTATGTGGATTCCAACCGAATACGAATATTCAGTCGAATATTCGGCCGAATAGACCGAATTTTAAAACACTGGTACTGATATTTCAAAAGGTAGGTTGAAAGGAAGAAATTGTTTACGCATACCTGCTTAAAAAATGTTTGTTAAACAAAACATTGGTTAATACATCTTAAGGGAAAGGGGGTGTCAGATGGAGTGCGTATCCTCTGAGATACCTCATATTTTGCGTGACTGATGTGTCCGGTGCCTATTTAGGGATATAGCAGGGGGCAGTATTATATGAGCTTTAAGTATCGTGCAGAAAATATATGAATGGTAGTTTTTTCAAAAAAGTTATGCAAAATATGAGATATCTCAGAGGATGCAAATTCGTGTCAGATGCCCATTGGATCAAACTTCGTTCGATTTGTAGTCTACTGTCTACACCATTTTCCGAATTTTGAGTCATTCGCTTGATTAACGGAGTTTCCAATATAATCGGAATTAAACCTGCTTCGTCAATTCCATCCACTCATTGCTAGAAAAGCAAAGGAGAAGCTTGAAGGATATGCCCTCTTTGTATTCTCCCTCCTTGATTCTAGTTTGGACTATTCTAATGGAGAACTAAAAAAAAAGTCTCGCCTCTCCGATTTCATCTCTCGGATACTTCCGATGACTGATCCTCTTCGTCTTCTCCCTTTGTCCTCAACCACAACTCAACCCAACAATTTTTCTCAAGGATAGTCCACTAACGATTAATTAGTTCATATCTATATTGCTGAATTCGGTTAATTTAAATTGAAGATTTAAAGGCTGCTATTAGTAGGGCTACAGCCTATAAATATCAAACTGTTTAGGTATACTATGGATATGTGCCAGTAAATTTCAGCCCTTTGTAAATCCAATTATGAATCTTCTTCTAATGCAATTGACTTCGTTTAATCAATTAAGCATCTTCATCTTCTTAATAATAAAAAGTGCATGATTGAAACAAGTAAAAAAAAAAAAGTTGGAAAGGATTGATTGAACCAAAGAAGAAGTTAGAACCTCATATTTCATAGACCTATAAAATCCGGACAACTTCAACTTAGGCCCAAATTTGAACTAGGCCCAAAGTTGAAAATTTCACTTGTTAAGTTTTCCACTAATGCCTAAAGTGGCGAGCCCAATATTCACCAAAGGATTCTCGCGTCAAATATGTTTTAATTGTCTCCAGTATTATTTCCTTGCAAGAAATTAAAATGAGATGATTTTGAACTAAATTAAAATGATAATAACCGTTCGATGTTACGCTAGAAAGTTGCCGGGCAGTACCGGATATGACGGATCGATACCATTCCAACAATTGAAATTAAATGAGACAAGAAATAATTGGCCCACCTCTGTTCTCTCCCCTAAAAAGAAGGAATAGTTATGTTTATCCTTAATTTGTGTTCATTCGTTCAAATTTAGAACCTTCTTAGAAAAGCAAAATCTATTAGCTTGATTAATATATATATATATATATATGCACACACACGTAGTACTCTCTGTCTCAGAAATTATTATTCATATTATCCAAGGCTTCAAAGAGGATGTTAGTTTCTATCACCATGTTAGTTTAGTAAGGGTTCCCAAGGTAACACACCGTGGCATGGAGTAAAAGCAAGATTTACTCTATAGTGCTGTTTGGCAAGGAGGAATTAAGCCTCCTAAGACTCTTTTAGCTTTCTTTAGCTTTCATAGTAGTTTAATCCTGCTAAACACCAACTTCTTAGCGCGGATTAAGATCATCTCATTTAGCCTCCTTTTACTCAGATCTTAATCTTTTGCCTGGGCCTTAAATAACTTCTCCTTCCTTTAGTTTCCTTAACTTTCACCCATGAATTAAGACAACTGAACATTGGTTTCTTAGCACAGATTAAGATTTAATTCTAGTTGTGTTGCTGAACATCATATAGTAGATGTGAGAGCTGATTCAAGTAGCTTGCTTTTACTCCATGCCATGGTGTATTACCAGCTTGGGGACCCTTACTCCAGTGATCTTCTTTTATCAGCCAACCCGGTAAGTAGATCAGGTATCTCGGCTGTACCACACAGATCTTCCAATTTTGAGGGGAACCTCCATATCTAGTCACCAAGGCTTGTAAGAGCTCTGATCGGTTAATGGAATTTTTTTTTACTATTTAACTACGGCAAGGTATATGTAAAATGATGAATATTGTAAATATTTTTTACTATTTTTTAAAATAGGTATAAAATCACTGCTTTTAGAAGTTCTACAATTTTCTGAAAAATAGTGATTTTGTATCTATAAAAAATAGTAATTTTTTTTTGAAAAAATATAAAATTTGATTTCTAAGCATATTTAACATGGATATCATGTTGAGCGGTTCAGATCTTTTGTTTGGACTTTGAAATTACATATAAAGATGTTGGGGTACGATTGGAGCATGAAGCAATGGGCCAGTTATCAATATATATATTCCGATTTTATTCAAGATATGTCTAATGCGCTCATTTAGCTATACGATAATTACTTTTTTCTTTTGCGCCGAAATCAGTTTATTTATTTATTGTGAAATGTATGATAACACTTATTTAAAAAAGATCTTTCTAAATTAATTTACAACATTCAGAATTAGCAAATTTTTTATGCGATATAAAGTGAGTTTCCGCCGAAACAAAAAAATTCAAATGATGGAATCATGTATCAATAGTTCGAAAACGGATAAGAACTCTTTCTGTCTTTTTTGCATTTTGGGTCCTTCCGCTTTAATTGTGAATAGGGCTGTCAAAAAAGCTCGGAGCTCGTGGCTCGCTCGTGACTCATATTTGGCTCGATCGGTAACAGCTCGTTCGATAGTGGACCGAACTATTAACGAGCTGGCTCGCTAACAGCTCAGGCCAAAATTAACGAGCTGAGCTAAGGCCTAGCTCGCTCGCTAGCTTGGCTAGACATCAATTTGTGAATTTGTATGAATTTGTGTGTATTTTATACTATCAAGTTTGGTCCAGCTCGGTCCAAAAAAGTTTGTAAAATTTATTTTCTTCTTAAAATAAGGTCCAACCAAACCCAATGAGCCAGCTCACGAGCTGGGTCGTCACGAGTTTGAGCTAAGATTTTAGTTCGCGAGCTGTTAACGAGCTAGCTCGCTAATTAACAGCTCGGTCCAGAATTAACGAGCTGAGCTAAGACCCAGCTCGGCCTGAGCCAGCTCATTTACAGTCCTAATTGTGATCAGGATCATTTTTATATAATGCTGTGTGTTACTGAACCTTTAGTTAGAAATGGTTGGAGAAATTAAATTATAAGAAAAGTAAATAAAAAACAATCAAATGTGCAGGAATGAATGTGAAACAATTGCACATTTATTCTCAGAATGCTCCTTTGCGATACAACTGTACCAGAGATTGTCGCAAGTTTTTGCTTTACCAGCTTGGTATTGGAGGTTTTTTTAAAAAAAAAAGCAACAGGCACAATTTTGGATAGTACATAAAAAGGGAGAGACGAAGTCAAGGGAACTTTTGTTATTAGCAATGTTCATTTGCTAGAGAGAAAGGTGTTCAAAGATATTTACAGACAAGAACAAGAACATAGAAGATTTACTCGAAGAAGTACATGAACAGTGGCAATATTTACATTAAAGATAACTGTTGCCAAATAAAATTGGAGAAGAAGACCATATCAAGTTAGGCGCAGTAATGGAGATGAATGAGTTGGATGCAGTAATGAAGAGTGAAGGAGAGAACATATTAGAAGAAATCACTGTTGGTGATGTTAGAAGATATAAAATGGATGGCGAAAGATTAAGAGCAGTGGATCCTCTTACTGACAAGAAAGCTCTGCAGTTTTTGCACTTTAAACCCTGTTATTTCACAGTTTTTATCTTCTTTCTTTTTTCAACTCTTTTCATTCTGTTTTACTCATATTCAACTAAGTTGAATAACATTAAACTTCTGTATTTGGTTTCATGTTGAAACCTTTTATAATTAATAAAGCAAATAAGGACTAGATCCTTATTTTTCCTAAAAAAAAAAAAAAATCAAATTGGTATGCCATGTGTCATATTTAAATTGACAACTAAAACATATAGCATATAGCATATATGCAGATGCACACATTAATACAATACTTGTTACTGATTTTCTTTTATGGTATTATGTACTGCTGAAGTGGATGAAATACTAATTGGGAGATGGCTTACACTAAATATTTTAATAATTTAAATTTAAATTTGCAATCTATTTCTACATGATTATATGCACTCCCAAAGTATTTATAGTTAATGTGTATTTTTTTTTATATTTAAATATGTAAGTGTTTATACTTTGTCTATAATTAAAGTGTTTATACATAGTCTATAATTAAAGTGTTCATCACTTCATCTCCTTTTTCGAACTAATTATAAGAAATTTTCATTTAAACACTTTCTTGATCAATAAGTACAAATATAAATTTTAGAATTTTTATTGGTAGCGATGTAAAATATAAATACCTATATCATTCATTATAAAGAAAAGTATAAACAAATGTGATGTATAGATAATGAGTACATTAAACAGTATTAAGGAATAAATTTTCTAAAATTAGTCATGATTTATCTGAAATTTTTTGTCTTTTAAATACAATCTTAGATAGGGGTGTAAACGGATCGGATATTATCCGAATTATCCGGATCCGAATCCGGAAAATGGTGAATTCGGATATTCGGATACGGATATTTTCGGATACGGATCCGGATTTGGATAATTTTTTGGCGGATACGGATACGGATACGGTTTTGAATTTGAAGTCGGATACGGATCCGGATACGGATAATTATCCGTATCCGATATTTTATTTAAGTCGGATATCCGACTGGGCCCAGCGCCTCAGGCCTTCAGCGGCCTGTTAACTATACGATAATCTTACACTTTTGGATTTTTGGTAGATCCATAGATAATATTTTAATATTTATTTCCTTGGCAGCATCTAGCATCTCTACTTCCTTTTAGATAATTTAATTATACTTATTGCCTTCTTCTACAAGATTCGACGGTACTCCTCACTTTGAAAATACGACTAGATACAATACTTAGATGTTATATTTAGATACAATACTTTAATTATATCTAATTTATGAATGCAAAAAGTTATATTTAGATGTTATTTTTTGTAGAATGTACATTAGTATTTATTTTTAATTATCCGAATTATAGTGATATCCGTATCCGTATCCGTAAAAAATCCGATCCGTATCCGTATCCGTTTAATATCCGATCCGTATCCGTATCCGAGACTATCCGTATCCGTATCCGTATCCGAAAAATTATAACGAATAAGGATACGGTTTGACCACTATCCGATCCGTATCCGACCGTTTACACCCCTAATCTTAGACTATATTTGATAGAAATATTAAAAGATAACTCATCTTATTTTAGAGCAATTAATAACAAGAATTCTTTTAGTAGAAAAGTTAAGATTTGTAAACGGTGGTATCAATTAAGAAGGTATTTTAAGATTCTTTGATCGAAGTTGAAGATTTATACAATTTTGAAGAGTAATTTTGAAAATTCACTGAGATCACTTGATATTATGATGGGATTTCGTTAGATTTTGTTAATGTGTTATTCCCCAGCCAACCAGTCTAAAAGTGTAAATAAAGTGCCAATTTAAATTTTATATAGCGGTTACACTTTTCATAAATAATGAACTATTAATTAATTAATTAATTAATATAGTGTGTATTAATTGGATGGGAGCAAATGGGCTAAAAGAGTAAAAGCCCGGGAGAAATTCGACTAGGTCGTGATGGGTGGTAGTACAGTTGATTAGAAGCGATAGAAGAAAAAATTGTAGATCTGTGATTATTCAAAATTAATAGCCCCTGTGAAGATTTATAAAATAAAAAGAAATTCGGCTATGCCAAGAGAGTGCATGGCATAATGTAAGGAATGAAGATTAGTTGACTATTCAAAGAGATGATAGCTCTTTTGTTTCATAAATGGCCAAAAGAGTACACATACGAAGAAGAATACATTTTGAAGGGAAGATAAGTTGACTATTCTCAGGTCCCTGCAGTTATTTCAAATTCAACCTATCATTTTTTAAAATACACGAATCTCAATAGAAGCTTTTATGCACAAATTTTAAAACAAATAAAAGGTTGGATTTAGAATAACAGTCCTATATATAATTTCTTTTGGATCACAGCAGATTTATTTCGTTCAAAGAGATGATAGCTCTTTTTGTTTCTTAAATGGACCAACCTATTATGAAATTACCATATATATGTCCTCATGTAATTAATATGAGATGTGACCTCGATCATCTATTCAAAGAGAATAGAAGATCTCTCTTGAGAGGTCTTTACAAGCATATCTAGAAGATTCCTTGAGGCCAAGATAACATAAAAAACTAGAAAATAAATATGCAAATTATTTCACGGCCACAATAAAAAGCACCCATACATTAATTAATTATTACAGAAACTGAGAAAACCAGCAACCAAAACAAATGAACACATGCACTCTTACTTATATTCAATCCTCCTAATTAACCACACTAATTATCCAAAATGATATGCTTGAATAAAGATAGATATTCAATCAATTAGCTTGGGGCTATCAGCTTGAACCAGTTTGATCTGGATGCCACCTATTGTAACATTGCCAACAGCTGGCACGATCGTAACAACTAGTTTCTCGGCATCCTCTCCTTCAATATCCTCCAACAATGCAGTGAGAGCGAGCTTCAGGCTCGTCTTCTTTCCCTTGTGTTTTTCCAATCCATTGTTCCCTTCTTCCATCTTTGACTTGTTAGGCAGCTTGACAAAACTTCCCGCAAATTTACCAAAATCAGGGACTGCCAGGTCACTGTAAGGTGCAGCGACAAACACGTCGAACCTGGCAGGACCATGTGATTCAACCTGGATATCTTTGATTTGAAGCAACTCAACATTCTCATCTTTGTCCTTCTTCTTGTGATTTTTCTTCGGGAGGGGCACCATGACGCGTAACGGGGTTGTCCCGAGCTCACGCGGCTGTGTACCAAACTCGCTGATGCGTAACAGGTTCAGGTCCTGTTTGCGCCTCGTCTCTTTGGTGTTATGTACATTGAGGCTTCCTATCCAGGGAATTGGCACTTCCTCATACGTGTACCGCAGCTTTGCCGGGGTCAGACCATCTTTGACCTATATATTTCATATAATTAATAATGCTTAAAAGCTCGAGGATCACCAGAGCAGAGGATTTCTGATGGGCATTCAACCGAATTTGGTTCAATTTCCGATTTAAATCGTCCGATTCGCATTTAGATTTGTGTCGACAGTTTTCATGTGCATATCGAATACCTCCCGTTTTGAAAGTTTGTAATTAATCAAGCTAGGTGAGTAAGATTTGGCTCCCTAATAACGTATAAATTAATTTACTGATTAAAATAATTAATTGTATACAACAGAGAGATGTTTATAAACTTTATAGTACACAGTATTCTTCATAATTCTAAGCAAGGATTTTAGTTTCTCAGATATTCCATTATTTCAGCCATATATATTTCTAAAATATTTCTATCTTTACTAAAACGAAAAACAGAAATGAATATAATTAATTGAACTCACTACGGAATGAATCTGCGATCGTAGTTTGATGAAAATCTGCAGTTTGGTTTTGAAATGACAAACTATAATTTTATATATTAACATTCCTTTTTTCATATGTTGAGTACATATTGTATAAGATCATTGGATCAAAAAATGAATTATTTAATTTTAGAGTATCATTTTTTTAGTGCACACTGTAAAGGGTCCTGACCAAAAGTCAAATGCCAATATCTGCAATATTTTCATAGCTTGTTCTTTGCGTTTGACCAAGTTTGATTCCATGACCAACATATTAGTTTGGTTATACCAAAATTTTAGTGTATATATCATTCTTTACCTTGACACGAACGACATGTTCGTGCTCATCGTAGAAGACAAACGACGTGTCAAGCCAGTCGGGCTCATTGAACTCGACCCGATTACCCCTGAAGTTCCTGTAGAGGTGCCATAAGCGATCCACATTAGCATGCAGGGTATAAAACAAGCAGTCTTTCGCTGCCGTAGCAAAATTGCCCATGTCTGTGTGCGGATACTGTGTGGGCCCCACAAACTCATGGATGCTGTTGTGGATGCCCTCGAGGCCCCTCATGAACAGCTCAGGCAGCTGCAGGCCGTTCATGAAAGTGGTTTGCATGTAA
Source organism: Carex arenaria (assembly GCA_964058825.1). Classification (NCBI taxonomy): domain Eukaryota; kingdom Viridiplantae; phylum Streptophyta; class Magnoliopsida; order Poales; family Cyperaceae; genus Carex; species Carex arenaria. Next base: position 451,343 of record CAXKVW010000051.1, on the reverse strand, counting down.
CTCATGTTCTCTTGCACCAGTTCATCACCCGTCTTGCTTGACCCACAAGGCGGTTTGCCGCATAAATATGCATACCTGAAATCTAGAATTTCAGGGTGGTAGTGGTTCTTGTTCCTGCTCATCATTTCAAAGTAACATTAATGTTAGTCTTTAAATCTTTAATCATGTGCTAAATTATTAGACTTGTTTGGTAATTTCAAAATGCATTAACCAATTTTTTTCTTGTGACAGCTAGCTCCAGATGAGAAATAGTAAAGCATAAAATTAATTAGAGATACCTATTTTCATTGTAGAGGGGAGAGTTTGGATCGGAGGTGAAGATCTCTGGAATTGTCATTCCCTCCTTCACGTCAAAGTTCCAATATGGCAACGTGAATGTGTCGTCATCTATCAGCCTACCTAGAATCCTCTCAAAGAAATGGAGGTAGTACCGATGCCATGGCAGGAAGTGCCAACTGTAGTGTACTCTTGCACCAGTGAAGTATGCGCAATGCACGAGTGCCTGCTGGTAGAAGTTCCACGGGTGGTCGCTCTTCAGCTCCTTCATTTTTCTAACGGCCTCCTTGTATTTTGCCATGTACTCATTATCGTCCTTCACCTCGTGGACTGGCCGCCTCACCCGCAGAGGCGTGTGCGGGAAGTCATAGTCAATAAACTCCGCCATGTTGTATGACGGACAGCAAATGTTGTTGTTCACGGGAGCACCCGAGGTGGAAATGTTGCATTTCGACAGGTCTGCTGGGGCCAATGGAGCACCCATTGCTGGAAGAAAGTTTAGTGAACTTGAGAATCTTGATAATAGAAATACAGTTGTAGTCCAACTAACAACAGGACTTGCTATGCTACAGAAGTTTAGCTATCTACGTGCTGGATTTGACCGCCATAAAACCTGGATATTGATCATCCAAAGGGAATAGCTCAATACATTGATAGGATGGAATTAGTATTTGATGCAAATTTAGTATAACTTAATAGTAAAAGAGAGAATACTTTATTTCAGAAAAATTTACTTCTATTATTAATATTTTTCTTTTCCTCATTCTCTCTTACATTAATTTTTTTTCTTACATATTATATTGACTTTTTTACTAACATTTAATTCTCATAATCCTTCTCTATTTCATAGATAATTTTTTCAACTTGTGACTTCTAGAGAATTTTAACATTAATTAATATATTCATCAGATTTCTAGAGAGTTCTTACATTAACCATTACATGAAACACTAAATAAGATTATTATTTTCAACATACATTTATAACAAAATCGGTACCACTGTACAATGGCCAACGGACCGCTTAGAAGAAAGTTCAACCAATATTTCCGAAAGAGTCATTTGTTGGTTTACTCTTCTGTGCTATATGTTGTTCCATTGGTATATATACTTGTATGTTATACAAAGAAAATGTTAACCAGAATCACAATTTGCTTATGTACAGTTCGTTTGAGGCGAGGACTATTCGAGGAATAGGTGAATTAAGGCCCTTAAATATACTTGGCATGATTGATATCGATCGGAGCAAGAGTTTAGCAAAGAAGTTGCACAATCTTGCCAACTTAGGTAAGTTAGCAGTGATTGATGAGCTTAAGCACTTAAGATCTTAGTATTTTCAAAGCCTAATTAAATTTGTACCACCCTCTTGGTGAATTGCCTAATTGGATCAGTTCCGTTGAAAATTTGGAGAGTTCTTCATAAACACTTCACCAATGGGAGAAGCCCAGCTTGAAGATTATCTATATGTTGGAAAACTCGTTTAACAATAATGTGAATGAACTATACTTAGGCGAGGGTTCGTTTCCAATGTTGCAAAAGTAGTGATTATTGAGGGAATAGATAAGTTAGAATTGCTGTCAATTTGTCTTCTGTTGCAATCAATAATAATTTGTCTTTAGTTGAACTACTATAATCCAATAAGTAATAATTTGTCATTGTTGCACTTTCAATGTACTTTTTTTTTTCTCATCATCTCTATGAAGAAAACTATTATGTTCATTAGTCCGATATGTTATTTGAGATCATCGGGGTTCTGTCACTCTGGCCTTTTGAAGTAAGAAGATGAAAGTAAGGGAATTAAGTTAATTTTAGGATTCAATTATGTCATGGTCTGACTTAAATCAGATCTAATCTTATGAGGATATAGCCAGAGAAACAATTAGTAGGGTTAACCTTGTTCTAAACAGAGTACTCAAAGAGTTGGCTTTGGACAGTAGAGCATGAAAGTTAGCGATCCACGTTCCAGAACCATGATTTAGGAAAAATTGTCTCGGGTAGTGTTCTAGGTTTTAGCTCATAAGGGTGGTGATTTGGAATGAAGGACATAGGGTGTAGGAATTTGGCTATACGATCTCTAGTGTAGGTATAATATAGTTAGTGTTATTACTATTGTTATTGGTGTCATTATTACTATTAGTATTACTACTGTTGTTTCTATTATTATAATTATTATTATCATCATCATCATCATCTATCTTGGCTTTCTAACTCTGATTGGGTTTCATTTCTAGCCTACCCCAACTTGTTTGTGACTAAAGGCTTTGTTGTTGTTGTTGTTCTAATCTCATTCTAAACAGAGAGGTTCTAAATAATCATGCCTATATTCGAGAATAAAATTCCGCACCCCGCGATACAACAAAGAGTACATCTTACTACAGGTTATTATCATAATTGAGTCTAGTTTATTTCATCTCAATGATTCTAATAGTATTTCCTCGGAGTAATTTTTTTCTAAGCAACCCTCCTGAAGCATACCAGTCAACAGTTGGTTTCAATGTAATTCTAAATTAAGTTCACCACTTCTAATGATATTGGTCATTTAACTCCACTGAAATTTACAAAGTTGGATTAAAAATATCTATATGCAGTTAACTCTTTGTTAAATGCATCGGAAAAGTACCTAAATTGCCACACTAATTAAGATCATTTCTCTCTGCAGAACTTATATCATTAGAAAGAAGGAAAGGAATCAAACTAAACAAAGAAATACAGGAACTAATAATAATAGAACAATTCCTCAGTTCTCATATTATTGAGGTACTATTACAATCTACAACAGAATGTTAGTGCATTTTTTAAGGCATGCATATTGATGCTTACCTGTGCCTTTAACATCAAGCTCTGACAAGACGAACATGAACAACAATCTCATGATATTTGTACAGTGGAGATAAATGTTGCAAGGCCTTGACCACCTACTAAAAATTATGTTGGAAAATTGGCTGTGCCGAATCTGATGTGCTGTTGTTCTTGGTGCCGCTGCTGTCTTTGTGCAGTATGCAATTGGTTGAGTCTGCATGCTGGAGCATTTGCTGGTACAGCTCCTGGTACAGAAGACAGGGCTTTACACTCTGTATTGCGATACTGGTAGAGAGGAACAGTATTACTTGAACTAAAAATAAACAGAAAAATGGTTGATTATATTTTTTCCATACAACAAATTACAGGTGTTCATTCCTATTTAAAGTACTAGTCTATACCCATCAATAGCCACACACTACTTGTTAAAAATACAGTTCAATCTAAATATAACATCTATTTTTCCGAAAATGCCCCTGCTATGCATTATGCTGAAAATGCTATGACATGTACTAACTATCGACTCAATGTTATTAATTCGAACATGCTAATTATGGAATCCACTAACTCAACTATTGAATCAATCAATATTCAACAAATTAATGGTGTTGCATTTTGCGGTAAACCTTGAAAGTAATATGCAGTACTGAAAATTTAATTTATGATCCTAGCAATATACCGCTATCCGTTACCTCCATCTCCAATCACAGGAATTGACACATTCTGGGCATTGTTGGAAAGACAAGGCCGATTGTTGGAGATACTTTGTAAATCCAATTGGAAATTTGCGTATTCAACCCTTCTTTTCTTTCTGTAAATTTCAAACCTTACCAGAAAGAGTGACAAGGACTTCAAAGCTTTGTTCCATTTTTAGGCTCATTTGTAATGGCTATTTTAGCTTGTAAGGAACTGTGTTGTACATTGATGTATAACAAATAATTTTATCAAATAAAGTTCTAATCAAATAAAGTCTCTACAAATAAAATGGTATCTGAGCAATGGTAATGATCAAAGTTCATACCAGTAAAAGAGAAGTGCATACCAGTAAATAAGTCATTTTCAAAATTCAATACAATCACCGATGTCAACCAAACATGGAGCCTCACGACAGTACCACTTAATGGCACAACTAACAATCTTGGACTCCATCAATTATCGCATTGATTGGGAAAGGAAATGGTTGGCTATTTCAACAGTGAGATCAAATCACCTGCTGAAACTGAAAATTTGGCAAAATAACTAGAATTGGCAAATGAATGATAATTGGGTTTTGTGGTGGATTTTGAACTCTTTCAAAACTACATCTCAGACCTTTTTATCTATTCAGAAACAACCTATTATTTATGGAATTCGTTAATCAAAATGTATGGGAATCAACAGAATTATTCTCATGTATTTCAATTCAAACAAGGATGGAGATTGACCCTAATTAAACAAGGGGAGAGATCAATTAAAGTGTACATTGGATGAATTGATAGGTCAATTAAGCGACTCCAAAATCATTCAACAATGAATTTGTAACCTCACTTGATCCTTCTTATGAAGCCGTGAGGAGTCAAATCCTCTTAGCTTCAGAATTACCTTCCTTTTTGTAGTGTTCTAACATTGATTCAGAGATAAGAAGCAAGGCGGAAGGCAATGCACTCACAACACCAAGTTGGAGCTGAAAAGGCTCAGGCCAATGAATCCATATCCTCTGCATTAACGCAACTTTTGAGTTGAACCTTTCCACCATTGAATTGCATCCACAATTCAGATTTAATTTCTATCCTTTACTTTTCTCTTATTGCTCGCTTTTTCTCCAGTGCCGCCTTTCTTCTCTCTCTTCGCACTTTTCCTCTTCCTTTGCTCTGACAAATTATCAGAACCCCTGACAAAAGTCCCAATGCAATGCTGTCTTATAGAGTTGTGATTTTAATTGATTAATTAATGGTCTCCTTTCCTCCTTTCTTGCCTCTTAATTTTTCTCTCCTCTCTTAGCTTGTCGATTGGTTCTCGTCGCTCGGTGCATCTTATTGTTCTCTCCATCTCAGTTGCCTTTGCGGGTGAAGCACGAGAGGAGGAGACAAGCAAGTTCCCACTGTAAGAATCGGATCCGGATTTCAAACTCCTTAATTCTGTTTTTATATGGTACACTTTGATTTTTCAATCAGAGAGTAACAGGGTTCACTTGATTCTTAAAAAAAAAAAAAATAACATATTAGGTACTCAATTGAAAGCGAAGAAAAGAGCCAGGGTTCACTTAAATTATGATTCCTCGCCCCTCGGAGAGGGCAAATGTGAAGGGAGTAGGATTCTGAAGATTTCTCAGAGAAAGCATATGAAGAAGACAAGAGCGAAGAGGGAGAAGAAGGATACGCCACTGGAGAAGAGTAAAGGGTCTAAATTTGACGGGCATAGTCTAATTAAATATGAACCGTAGATGCAATCCAACGGTGGATTGTGGAAAGGACCGAATCTCCTGCCCCCTTATGGGCAGGAAAATCCTGCCCTCATGTTAATCTAGACATCCAATTTACTTCCGGATGCGCGCTATGATGAAGTCTTCTGATGAAACGGAAAACTAAAAACTCCTCCGTTAACTCCTTTTTTCCTTCCGATTATTCTCTCGTTCTCTTTTTCCTCTCATACGTTTCTCCTCTCCATCTCTCTTGTTCTCTCCTTTCTCTCCTGCGCTAACTCGCTCTCCTAATCGCGTTTTCTCCCGCTCTCCCAGCCGCACCGCTTCTCGTTCAGACACACTGCATTCTCACAGTTGCTCCTTGGCTCAGCGCAGTCACTCTCTCCTTTTTTGTTCAATCCGCCGACTTTGCGCAGACTCTCTTGCTCAATCTCTCAGCTCCTCTCGCTCAGGTGCGCTATCTCTCTCTGAGTTGTGATGCTATATTATTTTGTGGTAAATTGATACTGTTTTTATCACTGGTACTGACAGTGTAGTTAGTAAATAAATGGTACTTTTTTATTTTGTGGTAAATTCTCATCTCTGTACTTCATCTTTCAATCTACTAAAGCTCGTATATTTACATATGAACTGTTATACTGGTCACTACATACAACCTCAAGTAATCAGAATAGATTAGCTGGGAGTTGGTACTGGATCTTGAAATCAATTGGTACCAGTTCAGAACTTGTAGCTTATGTGTACCGGTATAACATACTTAAAGGAACAATAGAGCACTAATCCAACACCAAAAAATAATTGAGATAAATTTATAGTATGAATGGTACCAAAATCTAGTACTTTCATAAGGAACAACAAATAATAAGATTTTGGATACGGTTCTAACTTCTAAATACCTTTACGTTGGCGAAAGAGCTGGACATATATGATGTCAAGGATGTGCCTCTGTTTTGTTTGTGACCCGAAAAACCTTTTATAAGTTGTCAGTAACACATGATTATGCGAAGTAGATGAGCTGTTACTATTTTGTTTGTGTAAATTAAGTTAATTAATAAACGATGGATCTGATGGTTATCATTTCATATTTCATGGGTTGGTGGGGCTGATCCATTTCTTTTGAAAAAAAGTAAAATAAAAAATGGACAGAAGATGAATAAGAAAGTATGACACCCCCATAGAATAAATGCAAAAGATGTTTTATTTTGCACAGCAGCTATTTAAATTTATAGTGTGCCAAGTGCTCGATAATTGTATAAACTTGCCTTCACCTGAGTACCAGTTAGTATACCATCATCATCTATTGTCAAATACGAGTCAGTTTATCTGTTGTCTTCAAAATTTATCAATTATAATGTTTTGGTACCAACTGGTATATACCATTACTGACCATTGTTTGTTTTGGTACCACTCGTTTATGGGTCTAACATGTCAGAGTTATATTTTGAAATAAGAAATTGCATAATTCATATTCTAATTGACCACTATGCACTAAGAATAATATTTACTTGGAAGATAAAAATATCAAAGAAATACCAGAGAATATCTTGAAACCTTAGAATAATTACTGTCAGGTATTTTTTTGGTCCATTGGTCCTGAACTGGTATTGTGAGTGCATGGGTTGGTGCAAAATATATAGTTTAAAGATATAAAGTACAATTTAATAAAAGGGTGTCAAACCAAGCAAGGAAAATTTTAATTTTTAGTCCTTGAACTATCATAGAATGACCCTAACTGGTTGTGAATTGTTATTGGGACAACTTGGTTATTTTCTTTTCTTTGATAATATCTATTAAATGTAGAAATATTTTTAATAGATAATGCAAAAGATATATTAACAAGCATAGATAAGAAATTTAATAGAGATGCAAGCATAGATAAGAAATTTAATAGAGATGTTTGTTGTTTACTCAAAAGAAAGAGATGGAGAGCAGAAAGAGGAAGGAGAGAGCTAGAGAGATGGAGAGGAGAAACGAAGGAGAGGAAGAGAGAACGAGAGAGAAATGGAGAAGAGAAATGCATGAGGGGAAGGAGAAAACGAGAGGTTAGTCGGAAGGAATAAAGAGTTAACGGAGGAGTTTTAAGTTTTCCGTTTTATCAAAAGACTTCATCATAGCACGTATCTGAAAGTAAATTGAATGGTTAGATTAAAATGAGAGCAGGATTTTCCTGCCCATAAGAGGGCAGGAGATTCGGTCCCATTGTGGAAAGCTTTAAACTCAAAAGTTACGTTAATTCAGGCGATATGGATTCCAGGCCAATGGGAAGAGAAGGGACCATGAGTCCATGACGTGGTAGGATTGGGATCAGAGCCGTTGATCTGCTCAAGATTGAACTCTGACTGTCGGGAAATGGACGGTTCTGATTACGTGAAAGGGCTTGAGGTACCTCATTGACAATGAAATTGCATGGGCTTCTCTCAAGAAAAAAAAAAAAGGTTCATGGGCTAATGATGTGAAGTGGGCTATTACTTTGAATCAAGGCCTTGGTTATGGCCCATGTCACACCATATTGTATTTAAAAATGCATATAAGCAAATATTATTATACAAAAACAGAATTCTCAACTCTGGGACCTTCTCTGTTCATTCTTATTATAATTGGCTAGAATTTGGAGGCATAGTCAATCATGAATATGACTCCATTTGGAGATAAAAAATCCCACTTAAGGTTAAAGTCTTTTTATGGTTGTTAAAAAGGAATAAGCTATTAACCAAGGCTGTGCTTAGTAAAAAAGGGTGGCATGGTGATACTAGTTGTGTTTTCTGTGGGGAACATGAAAGTGCTAATCATTTATTTGTGCGTTGTTCTTTTATTAGTCAATTATGGACTTGGATAGCTGCATATAATAACTTTGAGTTTTGTTGTACCTCTATAGCTGATTTATGGTGGATTGATGCTTTAATTCCCTTAAAAGATAAATTTATGGTTGAATTAGTTAGAGGGGCCATTCTCTGGACTGTATGGTTGGAAAGGAACAAAATATGCTTTCAGAATTGTTCTATTCCTTCCATTCAGTCAGTTGGTACCAGAATCATTTCATTGGCTACTTTTTGGTGCAAAGCTTTTGGGGCGCAACATTTACTTAAATTATTGTTACTAATGCCTTTGGATATTGCCGACCTTCCTTGCCAGGATTTAATGAATATGGACCGGGACGAGAATATGGACGAGGCAGATGCCGTGGTAGAGTTCAGGCAATGGGAACTAAACATAACCCATTTGCCTGGCACAGACCTAAGCTTTGATTCACCCATATCTTGAAGTCTTCAACTATTTTTCGTTATTCTGTCTTACATGGCAGCTTAGTTTGTGCAGATTAGTTACTTTGATGATATTGCATGTTTTCCTTACTCTCAGTTGTGTAGGTGATGCTAGTTTTTGGTATCTTAGTTTAGGATAGTGATATGGTTAACTGTTTCTATGTTTTGTACACTCTCTGATATGAGTTCCAGCTGTTTGGAATTCATTTCAGTTAAACTGCTTTGGTTTCTAATGAAATAAATGGGTTTACCCCACTTTCTTCCAAAAAAAAAAAAAAGAACATAATTCTTAATTAATAAATTTTTATCCCGCCAAATACATATTGATTATGAATTTTAGAAATATATTATATCAGTTAACACCCAGCCCAACTGTATTTATTTATTTCATAAATTTAGATTAAATTATATTTTGGATCAAATTAATTTGAAAAATGAATTATGCTTATGCATCATTTATTTATCATTTATTTTGCTTACAAATTTTGTTCAATAAATGATGTTGTTATTGTTAGTTAAATTATATTCTAAAAGCTCATTTTTCTCTTTTTGAAAGCAAAGCGGAGAGAGAGAAAGTAAGTGTGAGAGGGAAGAAATCTCTGCTATGCCTTACTTACCAAGGGTGGGTTATCACCCTTATTGCACAAACTAGAGGCAAAGTCAATGAAAAGGGAAAAGCATATTGATCTCTCCCATGCCTTAACTTATGCATATGCAATTTAGAGGGAGAGGTTTGGATTCCACTTGTTCGTCGCCATCGATCAGCTCTTTGAATAAGGTGAGATTTGTTTCCATATGATATATATGCATGATTACTAATTCATGGGTTGTTTGATGAATATGAGATAAATGTATATGATCAATAAAAATCTTTATTTTGAAAGTTAAAATGAAAAAGCAACTCGTTTGTCAATATGAATTGTATTGAAAACATAGAGAAAATTTGACCAATTTGATCCTTGTTTACATTTAATCATTCCAATCTGGAGAACCTCAAGTCCTGAAGCCTTGTTGGTGCCTCCGGACTTACTCCCCCTCAGATCTGCTGCATTCCTCCCTCTCTTTCTTCATTGAAGAATTGTCTCAAGGTATACAAATTTAGATACTAAACTTCAAATAATATGATTATCGGATACATTAAACGGAAAATTAGGGGTGTACAAGCAACCTGTTTAATTTGCTTGACCTGATTAACCCGACCCAAAAAATAATATGATTTAAATTTGATTTGATTTAGGTACTGATTAGGTTTTAACTAATTGGACAAATACATATTGGTTATGAATTTTTAATATTATAATGGTTAAAAACCGACCCGTCTGTATCATGTAATTTAATTTGTATCTTCTAAAATGTTTTTATTTTGCTTATTTTTTATAATTTATTGTTATATGTATGTTGTCTAATGAATTATGTAATTCTTACTCTTGGTAAAAGAAAAAAAACTTGTTGGATTGTATGGAATGCTATTGCATGCATAATTAATTGTTTTATTTAGATTCTTATTAAATATTTTAATTATGTTAATTTTTGCTGAATTATATTTCACTTCTATTATTAATTATTAACAATAATTAGTACACATATATGTACGATTTATTTTTATTAATAAAATCTGTAAAAATCCACAAAATCTGATCAAATAAAAAAATTATAAATTCAATGGATTATATGTTCTCATGATTGATTATATATTAAGAATATCATCACTGGCTAATTATAAATTAAATTGAAAACATCGACAAAATACGAATAATCTGACTGTGACATGCGTACAGCCCTACGGAACAAGGCAGCCAATTCACATAGAGAACCAGAAGTCCTGAAGCCTTCTTAATTCTGAAACAGGAGTTCACTTGAGTGTTGCGAGCAAGTCCTCCACCAGACTACCACTACCAATCCATATTATTGGTGCCTCTCAGAGCTGTTGCATATTTGTCTCTATCCGTTGAAGAATTATCTGTCTCAAACATAAGGTATACTAATTAGCTTTGCACATCTAATTACATTTCCTTGCTTTCTTTTACTCATGATATGTGCTTGTGTGTGAGGAGTCCCTGTAATATATGCTGTTATGCCGTGAAAAAAAGTTCATTTTTTTCACCTTTTCGATTGTTTTAGATCACAGCTTTATGAGCCAGTAGAGATTATCATGAAATTGCACCAGATGTTAACTTTTGTTGCAGCCGCTATATTAAATATACACTTGTAATATATAAATGAATTGAATTAAAAACATAAAGAAAATTTGACAAATTTGATCATTGTTTACATTTAATCATTCCAATCTGGAGAACCTGATGAAGTCCTGAAGCCTTGTTGGTACCTCCGTACCTACTCCCTCGCTTTCTCCGTTGAAGAATTGTCTCAAGGTATACAAATTAAGATACAAAAATTAGATCATGCGATACTAACTTTTTTATTTGAATAAAAAGTTATAGACAGTTCAGATTACAACCAATGTAATAATACTATATGTTGTTTTAATCCGACAATTTCATTAAGATTGAATGGCCATAGTTTAGACCGTAAGATGTTTTTATTCGACAAATGATAGTAGCGGATACATTACATGCAAGGAAATCAGTGGTGTACACACAACCCGCTTAATTTTCTGGACCCGATTAACCCAATGCAAAAAATAATAGCTTAAATTTTATTATATTTTCGTACGGATTACATTTTAACTAAATTAAAACATACATATTGGTTATGAATTATTAATTGTCTCTTCATTATAATAAGTTTTTGAAGAATTCTGAATTATGTTTTGGATCAAAAAAATTTAAAACATAAACTATGCTTATGCATCATTGCATTTGTTATATTTTATTTTGCTTAAATTTTTTAATTTGTTTATGAAAAACTATTGTCATATGTATGCTGTTTAACAAAGATAACAATTTCTTATTTGTGATTATATAGAATGCTATTGCATGAATATTAATTGTTACATTTAGATCCTTATTAAAATGTTTATTTGGGTTAATTTCTTCTGAATTATATTTCATGTATATTCTTAATTATGAACAATAATTAGTACACATTTATATATGCACACTATTTTTTATATTAATAAAATCTGTAAAAATCCACAAAATTGATTAAATAAAAAAATATGAATTCAACGGATTATAAGTTATCCTGAATTATTATATTATAAATAATATCATCACCATACAATTTTTTTTTAAGGAAGTGCCGCTAACTTTTGGATTGATATTGATAAAAAGTTATGTATCATCACCATACAATTATAAATTTAATTTAAAACATCGAGAAAATTAGAATAATCTGACCGTGACCTGCATACAGCCCTACTGAAAGAAGAAGCCCACATGGAGAACCAGAAGTCCTGAAGCCTTCTTAAATCTGAATCTGGAAGATTTCACCTGAGTGTTGCGAGCAAATCCTCTAACAGACTTTCACAACCAATCACTTGAGCTGCTGCATTTCTCTGTCTCCGTTGAAGAATTGTCTCAGGTCTCAAACACAAGGTATACTAACTTTGTACATCTTACATTTCGACCATGCTTTCTTCTACTCATGACGTGCTTGTGTGTGAGGTGTCCCTCTAATATTCTTTTATAGATGCGATGAGAAAAGGTTCATTTTTTACTTGTTCGAATGTTTCAGATCACACCTTTATGGAATAAATAAATTAGTCACACATACTTTTTTGTCTTCCTTATTGGAAATTGAAGGAAACTGTTTATAAATATTGTATGAGTGAGAATTAGCCACGTACCAGATGACATAATTAAGAGGTCAAGTTGTCATTCCAACTATAAATTTTGTCGACCGTACCAAATTAACTACCAATATGAGCCACTACTAGAGATCATCGTCAAAATTTGCACCAGCTGTTAACTTTTGCTGCAGACGCTATATTATTTCTCGATGTAATATTCCTTATATTGGGTACCAATACCTTATATTTTTCATACTTCATATTTTATATTTTCATTTCTAAAGTCCAAACTATTGATCTGAATTGCTCAGCATGATATCAACACTAAAATATGCCTCATGATGAAATTTAATAATTTTTGTAAATTTTTAACTATTTTTTAAGATAAGTACAAAATCACTGTTTTTGGACCGTTCAAAAACAGTAATTTTGTACCCATCTTAAAAAATAGTAAACAAAATAAAAAAATGATAAAGTTTCATCCCCAAGCATACTTTTAGTATGGATATCATGTTGAGTGGTTCGGATCGACAATTTGGACTATGAAAATGAAGATATAGAGCATGAGGTATGATGAGATATGAAAGGTATGAGGTATTGGAAAATAGCACTCATTAAAGCAGGTGGGGGAGGGGGTGAAATTTGTCATAATTTGAGACAGGGGCTTTAATTAAGTATCGTTCTTAATTTATTATTAAGGAAAAAAATAATCATATTAAAGCTAAATGATTTGTTACGGAAAATAGTAATATGTATCGGTTTGTACATGTGAAGAAACAGTTGTTAAGCAATTAGATGTCTGTTAAAGAAGCAGGTCATACAATTACTCAGTTCAACTCCACAAGGACTTTTTGGAGTTTTACACGTACTCTTTTTTCTTTACGTAATAAGCATTTGAGTAAACCAACAAAGTTAAGAGCATAGTGCTTTAGTTTTTTTTTTTTTTTTTTTAATTTCTTTAGAGAATAAATAACCATATATTATCCCAGAAGTTCTATATATTGAGTCAGATCAATATGATGGGGCTTATTAGTTATTACATATTTTGTTAATTATTAATCTATGCTGAACTAACAACTTCCGGTTAATTGATTTTATATGTTAATTATTAATCAAAAGTAATTAAAGAACTGTTTTGAGATCCACAAAAAAATAACCTCCTTTGGCACAATTACTTAAAGGAACTAGGTAAAGACGATTTATTTTGGCTCAAGTGTTCGTTTTGTCCATTTGCAGACAAACTTGAAATATTGGCCATAAGCAGAAAAATGGAGTAGCTCTAAGCACAGCTACTTCTGCATTGAATTCGGTAGTTAAAACAGCAACAACAGCCTTAACAGATAAAATTGGTTTGCTGCTAGGAGTGCAAGAAGAATTGTTTTACATCAAGGAAGAACTCGAGATGATGCGTGCCTTCTTACGTGCTGCCTCAACACAGAATGTGAAAGGCGAGGTCGTCACCACATGGATCAAGCAAGTCCAAGAGTTGGCATTTGATGTCGATGATTGTCTCCAGGAGGCTTCTCTTCACCGGATGAAAACAAGTTGCTTACCATTCATGTGCTCGGTGAAGAACCGGGACCATATTGCGAGAGAAATTTGGGTACTGAAAACTAGAATTGAGGATGTGAGTAAGAGAAACCTGCGGTATAACCTGATTAACAAGGACAACGATGGTCAGACATACGATGAGAGTGCCTCTACCAGATTGATTGCCAATGTAGAAGCTTTGCTTGTAGGTCTGGATGAGCCTAGGAGAAAATTGGTTGAGTTAATTCTGAAGGAGCATGGGGAAGTGATATCAGTGGTAGGAATGGGGGGTCTTGGAAAAACCACTCTTGTTAGAGAGGTCTATGGCTGCCAAGAGGTTAGAGATGAGTTTAAGCATTTTGCTTGGGTCACTGTCCAGCATCCTTTCAACATGGAAGAATTTAAAGGAAACTTGGATAAGCAAACCCGGTTAGAGGCCCAAGAGGTAGATAATATGGGGGCAACAATAGAAGGAAATAAGAAAAAGCAGGAGCGGCTTACCAGAATAACAACAAAAAATTTTAGGGGAAAATTTATGGAAGAAAAGTTAGATAAGGTAGATAAGGTAACAGAATATCTAAAAGATAAGAAGTGTTTGATTGTACTAGATGACCTGTCTAGTGTGTCAGAATGGAATAAGATAAAGCCTGTGTTATCTATGGGCAATGGTAGCCGAATCATAGTAACCACACGATTAAGGCCTCTGGCAGCATCAATATCTCAAACAAGTGATATATATGATATCAAGGAACTTTCAGAAGATGATGCTTTTGATCTCTTTTGCAAAACAGTCTACAAGACCCCCAATTATCATCATCTTGTGATTGATAATATGAAAACAAGAGATGAACCTCTCGATGAAAACAAGTGTATCATGAAAGATGGTCCCATTACCGGGGAAATGAAGACTGAAGCTGGTTTAATTATAAAGAGCTGTGGTCGGTTACCACTAGCCATTGTAACTATTGGCAGTTTTCTGGCCACCAAACCCAAAACAAGTGCTGAATGGAAGGCAATGCATGACCATCTTAACTCAGAGCTTGGCAATGACCCGCACCTAGGGGTAGTGAACACCGTTCTTACTTCTAGTTATGATGGCTTGCCATACCATCTCAAGCCATGTTTGTTATATCTAAGTGTTTTCCATAACCATAAGGATATAAGACGATCAAGGATGATAAGGCGATGGATGGCCGATGGATATGTAATGAAAGGCCGTAAAAAGACGGCAGCGGAGGTAGGAAAGGGCTATTTCTATGATCTCATGGGAAGAAGTTTGATCGAACCATCAAAAATGAGCACAATTGTCAATGGAGATGTAAAAAAATGTAACATCCATGACATGATGTACAAATTGATTCTTGCAAAGGCTATGGATGAGAATATTGTGTCAGTGTTTGAAAATGGAAACCTCACAACCATGACAGATAAGGTGAGGCACCTTGTCATCGCAGGAGAACCATGCAAAGGGGAGAAGAACCTAGCAAGAATGGAGTTGTCCCACATGCGATCTGTATCCTTCTTCGGATCCCAAAAGCTGGGAAATTACCTTCGATTTCCAAGAATGAAGTTGGTAAGAGTGCTAGATCTAGAAGGCACTGTAAATTTAAATAATCGGGACTTGAGGAGTGTAGTCAAGCTTCGTCACTTAAAATACCTAGGTCTCAGGGGCACCCAAATTACAGCACTCCCAGATTCAATGGGAAATCTTAGTGAACTTGAGATCCTTGATATTAGAAACACAGCTGTAGGTCAACTCCCAAGAGGAATTAGCAAACTACAAAAGTTAAGGTATCTACGTGCAGGATTTGACCTCTATCCTGAGCCATATGATCCTCGCAACATATTTTTCTATCTTATGATTTTACCCTTTATGATTGCTTCTGGCACCCTAACAATTTTATGTTGGCCACTAAAGGGACTAACACAACATCCAGAATGTGTGGATAATTGTGTGGAAAACTCGGCAATTGTTGCATGTTGTTTACCATTGTTATGTGCTTTTATATTGTATCGTGAAGATGATTTCTTTTATACATTTGGGGTGAGGACTCCTCGAGGAATAGGTGAATTAAGTTCACTAAATATTCTTGGCATAATTGATATTGGGGGGAGTAAGGGTTTAGCAAAGGAATTGAAGAATCTTACCAACCTAAGTAAGTTAGCAGTGAAAGGTTGCTCAAAGAAGAATGGGAAAGCATTAGCAGAGGTTATTGATGGGCTTAAGCACTTAAGGTCGCTAGTCCTTGTATCTGTTGGAAAAAACGTGGCTGACTGCAGCAGCCTTACTTCTCTCTGTTTCTCACAAAGCTCTCTATTTCATACAAAAAAAATAGTTGTTTTTCTGCACTGCTCAAAAACAGAAACTATCTTATTCATTTTCTATATTTTCTGCTGCTTCCTACATCTTCTACTACAAACATGATTTATATAGACAATACAAAATCTATTTTTAGATCTCCACTACCTATCTTTCTCCTGCAAGCATTACCTACATTACTAATTATAGAACCCACTAACTCAACAGAACTCCAAATATGGAAACCCCACTAATCCCACTACATACAACTATATTTGGAAAACCACAAATCCCACTACCCACGTTTTTGCTTCTAAAAACAACTACAACAGAATTCTAAATAAGGAAAGTTAATTTTGGATCAACTTTCAACACTCCCCCTTGATTCAAAATATGTTACTCCAGCCTTCAACATCTTCTTCTTCTTCTAAGTCATCATTCCAGATCTTCGTATCCCAATTGTCATCCTCCCATGTCGGTTTCACCTCTTCTATCTGCTCCTTAGCCTCTTCGATAGCAGTTACCTGAGATTGTGACTCGGCTGATTCATCATCCACTGTGGATTCTTCCACATCATTATCAGCCTCTATAACCTCTTTTTCAACCACCTTGGGCTTTTGCTTCTTTGTCTCATATTTCGGCCTCTCTTTAACCTCAGTTGTGCCAGAACTTTTACTGCCCAAATCCTCAGCACTTTGTGCAATGAATTTCCGCCTCATAGCTTCCAATTTTCTCTGCTCCTCATTTTGTTTCCCAGTTAGAAGCTTGCCCTCTAGCATCTTCTTCAATTGCTTCTCCTTTACATTCTCCTTCTTTCTTGTCTTTGCCTCCTCAGCTGGCAATGCACCATACACCATTTCTTGCACTGACACATTGGTCTTCTTTACTTTCTTCTTAGACTCCACCTTGGTCTCAGTTTCCATCTGCACATGCTTCTCATGAGATTCTGGGACACCAGTTTCACTCCCAGGAGCTTCAGTTTCCTCTATGATTATTGGCTCTTGCTCAAGATTGACTTCTACAATATGTAGTCTCATCAAGGAAAGTCCCTTTTCTTCTTTCTCTGCCTCCATATGTACAGGCTGGTTGAAACATGATTTTGCCATCCTCAGCACTTGTGTATCAGTAATTGTAACCAGATCTCCATCAGAATCCTTGTATTTGATCAGCACATATTTTAATGAAGGAAACACCTTCGTCACAATATCTCTCAACACCTTGAAACTACATTTTTCTGGCATCTGAGCCAACCGTATATCATGGTTGTACACCAGCTTCAAAGGCCTCTGACGAATGAGCCCTACATTCTCCACCTTGAGGGCCTTCTCATCAAACAAAATATTTCTACTCACCATAATTTTGCCACTTTCTGGACTGCTGCCACCATTTTCTTTTATGTGCACTCTTACTGTGCCCTTGCTACTTGCATCAATCTTGCTTTTAGTGTATGCCATGAAGAGTAACGGTTGCTCATTTTCTTCTACAGCATAGCTTGCTTGATTCTCCTCCCTTTGCTTCTTATAGCACTTGGATTGGTAGTGCCCAAACTTATTGCAGTAGTAGCATTGGATGTTTTTCTTGGCTTCATAGCACTCAGATTGATAGTGTCCAAACTTGTTGCAATAATAGCACTGAATGTCCTTCTTGGATTCATCATATGGTTGACTATTTTCAGAAGTATTGCTGCTGTCTCTTTCTCTTCCTCTTCCTCCTCTGCTGGAGTTACTGCTTCCTCTGCTGAAATTGCCTCTGCCTCTGCTTCTTGACGCCTCCCCCTGCATGTAGAACGCCTTGTCGTCGCCTTTATCTTCTGCCTTTGACATCCTTGCTTCATGAGTCTGTAGTGATCCCATGAGTTCATCGAAGGTGTAGGTCGCTGGATCTTTGGATTCTTCAATTGCTGCAACTACATGATCAAACTTGGGTGTTAGGCTCCTTAACACCTTCGCCACCACCATCTTCTCTTCCATGGTGTCTCCAAATACTCGAATTTGGTTGACCACCTCTTGTACTCTTGAGAGGAAAATTTGCACAGATTCCTCATTGTTCATCTGCAATGTTTCAAAGTCCCTGCGTAGGCCTTGAAGTTTGATTGCCATGACTCGAGAACTTCCTTGAAATGCTGTTTTCAAGGTTGTCCATGCCTCCTTTGCGTTGGTGGCTGCTGCAATTTTCGAGAAGATGGTGTCATGCACTGCTTGTTGGATGAAGAATAGCGCCCTTGCATCTTTCTTCTGATTTTCTTGCAGATTTGGATCTGGATTAGGAACTCCATTTGCTATCAAGTCCCATAGACCATGTGACTTGAACAAGGTCGTCATCTTGATGCTCCAAAATTGATAATTCTCGCCTTTGAACAGCGGAATTGCTGGTTGCGTGACATTCACCATGGTGCTGCCGTTTTCTGCCATGAAAACGCCCCAATGTTGATCGACCTGCTCTGATACCACTTTGTTGGAAAAAACGTGGCTGACTGCAGCAGCCTTACTTCTCTCTGTTTCTCACAAAGCTCTCTATTTCATACAAAGAAAATAGTTGTTTTTCTGCACTGCTCAAAAACAGAAACTATCTTATTCATTTTCTATATTTTCTGCTGCTTCCTACATCTTCTACTACAAACATGATTTATATAGACAATACAAAATCTATTTTTAGATCTCCACTACCTATCTTTCTCCTGCAAGCATTACCTACATTACTAATTATAGAACCCACTAACTCAACAGAACTCCAAATATGGAAACCCCACTAATCCCACTACATACAACTATATTTGGAAAACCACAAATCCCACTACCCACGTTTTTGCTTCTAAAAACAACTACAACAGAATTCTAAATAAGGAAAGTTAATTTTGGATCAACTTTCAACAGTATCAACAGATGATGTAGGGCTCAAGCATTGCTTACATTCTGTATCTTCCCCACCCAAATATCTTCAAAGCCTAAAGTTGTATAGTCGCCTTGGTAAATTGCCTGATTGGATCAGTTCCCTTGAGAATTTGGAGAAGATACATTTCAGAAACACTTACCTAAAGAAAGAAATTAAAGCCATTGAAAAGCTACCCAACCTGAAGATTCTCTATTTGTCGTACAACTCGTTTGAAGAAGATGTGAAGGAACTATGCTTTGGGGAGGGTACATTTTCAAAGCTGCAGGTAATGATTCTTGAGGGACTAAAAGAGTTAGAATCTGTGTCAATTGAAAAGACAGCACTGGGAAGACTTGAGCAGCTAAAGATCGGGAAATGCTGGTCTATTGGACAGAAAGGGGTGTCGGGGTTGGAGTTTCTTGTACAGCTCAAGGAGATGGAGGTGGTGATATCTGAGAGTGACAGTGAGAGTGATGAAACGTTTGTGGGCAATTTGCAGGAGAAACTCTCGATGCTTCCACAAAAACCCGTCCTCAGGGTGTCTAAGACTGAAGCTCCAAATCAATAATGGTGCGGTACTTGTTTACCTTTTACTTGATTATTTAAAGTATTGTATTTAAAGTTGGTTTTATGAAACTTATGATAGTCGTATAAAATGATCTGCAGAATATTATATTTTTTATTATGTTTCACACGTTTTATGAACTGCATGAACCAAACATAATTTATAGTCTAGTTTACGGTAACCTTATTGGGCCCCGTTCCCCTGAGTTTATTTGTAGAGTTTGTGCAATTAACATATTAAAATATTCAAATAAGAGCTGAATATGCACAATTAGAAATTGAAATATTATTTTTAACAAGGTCTGGGTTAATCAATTATGCAGATATACACCAATAAAGAAATTTGCATTTCACAATTCAACATTGGTAATTAACGTATAAAAATGGGAATTATATATGCAAATATTTGATCATTGAGGTTGTTCAGAGTTATTTATTTATTTCATTTTGTTCCAACTTGATTACAAGGTATGCTAGATACCTACCTGTGTTTAATATTCCATGTCTGATTCTTTTTCTTCTTTTTTTGTATTTTCCAACAAAACAAACTTTCAGAAGATCACTACAGAGAACAGAGGAAACTTGTGAATTTTCAAGTCTGAAGGGGCCTAGGTGAAATATGGCAAGGCCTGTTGTGTTCTTTACAGCTCCAACATATGTACGCATCAAATTAAATTACCAGTAATTCTTGGTGAACACATCATTATCCACCGAAACTGGGTCCCTTATATTTCAATGATTACTAGTCTCAGAGTTATGTATTTGTTTTTCCTCTAATCATTGTTGCATTTGCCATTCGTCAAGGAAATAAAAACTGTAATCGATAATAGATCTGTAATCGATTATGCTGACACTTATATTATGTATTTGTAAACTAAAACTTTGTTGGCCAAAATAGATTTGTTGTTTTACTTGTGGTTTTTCTGAATTTCTGTAACAAAGTATCTAAAAACATTCAGGAAATGAAATCTTGTATGGCCCAATAAATTGAAATATCAGATAATTCCAGAGAATCAGGACTGAATTGCGAAATTGGAAAATTTAAAGGTTGGTTCAAGAACATTTAACGTTGCATTTGATCTTTGCTGGTTTTGTTGTTTTCCTTGTTGAAAATTTAAAGGTTGGTTCATGGTTCTAAAACTTTGAATTGGAGTCAGAATCGGATACTTGAACGTGGAATCAAAATTAGATGAATTGGTCAGAATCGGATAAATTAGATCGGAAATTCAAATTTTTATGACAGAACCTTGTTTTGTAGCCAAAATATAGAAAAAAAAATTGGTAAGAAAATTATTTGTAAGAAAACAATGTAGAAAAAAATTATACTAGAATAATCCATTAATTATATAATATAGTATAAGCATCACCAATAGAACTCACATTTTACGCAAACCAGCTATAATTTAACATACAGAAGCAAGATTACATTGATAATATAAATTTAGTGCGGGGGACAAGTGATGGATAAAGTTTTTTTTTTTCTAATTCAAATTATGTTTGCATGATTAATTTTTTCTTTTTTGTGATTTGAAATCATAAATTAAAAACTGCCAGGAAAAAAAACGTAAAACAATCGGAAGACTCGATCTGACTCGGGATGAAAATAGAATAATTCGGCCAAATCAAACACTGTTCAACTAAATTTTGATAAAAAATCGCACGAGCGAGAAATTTGGACGGTACTCATATCAGAGTAGAACAATACCGAGTTGACTTGGTCGAGTTTCCAAACCATTGAACGGAAATTGTACACAGTAGACCCACCCCAATTGCAAGTGTAACCCCAACTTTACTCGTACTAAAGTTCATTATACACACAAGACCTATCAACAAATTTGCACCAGATTATTAAAAAAAAAAAAAAATCAAATACATGCATTGTTACTTGTTATGCTATTTTTCAATGTCCAAATAATTTATCCAAACCATTCAACATTCAATCTATATAAAAATGTACTTGGAGATCAAATTTTATATTTTTTGGAATTTGTTTACTATTTATTAGGCTAGTTTTAAAATTGTTGTTTTTAATGATGAAAAAAGCACTGTTTATTAAAATCAGTAATTTTAAAACTGACTTAAAAAATTGTAAAATAATTTCAAAAAATGTAAAATTTGGTCTCAAAATATATTTTATTATAGATATCACATCTAATAGTTTGGATCGACTATTTGGACTTTAAAAATCCGAAAACCAATTGGTTGCACCACGGCTCCATAACAAATGTTTTGATATTAACCAATCTATCAATATATATATATATATAGAGAGAGAGAGAGAGAGAGGTTGGCTAATATACAATCGATTGTTCTTAAGTTTCCGTACAACCAAGTCATTTTTCGATTTTCAAAATTCAAACGGTTGATCTAAACAGTTAGATGTGATCTCTATATTAAAATTGCTTGGAGACCAAATTTTACATTTAATTTTTTTTTTTTTTGCTATTTATTAAGCCACTTTGAAAATCACTGATTCAACGGTGGCTTAACCAAACATAAAAACAGAAGCCACCGTTGGATCAATAATTTTCAAAGTGGAGCAACGGTGGCTTAACCAAACAGTAAAAACAGTTATTTATCAACCATGACTTCACCGCAATTTCTGTCAAGATTATATACTGTCGATTATTCTCATTAAATACTATTATTTTCATTAGGTATTTTTATTTTATATAACAAATAAATTACTCATGTAGAAATTTATAATTTACAAAATCAAATACAATTGGTACATTCTGATACCAGAATTAAGAAAAACACCTACAAGTATTAAAAAATATATTTGTGAATTTTTTTTTTTATGAAATTTACAGTACACTAAAGCGAAAGTACTCATTGAAAAAGGGGATTTTTATCAAATTCAAATAGAAGTACAAATATTTATCTGTACATTTGCATCAAATCAAATGTTCAATACCTATTAATCCTTATATTTTTTGTAAATTATGTAAAAAAAACATTTCTCTACAATTCTCAAGGAGTTGGATCTATGCATGCTTCCATCCATTTTATATGTTGGATACAAAAAGTCATATTCCACATTTTTATTAACTTCTCACATATCCCGTGGCCATGTCACATTAATGAAATCTTACTTCTTCATGGTAGCAAAGATCGGAATCAAGAAAACACACAACTTCAATTCAATTCAACAAAGTTGACTTCAATAGAAACAAATTAGAATTGAACTTTTCATATTGAAAAGATTTTTTTCACCGAGAATAATTCATTAGGTGCACACCCAAAAAATGTTCAGCGAAATTATAAAACAAGAAAAGTGCAAAAAAAGTCACCTGGTAGAAGTTGTTTGTGATCTTGAAATTTTTAGAGGGAGGTTTATCGTTGACAATTCAGGTTACCTCCATTGAACTCCTGTTTAATTGTGCTAATTTTTTTTTATCTGCAAAAGAGCTAAAAATCACATTCCATTTCTCATTTGAGCTAGAGAACTGTTATTCTACTCAGATGGAGCCTAACATATTACAATATATCCATTATATTTTAACAATTAATAATAATAGTATTTATACTTTAATGACAGGATACCAACACAAGTATTGTTTCTTCAATGGAGTGGGGTACGTATTATATTAATAGGCCGAGTTCAAATTAATGGTCGATCGACACATTCTGAAATGTGTGTGGACGGGTTTCGATCCATACAAATTCCATTATAAATCTAAACCATCCCCACGGATCAGAGGACTCACAGAAAAAATCATGTCTGATTTGTTTGTTCTATAAATATGTGATTTGAAACAATCGAACAAGTAAAGAAGGACCTTTTGTTCATCGCATAATAGCATATATTATTGGGAGTTCGTAACATACCTTGTGTTTGGGACTTGAGATATATAAGTCTTCAACGGAGAAAGAAATGCATCAGATCTGAGAGGGAGTAGGTTGCAGGTTCGGAGGCACACCTACACGAGGATTGTTTCTGCTCACCTTAGGGGAAAAATCATGTATGATTATAGAAAGAAAGCAAGGAGATGTATGAGATGTACATAGTTAGTATACCTTGACTTTGAGACTTGAGACAAAATCTTCAACGAAGAAAGAAATGCAGGACTGAGATGGAGGAAGAGGAACTACAGGGGGAGAGAAACTAGGATTAAGATGAATCCATCTTACGGTGCCTATAGAAACTATGGGATATCCGTTTTGAGATTCGTGTGAAGTCAAGACAACTAATCTGGACCGTCCATCTGTAATTTTCTTGAGTCAGGTACCTGGAGTGATCAGAATTAGGATTAAGAGACTTCAGGTTCTCTAGATTCGTACATTAATATCAAATAATATCTGTTCCCAATTCCCAGATAATGACGATAAAAAATTTGCTCAGATTAAAATATAAACAAGGTGGAATATATGTCGGTGCTCTACAGCTATACAGTATGTTTCTTTCTTTTTTTAATAGAACGGAGTACTATGCTCCCTGATCAATGGATTATTATATTAAAAATAAAAGAATCGGACAAATTTTGATCCGATCTTTGGTTATGAAACTGTTAATTTCAAATCGAATTCGAACGCGTTAATTTTCGTAAAATTAGTGCAGCGGGTCAAAAAGAAAAAAGAAAAAGAAAAAACAACAGCTGCGAAAGGAAACTAAGAAGCAAAAAAAAAAAAAAAAGCAAAACAGTTCTCTGCATGGACAGAGGATCAGAAAAACAAACCAAGTAGGAGATGGAGGTCACGTGGTCTCATTGTTTGCATGTGTTTTCTCTCTGAAAGTACCCGCTCCGATTGTGGATATATAGCTTATTGTGAATTTCAAATTAAAGGATAAGACCATAAATAAGAACCAAATTGGGGGTGAAATTGAAACATGTTCGCACTTTGGAAGTACTCAATGTACCAGTAAACCCATGTTTAACAACTCTGTACCAGATATGCGCAGGTGACACGAATGTGCATTAGGCATTTGTATTTTGTACTTATTTAAGTTATAATCATGGTTCTGAAAAATCGGAAGCGATCACTTGATTGTGAAATTGGAATTGGATAAATCAGACAGAATCGGTCGAATCGGATCGGAAACTCGGATTTCTTTAGAGGAATCTTTTTTGTACTAAAAAAATAGAATAAAATTGACAAAAATTATTTGTAAAAAAATTATGTTATAACAAATGATTACACTCAAATAATCCACTAATATAATATAATACAAATATTACAATCAAAACATATTTGTTTACTCTCAAAAGCTATGACGACCTGGATGGATTATCTCGTCGTCCCATGTATTAAAATATAAACGAGTATATCGTTGTACATGTGTCAAATAATAAATACATTAATGTGATAACTATTTAATTTGTATTGTAATTACTTAGAAAAATTATATATTATCTAATTAAAAAATTATATTTTTGTCCAAATTTTTTTATTAATATCCATAATTAAATTAAAAAAATACAAATATACATTGCTTTTTAATATTTATAATATGCCCAGATCGCCAGAGTTTCTAGCGTTTCAAAAAAAAATTTTCAGTATAGCCTGACGGTCCTAGGAATTTTTTATTAATATTTTTTTGGAAAATTCTCAAAATGATAATACTAAACTAAATTATCCAAATTATCTATTTTTATTAACTTGAATATAAAAAAATGCTAAATCAAATTTCAAAATGAAAATTTTTGAACAAAAAATTGAAAATATAACAAAAAAGAACTCTAGATCTTAGACATGCAATACGTTTAGATGAACAATGTATACGAAAGAGTATGGTAAATGACAAGAAAATTGAAAATTATATTGAAAAAACTTAATCGGAAACTTCAAATCAAGTTTTGAAGATCTTTCCTTCGTTTTTTTGCAATTCAAAAATTTCGATAACCGTTATGCTGTCAAATTCGATATCGCCTTCTCGTAAGATAAACGCTATGCGGTTAAAATTTCAACAACCGCTATGTGATCATTTGCTAAAATTGGATGCTCAAGCTCCGAGATATGCCTGTTTGAAGTTTCTTTGTCATTTTTCACTTTTTCTGTAAAGATAACGTCTCTACTGCCTTATCTCTTGCCCTATGATCACCTGTTTATGAGAGATGTCTCAAATAAATACATGTACAACCTACACGTGTTTTTGCAATGAGAGAAATGGCTTACAAAAAATAGATAGAGATGCATTATAACAAGAAGGTACGGATTGGTGAAGTGAAAAAAATTGTATTTCTTTTATCACGACGGATCATACAGTAAAAACATGCACAATGGAGCGAGCATTCATATATATTCATATGAAAGAAGGATGCTCCTCTTTTTTTTTTTATTGAACTAATACAATATTTCTGTTTTGTTTCGTTTTGTCATTTAGTCAGGATTTTATATTATCTATTTGATACAAACCGAACAAATTGATGAACAATTTTACTTCTCAATAACTTTTCAATAAGTCCTCAATTTTCCAAAATTCCTAATGGTTCTGGAAAAAAGAAATGAACTACCAGAATTTTATCGGTTTGAGTATTTTTATAAAAATAAGAAAACCATGGATATTTTTTGTATTTTTTATTTAATGGTTGATATTAATAAAAATTCGGTCAAATTTGTATTGTAATTACTTAAAAAATCAAATTTATCTAATTTTAAAATAAAATAATTAAATAAATAATTAAAATATGAGCTAATATTTATAAGAGAAATAAAATTTTTAATTTCTGTTTTATATTTTTATAACAATTAAATTTCTAATCTTGTAATCCCATACTCCTATCTTTTACTTGAGTGAAATAAAAAATAAAAACAATGTCGAGGGTCAACAGCTGCACACCATTGTTTATTTAGTACAACATTACAACAATTCGTCCGAGCCAACTTATTTATATATTCAAAACATAATCTATCATGAAACAATTTATATATTCAAAACAAAACAAAACAATTTATTCATTCGTCCGGGCCAACATATTTATATATTCAAAACATTGTTTATTTAGTACCTAATAGCTGAACATAGTCTATCATGAAACAATTTATATATTCAAAATAAAACAATACACTATGTTTGGATGCACTAAGAATAGCACTATTCTTAGAATAGCATTGCTATTCGGAATAAGGACAATCCAACAAGAAATAGAGCTATTCGAAATAGAGAGAATAGGGTTATTCGCTATTCTTACGAAAACATGGAATAGCATTCAATATTAATACTAATCTAATATATAAATTAATATTATATTACATTTAACATTTAACCTAATATTATATTATATTTAATATTTAAACTAATCATATACTATATTTAATATAATATTTTATTTAATACTAATCTAATATTTAAAATAATATTATATTGTATTATATTTAATCTAACACATAAATTATTACTTTATTCATTTCCTTCAAACTCTATTCCAAATATGCAATCCAAACAATTTTGTTACTATTCCGAATAGTTTGAGTTAGCATTGTTCTTAAACAACAGCTATTTTTATTTACTATTCTAAACAGTAACTATTCTAGCTATTCTAGAATTCATCCAAACGTACTATGTACAATGTATAATTTTTGGATCTTGAGCTTCTGCATGTATAATTTTTTGAAGGGGAATATTAATTGTTGTTTTACCATTGGGCTTGTTCAAACTCTATCAGTGTTTAGTATTCTATCTCTGATTCCTTTTCTTAGCATTTTATTTTCCATGAGAGGAAGCTTTTGGAAGATTACTACAGGGAACAGAGGAAAGTTGTGAATTTTCAAGTTTCAGGGGGGCAGGTGAAATATGGAGAGCCTGTTGACTGCTTTACCGCTCCAGCATATGTACCCATCAAATTTATCCCAGAAGCTTACTACATGGATCTCTTTTTCTGGCTTAAGAAATCATTATCCACCCAAAAATTGTTTACTTGTTAAACAAAACATTGGTTCGTACATCTTACTTAAATATCCAATTGCAAGTGTATCTCCAACTCTACGTACTCATACCAAAGCTCATTATACCGAAATTTTTATAAATATACAAAATTGTATTTTTATTTAATAATTTATACAATTTCTGCGCGGAATTTGAAATCTGTCTATACCGCTCACAGGGGAAGCGGTTTCAAAACCTCAAACCGCTGACCTAGCGAGCGGTTGTATCCATCTAGGACCGCTGACATTGTGAGAGGTTCCAGAACCACTGACATTGTGAGAGGTTCCAGAACCACTAACTTTGTGAGAGGTTCCAAATAAGTATTTATTAATTGAGATTAATTATATTAATTAACTTAGATTAATATTTAATTAATATTGATTAATTATTTTAATTAATAAATTCGGAATAATTAATTAGGACATTTACTGATTTCTCTTAATAAATCGATTAATTAGGCCACTGGTGAGTAAGCATTTACTGATTTCTCTTAATAAATTGATTAGAAATCAAATCGTATATTGCTTGATATTTTTTTCCTAATGTAGAGTTCTACTAATTTAACCGTGAGAAATTGTCGGATATATTGCGAGTACCACGACCGATACGCCCCGTATCTGCTTTCGTTGGGATTATATCAGATTGCCAAGTTGCCTGCTATCAATATTGATGCGTCAATATTGACCCAGGAGCAGCAGCAGACTCAGCCGGAGAATTTCTATGAGTGGCAATTTCAGCAGCAGACTGTGCAAGCCCAGCAGGCATCACGTGAGGAGTTCATCCGGCATCAGCGTGATGTTCTGCCAACTCCCGGTAGGAATTGGTATTTCGGGGATGCATGGGCATCGTCATCCCAACCACCGCTGGATACGCAGACTCAGCCGGAGATGACACAGCATGAGGAATACGGACGTCCCGCACAGCGAGTCTGGCGTGAGGCATAGAATTACGGCGTGATATTCGCTCTCCAGACCGCTTCTCGCATTCGCAATATCCTAGACATTGACCTATCTTCGGAGTCTATCTATCTTTTATTATGTTTGTAGACTTTTATTATGTATGTATTGTTGATCTATTTTCGCTTCTATTATGTTTCTATTTCTATTACGTATGCTTCCAAAAAAAAACTAACACATAAATGTAATTTATCACTCAAAACATAAAAATGAGACGACCAAATAATTACAAATTACATATGAAAACTTCAATATAATACAATAAACATAAACTAGAAAATGACTAACGCCTGCTGGTTGAGCGTCTGCTTGTCGATCTTCTAGAAGACGATGAACCAGCTTCCGCTTGCCGTGCTGCTTCTTCTACAGAACAAATAAAATATGAAATATGCTGTAGTTCTAAAAATAAATTAAAAAATACATGTGTTTTGAATTATACCTGCGGCATTCCGATCAATGGTCTCACGATGAGCCTGATGTTCGAGTCTCCGACCTTCCATTCGGTCCATTTCCATAACAATGCGATTGTGTCTTCTCCTCCCTTTCTTAATCAGTTTACAGTTTGGTTTGATCGTTGGACTTTTGTATATAGGCCACTCACATTGGTTGCCTTTCGGATCGAATTCTGCACCCCATGTCTGTACCAACATTGACACACTATAAAGATGATTAATATACAAATTTTTGTCATATCTCATTTCTCGGACCACCGCCATGAAATGAGAACATGGTATGCCGGTTAATTGAGGCTTCTGACATGCACATTCAACCTTATTGTTATCCTTAACAACAACTTTATACCCAAAATTTCTGTGGGTATACTCGAATCTCTGCTGATTACGCCATACAGGAATTCTTTCACCCTTTAAATTAATTAACTAACAATGTACAAACAAAAAATTAAATAACTCACATCAAAATTAAATTAATTAATTTTAATTAATTATTCCGAATTAATTAATTATTCCGAATTTATTAATTAAAATAATTAATCAATATTAATTAAATATTAATCTAAGTTAATTAATATAATTAATCTCAATTAATAAATACTTGCTCACCAGTGGTTCTGGAACCTGTCACAATGTCAGTGGTTCTGGAACCTCTCACAATGTCAGCGGTCCTAGATGGATACAACCGCTCGCTATGTCAGCAGTTTGAGGTTTTGAAACCGCTCCCCCTGTGAGCAGTATAGACAGATTTCAAATTCCACGCAGAAATTGTATAGATTATTAAATAAAAATACAATTTTGTATATTTATAAAAATTTCGGCTCATTATACACACAAGACC
This sequence comes from Carex arenaria, assembly GCA_964058825.1. NCBI lineage: Eukaryota > Viridiplantae > Streptophyta > Magnoliopsida > Poales > Cyperaceae > Carex > Carex arenaria. The sequence goes on along the minus strand of CAXKVW010000051.1, from coordinate 421,539 downwards.
AGTCAACAAATTTGAAACAGATTAAAAAAAAAAAAAACAAATATATACACAGCATATGTATTGCTACTGGTAGAAACTAAATTTACCACTACACTATTTTTTTCTCACTTGCATATTGAGCGCATCTTTCTTCACCTCTTCATCTTTTCATTTGTTCCCTCTCATCTCTCTTCCACATTCTTAATCTTCTCCTTCAGCTCATCTCTTCTCATAATCATCAGATTTTAATCCAACCTCATGTCATCATTTGGTGATTTCTCAACATACCTGGTACCTGTTGCAGTAGAAGTTCAGAAATTCTGATAGTTAAGAATTTAATCAAAATAAATCAAATTGAATTAAACTGTTTCACCAGATCATGTGAACCACTATCCTTCAGCATATTACAAATGGAGATATTAAACAAATATATTGAATTTGAAATTTTGAGTTTTAAATTGAAGTTTCAACAGTACCAAAATCAGGTATGAAGGTCATTACAATTTTAAGCATCTCCTCCATAACTTATACAACCCATTGACATATTGAAAGACCCAGTAACTCACCGAACAAACCACCAATTGCATTTATGACATTGTCAAACTTGTCAGGCAGGGAATCCGCAAATCTAGCAAGGTTGTCAATCTTCGAAAATATGTGTTCAGATTGAGGGAAAATCTTAGAGGCAATCCATTCAACAGTCTGGATTCGCCTATCGATGAATGACAGCTGGGATAACCATTGGAATCTTATCCACCAAAAAATCGGGAATGCGAGAAAGGCTAACTTTCTGGCTAGCCATCCGATCATCCCATCTTGATCTTTGATTTTCTTGTAGGTTCTCTCACCTGTAGTCATGATGGCAGATCCATAACTTCTGAGTAGGTCTCTTCTCGGACTTTGTTCTGATTTCACCGTAGAAACCTGAAATATTGTCAAAGATAAGGTAATTTTGTGCATGTACATTTCAGGCTTCAGAGATTAAGACTGACATGGGAGTCAATCACTAAAGAAACTATTCAATGGTCCTTTCAGAAAAAAAGTTTGGAGGCACCACTACTATTTCAAAATCCAATAAACATAGGCCGCCTATGTTTGGTCAATTCTCTATCAATCAGAGCCGTGTCATCCACATTAGAATTCGTGTGTTTGATTGCTTGGATCAAGTTCGCACAAATATTAATGCGGATCAGAGAAGCTCCGACCGGACATATCAGACCAAATTTGGTCCAATGTGTCCATGAGATTGCCCCCACTCGGCCTATATTAACTCAGCCTATGGTTCTGAAAATCGGCCGATACTTGACTCGGTATCGGACTTGTCCGGTCCGAGTTTCACCCCAGTTTCGTGCTCATGAGATTTTTTCAGAAAAACTTCGGATGAACAGTGTCTGACTCAGCCGAGTCATCCGATTTTCTGGCCGTGTCTGGCCGATTCTACATCAAATAGTTTTGTAAAATTTCGATTAAACAAGAACCTTAAAAGATAATAGGAAAAATGAAGGGTGAAGTACCATTAGCCAAAAGAGAAGGTGTAATCGTGTTTCACTACTTCCGGTCAGCACTCTGCCGTGTTCTGCTACCCTCTCGTCAAGTTCGCCTGGGTCCGACCTTGCTCCACTTCTTTTCGTCGACTTCACCGGAAGAGAGAGTTTTAAGTGCTTGCTACCGAAAAAGGGAAACGTGATTATCCACGAGAGAGAAGAGAATATTGAAGTGGGTTGGTGGATTTATCAAGAGAGGAGAGCGGAGAACGAGAGGGAAAGAAAGAGAGGTCTGATAGGGGAGAAAATAAAATTGGAAGGGGGTAACTGCCGTCATTTTTATCCATGCCCACTAACTCCTACATTTCCCCAACTCTGCCCAGAAATCTGAAATTTCGTCAAAAATGCCCAAACCGGCCACTAAACCCGCGGTTTCTAATTTTTATTAGAAACCGGCTACTAGACCGCCGGTTTCTAATAAAAATTAGAAACCGCGGGTTTAGTGGCCGGTTTCCATGTTTAATTTCGGCCAGAGCTATTTATTAGCCGATTTCTCTCAAAACGTATAGTAGCCCCATTTTTAGAGAAGAAGAAAAGATGAGAGAAAGAGAACGACGCGAAGAAGCGAATCTACAGTGATCTGCAGTATTTTTTTGAACAGTAAGTATAGTATTTTTGTACAGTACCGGTATTATTTTTGTACAGTACCTGCAGTATTTTTGTACACTACGTATGTACAGTAATTTCTACAGTATTCTGTCAACAGTAATTTCAACAGTATTCTGTCAACAGTAATTTGTGTACAGTAATTTGTATAGTATTATGTCTACAGTAACATTTGAACAGCAATTTTTGTACAGTAAACGCTGTATAGTAAACATTGTACAGTAACGTTTTATTTTTTTTATTATTATTTATCAGTGGATTATGAATAAAAAATGGATTACTTGAAAGATGTTTATCATTTACGACAATGTAGTTTGTTGGTCATGGCGTTGCTTGTTACATTACATTATAATGGAAAGTTTCTACATGGTCCACAAGGAGTATATTACTCCAAACCGCCATCGCATTCTTTTGTTGTTCAAGAGGGTACCTCCCTTTCGGGCTTGAAGTCTCAAATTTATGATTGTGTGGGTTTTAACCCGAATCGATGTGACTTAAAGCTGTCAACCCGAGCCATGAACGGACCAATGTATATCCAAGTTCCGATAGATAATGATCCTTTTTGGAGTCAATTGTGCAACAAGTTTAAGGAGCAGGGGTTTTCTTTTATGGAACTGTACGTGAAGAGAATTAAAAAAGACGAAAGTGGGAGTAGTTCGGGACAAAATTCGGTGGCGCCAAACTATGGACAAGAACGAGTCATAGAACAATACACCACTGTTGGTCCAAGTTTCCAACAACACCCAGAACCAGTTATGGACCCATACACCCCAGCTGGTCCAAGTTTCCAACCACACTCACCACCAGACATGGGCCCATACAACCCCGTTACTGCATATGCCGAACCATACACCCCCGTTGGTCCATATTTCGAGCCAACCCCTGAACCACCAATCCATAACACAATTCCATTGCCATTACCTCAATCACCACTAAGAAAATCACCACCTCACCCCAGACCGTTACCAGTACCAGCAGATGAGCGTGCCGGGTCAGATTTTGAAAACATGAATGAAATTCCAGAATATACACTGGAAACGGCGGATGAATATGAAGGAGAATGGGATTCGGACCACTTGGAGGGTTTACGTGAAGATGGTGCTTCGGGGGGTGGAGAAGGATCAGTTCGTATCAACCCATTTAATGGCAGGGCCAGCACGCACCCGTTCGAATGCTTCAATGATACATCTGGCTTTCAAGAAGCTGATATCGGATTTTTCGGTGCCCGAATCACGTACAGTAGTGACCTGGCAGCCGGGCTATATTTTAGAAACAAAGCTGATCTGAATAAGAAGATTAACGAGTACCACGTTGATAAGAATCAGGAGGTTGAAAGGCAAAAAAGCGACAAGACTCGAATGGTTGTGGTTTGTAAGGATAAAGATTGCAGTTTCAAACTCAGAGCTCAACCAACGGGTGACGGGGATGCATGGGTTATCACAGAGCAAAACCATCCTCACACATGCAGGACTGATCACACAAGGACAGACAATGCAATGCTTACTGCGTCCATTATTGCTGATATTATTGAGGATTCTATTAAAAAGGACCCGGCTATGAGCATCCAATCAGTCGCAAACTGTGTGAGGGTTAAATACAACAACTGTGAACCGAGATACAACCGATTGTGGAGAGGTCGTGAGCTTGCAATAGCACGACAATTCGGGAGTTGGGAGGGTTCATACAGCTTCTTGCCAAAATTACTAATAGGTATATGCGATAAGAATCCCGGCTCAAAGTACAAGTTTGTAACCAGTCCAATCCGAGAAAGCACAGGTGCAATTATGCAAGGTGTTGAACACTTCGTTGCAGTAGCCTGGGCGTTTGGTCCATGTATTGCAGCATTTCGATACCTGAGACCAGTGATCAGTATAGATGCATGTTTCATGTCTGGGCGTTATGAAGGGAGGCTTCTGATAGCTTGCGCATATGACGCCGAGAACCAGTTGTTGCCTCTGGCATTTGCAATTGTGGAGAAGGAGTCTGGTCCAACATGGGGTTTTTTTTTGCAGTGGCTACGGAACGAAGTGATTGGAGTTAACACTTTTGTATGTGTTCTATCGGATCAACACTTAGGAATTAGAGCTGCTCTTAACCCAGAATACGGATGGTCAGAAGAACTTTTTAAGCACAGATTCTGTTCACAGCATATTGCAGCCAACCTGGTAAGTAATTGTGGAGGAGACAAGTGGTACGGCCAGAGGTTCAGACGAGGAGCTAAGAAGAAGAAGCCGAGGAGATTGAAGGAGATGTTCGAAGAATTCGCTATGGTAAGTACATTTTATAAATTTTCTTACATAATTCTTTAATAATTTCTCGTCCTTTTCTTTAATAATTTTCCTACCTAATGTTGTGCAGCTAAATCCAAGGTGTAATGCTTATTTGAAAAAATATGGCAAGAAAAAGCCTGATGACCCGTTCGAGTCGTCTAATTATGATAAGATCTTCCAGACATGTGATGGAGGTTTCCGTTTCGGAATCATGACAACAAACGGGTCGGAGTCATTGAACCATGTATTCCAGAAGAGCCGGAGACTGCCCGTAGCTGCGATTGTTGAGGAAACATTTTACAAATGCAATGCCTGGTTCGTACAGAGGAGGGCCCGAGCCATGGCACTAGCCGATGCGAATAAGCAATGGTCTGAACGGGTGGAAAAAAAGCTCAGAAAAAGATGGGAGAAAGCAACAAGGATGACTTTGGTCCCGTATACGCAGGGTGAAGGAAGATACCAAGTCTCCTCTCCTGATGAATATGTTCCGGTCTGCAAGCGCTCTGATGGCACCATGGACATTATTCATAGGGAGTTCCAGTACACTGTGACTCGTGGGCCAAATAGAACTATGGAGTGCACATGCAGAGGTATCCAACTAACATCTATTCCGTGTGTTCATGTGTTAGCAGTTTGTCGAAAACGAAATTGGGACGAGAACCAGTTTATTGCTGATTGGTATAGTGTCAACTATCTTGTCAGTACTTGGAATGGTATGTTTCACCCTTATGGAAATGCAGATGAATGGCCATTTTACGATGGAACTACAATAATACCTAACAAGAAATGGATTAGAAAGGGCCCAAGAAAACACACCCGACTCAAAATGACCATGGATGAGTTGAGCGGTCGCCAAAAGGGGCATACTGCTCGCCGTTCAACTACCGATCGACGTAGGAGAGGTACGTAACACTCACAAAATCCTATATATCGTTATAATTTCATGATTTAACTGACACATATATGAAATGTAGAGGCAAAAAATGCAGCAGCTGCGGAAGAAAATGAGCGAATTCTTACAGGGGGGTCATCTGGGTCAAGGCGTAGCAGAACCACAAGTTCGTTGGATGCATCCATTATGTATGCCGAGGCAATGGGAGATGTCTTCTCAGTGCCAGGAGAGGCCACTGGTAGCCATGCAGAGCCGTCAGTTGTCCAACCAAGAAGGTCATCTCTCAGGATAGAACGTACTGCAGGGTCGTTTATGTCTGCAGCAGATCCATTGGGTGCGCATGTAGAGCAGCCAAGGCGATCATCTCTCAGGATAGAACGAGCATCTGTTAGCCAAGCAGCACCATCTGGAGCGGAGGTAGAGCCAAGTAGTGCTCCTGTACAACAAAGAAGGAGCTCGTCTTTTAGGCAACCAAGGGCATCTAGTAGCCAGGCAGCGCCATCTGATACGCAACCAAAGCCATCAAAGAAGCCATCATTTGGGTCTCGAATGTTAGGTGGATTTCGTTTCAGGAAAAATAGTTGAACATAAGAGTGATTGTGAACTATTATTTTGAGAACTTATTATATGAACTTGTAACTTTTTTGAGAACTTCATTTATATTATCTTTGGTTTATTATGTTGCTTTTCTTTAGGCAAAAACGATGAGCAAAAACACACCAAATCAATCGTCAGGTGCTGGCAAAGATAAATGGGAGAATGTGTTTCCTAAACACCAAGCCAATGATGAAGATGATTTTGCCGAAAGCCTTTACATCAAAATAAAACCAATGTTTCCAAAGAAAAATACAGGTAGGACTATCTCTCCGCCTCGTGTGACTGTTACCGGCGAGGTCAAAACAAAAAAAAAACATGTAAGACTGTCTCTTCGTCTGCTACGACCGAACCAGACTCAGACGTTGATTTTGTTCCATGTACCTTCCGTACGAGTTCTGAGAAGTAGTAATATTGCAATGTCTGTAATAATTATTTTGCGATCGTGATGTACTTTTAATTTCAAATTCGCTCGGAATTATCAATTTTAGAATTTTGATGTTATATGTTACGAATCGTTTTTAAGTATCAATTTTATCAATAAATGTAAGTATCAAACGATAGAGTAGGAACTCGCCTCAAAATGTAAACGATATGCAAATGACAAACATAACAGATCCAAATGACAAACGATAGAGTAGGAAATATAAATAAATACCCAGAGATAGATAATACAACCATAAAATGATAAAAAGTAACAACAAAAGTAACAACCTATCATCATCTAAACGGAGAAGGGGAGTATCGCTGGGCTGGATGTCCTCTATTATGTCTGTCGCCCAGCCTCGTCCAGACCGCATCACTTGCAGCAATAGCAGCAGCCTCTGCCTCTCTCCTGAGACGTGATCCTGTCTCCCACGGATCATCATCCCCCATAGTAGTAGCTGGAGGAGGCGGGGGTGTAGAGAAGATAGAGTCTGCCAGTCCCTCCGCAAAGTCAGAAGGGGCCTGTGACCCGCTAGCCTCGCCATCGTGTGCCATCGCCGTAGGGTATCGTTCCGGCTGTGAAGGTGATAGGGACTCAATCTCATCGAAACTGATAGTCACCCCATAATCCTCCATATGGTCGTAAGATGCAGACTCGTATGGCGGTGGCGGCGGTGGCGGCGGTGGCATGCTAGCTGGACCCTGCAAATCAAATAATAATATAAATTTTTGTATTAGTGGCAAAAGTTGAACTAACTCGACTCATAACAAATACGACTTACCGGTGGCTGTACTGGACGTCCCTCAGAGTTATAGTAGGCAGTCCAGCCGGAATTAGACAGCACCCACTGATAATAGTCCCATTCTGCATCCACACGGGGTGGAGATGGCATATCCCGAGTGAATACGGCTGGCGCATCTGGCTCGTCGGGATCTACTGCCCGCCAATCGATGTTCTCTCCGGCGTCGCGCAACATGCTGATCAGACGCCCACCAGATCCGGCATCCTCAATGAGTTGGCCATGATCTTTCAACTGACTCCATCCAACTCTTCGCCAGCCCTTCACCCCGAGCATCTTGATGGCATGCGCAGCGGCCTTAATCGGCAGTAATATCTGAACAAAAAAACATATATTAGTCAACATATTTATGTAATTACCGTTTAATGAACATATAATATAAAGGTGTTGGATTAATTACCCAGCGAGCCCAGCGACGTCCGGTAGGCTGGTGACCTGATAGATCCTCTTGCAGTGGCTGGCGGAGATATGCACTATAATCGCCCACCAGATATAATGACGCCGCGCCAACCCTGGAGTACCAAGTCCTGTACCTCAGCAGATGAGATCCTGGGGTCTGAGTCATCTCATCAGGCATCTGATATATCTGAGGCTCAGCCGGAATCTCAGACTCTACGTAATAATTTGGTAACTCGAGGCGCCAGTTTCTTTCCATAGCGCCGGCGTGCGACATCCTGCCAATTAAATGTAAGTTGCAATGAAAATGTAACAGATAATTTAGAGGTTATCGATAATTAATTAAATTTCTTACTTGTGCAGTCTCCTGATCTCCTGCCTGGGTAATGCCGGCTCCACTGGGATCAATGGCTCCTCTCCGTACTGCCGAAGTACCCGATCTGGATAGTGGTGCTCCACTATCCAGAAGCAGACTAGCGGGCCTCGGTACCACCAGCTGTCACGCTCCTCAAGACAACGAAGAGGCAACTCCTCAGACGCATACAGATCTGCGTATGGTGTCCACTGCACCTGCGACTCGTCCAGGTTATTCAGCTGTAAACGCACCAACCTAATACCTACGGTGCGTCCGTGCCCCTCATCCCGATAGTGGTGGATACCATGCCAACGGTGGCCGTAGACCGGCCATCGCTCCTGATCATCTTGCGGCTGTCCCCAAACTGGCTCTGGCTTATTTGGCATAGGACGGCCCACCGGTAGCCGTGACCATGACCAATGCTGCAACAAAAGAACCGGCCCGTACACCTGTTTGGCCTTCACCTGTATTTCGGAGGTTATAAGTCGTATTTTCATTTGACTAATTGATGAAATAATTAAGTAACAAACAACATAATAACTAACCTGACAAGCAGTGCAGAGGCTACGGTACAGCATAGCTAACACAGCTCCACCCCAGTTGTAGGCCGGCGGGTTATCAAAGTCCCTCAGAAGTCGCAAATACATCATGGGGATGCCATCGCCGCTGGCATCAGGAAACATAACGGTACCGAAGAGGTCCATCACGTAACCCCGGGTGTATCTGTAAAAACAAAGAAGATGGTTAGTATTATAATTACATAAGTTAATTAACAGATGAAAAATAAATTATTATTATTATTATTACCTCCGAATCTCCAGATCACTAGAGGCATCCGTCAGACCGGCACTGAAGTGCTGCCGCAACTTTGTCTTCTGCATGTGATAACTGGACTTCCCCTTATCGGCCCGTAGCTGTGTCGGATCTGCCCCCAAATACTGATCGATGTCATGGGCGAAGTCTCTGCTGTCAGATACTCCGCCTACGGGAATGCCCCTGATCGGCAAACCCCAGAGGGCACTCACGTCCTGCAACGTGACAGTCATCTCCCCGAAAGGCATATGGAACGTGTGCGTCTCGGGACGCCATCGCTCAACAAATCCTGCGATGAGAGATGCATTGATGGAGGGAGTCGTGTCCCGCAGGATGGACACAATCTGATATAGTCCCAGCCGGATGAGATATGGGTCCATCTGTGAGAAGTACTGCATCCGAGGGACGTAAAAATTGACCTCCATCAGATAATCGTCCTGCGTTGAAAGCCAACAAAAGTATTACATAATGTATACAACAAAATTTAAACTTCGTATATGGACAAAAACTAGCATACCTCAACGGAAGCCAATGATACCCTGTGCTCGCGGTGGGGCATCCATAAGAGAGGGCTGAAGTGCTCGGTACTGGTGGTGTCAATCGGCGCCTCAACCTGTGGTGCACGTCTGGGCCGTCCTCTACCTCTACCTCCAGCCATCCTAAACTTAAATTGTGTAAAAACGCGTTAAAATGAGCTAAAATGAGCTAATTATACTATTTTATACTCATTATTTTCGAATTAGGCTAAGTTATATAACTATCCGAAATTATACAAAATTTTATCAAGTTCGATACCTATACTAAATTATATCCTAATTTATAACAAACCATAATTTATACCCAAATTATACCTTAATTTATAACTATACTAAACTATACTAAACTACCTAATTTATAAAAAAAAATTTAACATTTCTAATGAATTGGTAGCAATTTATAACAATTTCTAACAAACGGTAGCAATTTATAACAATTGGTAGCAATTTATAACAATTTCTAACAAACGGTAGCAATTTATAACAATTGGAACAAAATTGGTACATTTCTAATGAATTGGTAGCAATTTATAACAATTGCTAATAAATTTTAACAATTTCTGATAAACGGTAGCAATTTATAACAACTAGTACCAATTTCTAATAAATTATAACAATAGTCAACAATTGGTAGCAATTTATAATAAATTTATAAGAAGTTATAACAATTGGTAGCAATTTCTAATTAATTTTAACAATTTCTAACAATTGGTACCAATTTCTAATAAATTTTAACAGTTTCTAATAAATTTTAACAATTTTTAACAATTAATACCAATTTCTAAAATTTTTTAACAATTTATAACAATTGGTACCAATTTCTAATGAATTAAAACAATTCCTAAACAATTTATAGCAATTTCTAATTAATTTTAACAATTTATACCAATTTCTAGCAATTTCTAATAAATTTAAACAATTTCTAAACAATTTATAAAATTGGTAGCAATTTCTAATAAATTTATAACAACTTATAACAATTGGTACCAATTTACAACTATTTTGGCCTACTGAATAATATAAAATAATATATAGGGACTTACTTGCAAAAGCAGGCAGAAAAGGAGAAATCTGGGAGAAACAGATAATGTGAGGAGAGATAGTGTGAAATTTGATGAAATGAATTGTGAGGAAATTTCGGAACAGTGCACACGTATATATAAAATTATTTTTTTTGAGCGACCGGCCACTAAACCCGCGGTTTCTAATTTTTATTAGAAACCGGCTACTAGACCGCCGGTTTCTAATAAAAATTAGAAATCGCGGGTTTAGTGGCCGGTTTGGGCATTTTTGACGAAATTTCAGATTTCTGGGCAGAGTTGGGGAAATGTAGGGGTTAGTGGGCATGGATAAAAATGACGGGGTAACTGGGTAAGGCTGGAGAGAAAGGAAGAGAGAAGGAAATGCAAATTTTGCTAACTGGACCCTCTTAAATTACAAAAAATATTTGTTCTTGTAGGAATAAAGATTAAATTAATTGAAAATGTTCTAGCAACATACTAAATGTTACAAATTGGTTTCAAGTGGACCTAATGTATTGATTTTTTTTTTATTCGACTTTTATCTATGAATTTATTTATTATTTAATTTGTTGGTCATCTTATCTATTTTGTAAATTTCAAAATTTTATTTTATTAAACAGGCATTTTGTTAGAAATTTACATATAAAATTCATAAACCTAATTTATTTTTACATCTCAGAAGTTAACCCCTCCTTAGTTCTGCTGTTGTTTTCAATGCTAAATGTTATTAACTTTAAATCACTACTGCCCCGTGGTTAATGGTCTTTGATTCTATACACCTAATTTGGGCCTGGAAAATATCTAGGACCCGAATAAGTTCCTTCGATTTGAGGCCCAAATTTGTGCCTGAAATCCGACGTCTTTGTAACCTTTAAAATAAAAAAATAAAAAAGAATTAGCAACTTTTGTGGATTACCTTATTATAGTCTGCAGGAAAAGGTTTGACTGTAATTATTTGGTGGTTGAGATAAATTGAATCGTCCCACCGTATCTCCATTCCAACAAATGCTTAGCAATTAAAATTAGTCATGTCATCAAATTTAACAATTAAATGGATCATAATTTCTTTATCACTCCATCCCAGCAATTGCAATTATTTGATATAGAAAATAATTTGAGCCAATCAATTTGCCATGCTGGAAATAAGCAAACGTTTGCTTTTAAAACAAATTTGCTATTAAAACAAATTTGCTAATTAACAAACTCTCTCACAACCCAGCAAACCAAAAAACAATTGCCACATCAGATTACAAACAAAAAAACAATAACCATTGAAGATGCTCAATGTCAATTATAGATACTGTGTTACAAAAAAATTATCGAATGTAAATTTACAGTGCCCGACAAATATTTTTTTTTTCACTTTTATCAGCAAGAGTAAATTTGGATTACAAAAGAAATGAGGGGTTGAGATATATTGTAGAATATATATAAGTTTAGTTATATTATAAAGAGAGGCATGTCTAATAATGAGATTATACTATCTGCATATCATATACAAGAAAATGATAATATATGTTTAATAATGAGATTTATACTATTTTTTTGTGCTTTTACTGTATTTCCAAATATTTTTTGTAGCTGGTCATATTTAATAATCAATTTATAATGAGGACAATATTTGTTTACAATTTTTTTTTATAAATGTTTTCTTCTCATTTTTGTAAACTATAATTAATCATGTGACTAAAAAACTTAATTTTTAACACAATAATTATCCACGATTATCCAGAAAAGAGAGAGCCACTTAGATCCTTTTTTTTTTTTTTTTTTCTGTTTGGTAAATATTTGTATATATATCATGATCAGTCTAACTATTGGGACCTTTCCGACCTTTGCCTCAAATTAACGACTGATCACCAGGGGGGCAGAAGCGATTCATGCAATGCATATATCAGATAGACTTGGTCTAGTATTTAAAGTTAATAGCTGTAATATTGGGACCAACACGTACTAGAACCAATTAGTTTACTTGTAACTTAAAATCAAACTTAATAGGTACAAATAATGAAATAATTAAAATAATTAAAAATTTTAAATATCACTTGCAAACTCTGCGATGCAGTTTCTGAATTTTGTATGTGAATCTCTAGTAAAGTTATCTGCCTAAAAAAACTAAAAATTAAAAAAGTAGATAACCATTCCAGGAGCATGCTTCCAATTCAGCCTTCTCATGCACCTCCTTTCCTTTCTCCTCTGTTTATGATATTTGAGAAAAATCGCAATTTGTTACATTTAATATAGATATAGGGGGTCTGTTTATGTTGGATTTTGGTTGTTCTCAGTTTTGCATTAAATAATCAATATGGAATAGTATCTTTCACTAATTTTCAGGTTTCAAAACAGATATCATAACAATAAAGCCAGAGAGACAAATTAAGATGAAAAAACAAACAAGAAAATTAGCACATTAAAAGTCCAAATAAAGAATACAATATATAGTTTTGTTTCTTCTAAAAAAAGTACATCGAATGTGCAACATAAGACAAATTAGTGCCGATTGCAGCACAATAGCAACATAAGTCAGAATTATCAGGTCAATTTATTACACACCAACAAAAGGGAAATATAGTAGGCAACATAAAAAATAGAAATTAACAACAGTTCCCTTAATTCCAAACTCAATTTATACCAATTAAGGAATTAACAAATTAACGCACATTACAACAAAAAAATCACATCTTCCTCTTTAATCACCCTGAGGACGGGTTTTGTTGGATGCATCGAGAGTTTCTCCTGCAAGTTACTCACAAACGTGTTATTGCTCTGCTGTTTTTTAGCATAATAATCTGCTGATCTCCCCGTCATCCTCTGCACAAATTCCGATTTATAAAAAGATAGCATCTGTACCACCTCCATCTCCTTGAGTTGTTCAAGAAAGTCCAACCCCGACACCCCATCCTCTCTCATATTCCAGCATCTTCTGATCTTTAGCTGCTCAAGTATTTTCAATGCTGTCTTTTCAATTGACACCGATTCTAACCCTTTCATTTCCTCAAGAATCATCACCTGCAACATTGGAAATGCACCCTCCGCAAAGCATAGTTCCTTCACATCTTCTTCAAACGAGCACCGCAACAAATAAAGAATCTTCAGGTTGGGCAGCTTTTCAATGGCTTTAATATCTTCCGTTAGGAAAGTGAATTTGAAATGTATTTTCTCCAAATTCTCAAGGGAACTGATCCACTCAGGTAATTTGCCAATACGGCCATCTAACTTCAGACTTTGAAGATACTTGGGTGGGGAGGATACAGATTCTAAGCAACACTTCAGCCCTGAATAATCTGCATCTTCAAGGACTAACGACCTTAAGTGCTTAAGCCCATCAATCACCTTTCCTAATGTTTTCCCATTCTCCTCGGTGAAACCAGTCACTGCTAACTTACGTAGGTTGGTAAGATTCTTTATCTCCTTTGCTAAACTCTTGCTCCCACCAATGTCAATGACGCCAAAAGTATATAGGGACCTCAATTTACCTATTCCTCGAGGAACCCTCACCCCACTTGAAGAGTGGTTTTTTTTGTTATCCACAAACTCTTCTAAACGTAAAAGAGGGAAAAAAGGAATAAAACAACATAGAAGACAAACGAATTTAATGATGCCAACACTATACTGTGCCGTTCCTTGAAAAGTTGGCGAACATTTATCATTGACCTTTTCTTCCCAATTATCAATGATATCTTTTATATGCTCAAAGTAATCCTCTATTGGTGTTGGTTGACTAGAATATCCAGTCAATCCTGCACGTAGATAGCTTAGCTTGTGAAGCTTAGTAATTCCTGTTGGTAGTAGGAGTACATTAGTGTTTCTAATATCAAGGGTCTCAAGTTCACTAAGCTTTCCCAATGAATTTGGGAGTTTTGAAATTTCTGTCCCCCTAAGACCAAGGTACTTTAAGTGACGAAGCTTGCCTATCCTCCTCAGGTCTCCATTATTCAAATTTATAGTGCCTTCTAGATCTAACACTCTTAACAACTTCATTCTAGGATAACTCAGATAGTCTCCCACCTCTCCGAAGATCGATAAGGATCGTATGTGGGACAAGTTCACTCTTTCTAGAACTTTGGCTCTTTTGCATGATTCACCAGTGATTACAAGGTGCCTCACCTTATCTGTCATGGTTTTGAGCTTTTCATCTTCAAGGACTGACACCATATTCTCATCCATAGCCTTTGCAAGAATCAATTCATACATTATGTCATGAATGTTACATCTTTTAATGTTTCCATTGATAATTGTACTCATTTCTGATGGTTGGATAAAACTTCTTCCCATGAGATCATTGAAATAATCCTTTCCTACCTCCTCTGTCGTTTTTTGACGGCCTTCCATTACATATCCATCAGCCATCCATCGCCTTATTATCCTTGATTGTCTTATTTCCTTGTGGTTATGGAAAACACCTAGATACAACAAACTTGGCTTGAGATGGTATGGCAAGACATCATAACTAGAAGCAAGAACATTGTTCACCACCCCTAGGTCCAGGTTATTGGCAAGCTCTGAGCTAAGTTGGTTATGCATTTTGTTCCATTCAACACTTGTTTTAGGTTTGGTGGCCAAATAACTGCCAACAGTTACAATAGCAAGTGGTAACAGACCACAACTCTTTATAATCAAATCAGCTTGGATCTTCATTTCTTCGGTAATAGTGTTGGTTATGCATTGTTTTTGCACTTCACTATTCTCTTCCATTATCTCAGTGCTACTGGGACCATTTTTCATCTTACACTTTCTTTCTCCTCTTTCTTAGTAATAGTGATAGTTCTCCATTGAAATAGATTACATGTCAGCCAATTACTAATTCCTTCCCATTTCTTGAAAACGAGATCCCATTGCTTCTTCTCTTTACTATCCTCTTTTGTTGTGTCAGTACTACTAGGACCCTCATCACTTACAAGAGGTTCATTGGGGCTCTTGAATACCGCTTTGCAAAAGAGATTAAAAGCGTCCTTTTCTGAAAGTTCCTTGATTGGATATATATTGTCACTTGGATGAGATATAGATTCTGCCAGAGACTTTAATCGTGTGGTTACTATGATTCGGCTCCCATTGACCGCAGGTAACACATCCTTTATTTTATCCCATTCTAGCATGCTAGACAGGTCATCTAGTACAATGAAATACTTCTTTTTTTTTAGATATTCAGTTACCTTTCCTTCTATTGGTTTTTCGGATGATTGCTCCGACTTATTTTCAATGGGATCAGATGGGATTTGCTTAGCTAGGTTCTCTATAAATTCTTTCTTGTGGAAAGGATGTTGGACAGTAACCCAAGCAAAATGATTAAACTCATTTCTCAGTTCTTGGCAACCAAAAACCTCTCTTACAAGAGTGGTCTTTCCAAGACCTCCCATTCCTACCACTGATATCACTTTCCCATTCTCCTTGAGAATAAGCTGAACTAGTTTTCTCTTCGGCTCATCCAGACCTACAAGCAAAGCTTCTGCATTGGCAATCGATCTGGTTGAGACACTCTCATCGTATGTGTGACCACTATTGCCCATCTTAATCAGCTCATATCGAAAGTTTCTCTTACTCACATTCTCAATTCTAGTTTTCAGCATTCGAATTTTTTTTGCAATATCATCTCGTTTCTTCACCGAGAACATGGCAGGTAGGCAACTTTTTTTCACCAGGTGAACAGAAGCCTCCTGGAGACAATCCTCCACATCAAATGCCAATTCTTGGACTTGTTTGACCCATATGCCCACCAGCACGTCCTTAACATTCTCTGTTTTGGCAACCTGTAAGAAGCCTTGTATCATCTGAAGTTCTTCTTTGATGAAAAATAATTCTTCTTGAACCCCTAGCAGTAAACCAATTTCATCTGTGATGGTTGTTGATGTTGTTTTAACTACCGATTTCAATGCAGTATTAGCTATGCCTATAGCAGCTGCCTCCATTTTTTGTAACGGACAATATATCAAGTTTCTCTGCATATGAAAAGAAAAACACTTGAGCAAAATTAAACACAATTACCTAGATCCTAAAGTATTTGAGGAAAGGGGTTTTTTGCAGACTAAATAATTTTCTTGCTTTTGATTAATAAATGCCAAATATAAAATCTATTGATATAAGCAAGTTAAAATTAACTAATTTTGAAGTACAGCCAATATTACTATTTCCTTAAGAATCATTAAATTACAATAAGATTATTGTTCTTTTTCATTAGAAATTCAGTACGATACTCGAAGCCCCTGTTTCAAATTATGAGAAATTCCAACCGTCCCCCCCTCCAAATCTCATAACCTTGTCCACGTAAAAGACAATGCATATAATTTATTTTGCTTTGTTTTGCCATGAAATTATAAACAGTGTAGTGCCCACAAAGCGTAAGAAAGAAGAGTAAACAACTTTCATTTTCAATTTCTGTTTAGATTTCACTACTACAAAAACGTTAATCATACACTGTACATTATACAAGGTTTTTAATAAAGAATCGTATATATACGGGCTCCAACATTCATACACAGTTCTTTATTAAAGAACAATGTACAATTATACTCAATTGTACACGGTTATTTTTATTAAAATCCGTGTACGGATGTCGTAGCTCATTTTCACACGCGCATATATGAATACTACAATAATTGTATATTGTTTTATTGTATGACCCGTGTGTGGTGAAAGAGACAAATTTTTCACGTCATTAATCTGTGCCTTCATTTTGTACAACATCTTTGTATGTTTTTTTTCTAAGACATTTGTCTCATTTATGAAGAATATCTTCCATGTACATGTATTAGTCTAAGTCATCTCTTGTAAACAAGCGAGACTAGGGCGAGGTGCAAGACAAGCGATGCCATATATTCACCGAAAAAGCGATCAAAGACCAAGAAACTTCAACTGGACGTAACTTTTTGCTTGAGTGTCCGATTACAGTGTTATTTACCAATTTAGAAAGATCGCAAGGTGGAGGGCCTGGAGCCGGGAGAAAAAAAAACCTCGGCACGGAGAAGCAAACATAATCAGAAGTGCAAAATACAAAGGGAAGATCCTAAAATTTGAGTTGAAGTTTTGAAGTTTTTCTTTTCAAATTTTCAATTTTGTACTCTTTTCCATACTTTCTCTTAGGCATTGTTTTTATAAAGTCTCATATCGAGAGTTTTATTGTTAGTGTTTTTGGTATATTGTAAAGTCTCAGATCTAGTGTTTTATTGTTATTTATTTTATTGTCAAAATATCAAGATAATTTATAATTGAGTGATACCTTCTGTTTACATTAAACTAAGCTTTAAATTAGCATAATAAACACTTTCAATAATTATTAATTCATAATATATACACCAAAATATCATGTCTAAACTAACATCAACTCTGACTAAAATTTGCATTCGTTGACTCTCGTATTAACATCTTTTAAATTTGAATTATGTTTGACATTTATATTTTTTTTTCAAATAATATGCAAATATTTTAGGAATATCATTCACAAATAATGCAAATAACGTTTTGACAAATAATTAGCTCTGAATTAAAAAATAATTATTCTTCAAATCACATTATGACAAATAATTTGAAATTAAAGTTTAATTTAAAAGAAAATAATTTCTCAATTTATTTAATTTTCTACTGATATTATTAGAGTAGAAAAAATAAACGTCGATGAAAAGTAATTCCAATAAAATAATGGAATGAATCATTACAACCAAACTATTTTTA
This sequence comes from Carex arenaria, assembly GCA_964058825.1. Lineage (NCBI taxonomy): Eukaryota > Viridiplantae > Streptophyta > Magnoliopsida > Poales > Cyperaceae > Carex > Carex arenaria. The sequence goes on along the minus strand of CAXKVW010000051.1, from coordinate 403,641 downwards.
AATATTTTTCCAAAATGATGCTACCGAATCTATTATTCACCTAAGGTAAAAAGAAATATCACGTGTGATTCATTTTTTCATGTGTGATCTGAAACGATTGAACAAGTACAAAATGACCTTTTTAATCGCATAAGAGCATATATATTATATATAGGGACTCCTCACATAGAAGCACATTACAATAAGAAATCAAGGAGCTGTGATATGTACCTTAATTAATTGAGACTTGAGACAATTCGTCAACTGAATTAGAAGAAAATGTAGCAAGACTCCAATTATGAGAGGGCTTCAAGACTTCATGTTCTCCAGATTCGTAAAATCATACCAGTAGGGAAGTGTATTGCCCACGACTTGTAAGAAAAAAATATAAACAAATTTCTTCGCTATTTTTGTCAAGATTAGATCCTGTTAATATTATTTGCATTAGATATATATTTTTATTTTTAAAACTAATAGTCTTATGTATACAAATTTATTAATTTTACAAAGTAAAATACAATTTGTACAGTTTCACATAAGAATTAAGAGAAACACCCCCACAAGTATAAAACGAGAAATTGGTGAATTAAATGTTCAAATTTACAGTATATTTAAGCGAAATTAATGAATAAAAAGAGGGATGTTTATAAAAATTCAAAGAAAAGTACAAATATTTTTTGTAGATATGAATCAAATGTTCAAATACATCATTAATCCTTATATTTTGGAAATATATAGTGAATTGTTGAAATACAACACGGCTCAGACCCGGCACCACATAGCACATTGATTTGCTAGTGATGTGTCTAGATGTGTCCTTATTGTGTTTGTGTGCGTGCAAGGGTAAGTGATTTGGACACGACACTACACACACAAGTACATCATGTTGGATTGGTGAATATTCAAAGTGCGATCGGTACATATTATAAAACAAAACCAGCTAAAATTCCACTCGTCCATCACACGTACTGCATTTATCATAAGGTAGCTTAAAATTTTGAATTTGAATCCGGATCGTCCAATCTGCTTTGGCATGAATATTAAAGGAACTCCGTGCATTTCACCTGTTGTACCAGATTGGTCTAAATACTGATCGGACGATACAGAACCAAACTCATAATTGGAGTTACCAATTGTTCAACCCAAAGAAAATTGGACGATACTTTTCTTCTATTGTTCACCACACACAGCAGCACGCTTGAAGAGGAAAGCAAGGAGATATGAGATGTACGTATACCTTGTGTTTGAGACTTGAGACAATTCTTCAATGGAGTGGGAGAAAAGAGCTAGGGAGTAAGTTGGTCTGGAGGCACCAATAATTGATTGATAGTGGTGAACAGTGGGATAACATTAACAAATCACCTATTGGAAATCCAATTTTACCTCAACCACAAAAATAAGGTAATCCAATCCAAAAGAAAAGGTTGTGAATCAATTTGTGATTTTAGGAAGACCTTTCTAAAAGGTCGGACTTGAGACATAAATTTGGGCCTGAAATAGATTTGACTTATATGGGTCTTACATATTTTCTAGGCCCAAAAATATGTGGCTACAGAGCATCCATTGATGGTGACTTCGCAGCAAATTAATGACCAATAACCACGTGGCAAAAGCGATTCATGCAATGTGTATTTCAGCTAGACTTGGACTAAAATGTTAAGTTAATAACGGTAGCAATGTGACATGCTATGTCCATTAAAGCTCCTACCCATTGGTGTACAGTAATTAATAGCAGGTTGAGTCCATGTATTGACCATCCCTCGAATCATGCCAACCAAACCAACCTCTTATCCTTCCTCTCGTCTCTGTTTGTAATACTCGAGGGAAAAAGAAAAATAAAAAGATAAAGTGAAGCCGTTGCTCCATAAAAATTTCTTTGGTTAGATCGAAAAATGGTATTTACATCTTATTTGGCACTTTTCATCTTCCATTTTTTTAATTGTTTAAATCAGCATCTTCCAAAAATTGTCGTTTATTTTTTTTGCAAATAACATAAAATATTCAATAATGAATGGATGGGGAGGTTTACAAGAATTAATATTGTAATTTTCCTTATTTATAGTTTTTCTTTTCAATCAAGTTTTCCTACCCCGGCCCTTTATTTTTTTCCATCTTTCATCCATTTTGTTTTCAACTCATGAGCTTCCTCAACTTTTTATTAAAGTATAAGCCTACAAACTATATATCATTCTCTCATAGAGCTAATTGGGTTTTACATGTTTATATTTATTACTTGTTGCACAAGATATCTATTGGGGCATTAAATTGCCATCGTTGCATTTAATATAGGGGGTCTGTATGTTGGATTTTGATTGTTCTCAGTTTTTTCTTCTGGTGCCTCTATTTTTTTCTTCTGAAATTTACCTTATCTTTGACTAATATCTTGTTTCCAAAGAGAAACCAAAACAAAGGAAGAAAGAAAAACCAAGAAGAAAAACAAACAAGAAAAATCAGCATACTTCTTACTTCAAAAATCCAGAGAGTCAGGACCCCAAAAATCTCAAATAAACTTCTTAAACTAAAGAACATAATAATTTTTGTTTCTTCAGATAGTTTAAAAAAAAAAAAAAAAAAGCAGATCGATCAAAAGTGCAACATAAGACAAAATATTACCGATTGCAATATAATAACAACATAAATCAAGAAATCAAGTCAATTTATTACACACCATAACAAAAGTATAATAGCAACATAAGTCTAGAAATTTCAGGTCAATTTATTACACACCAACAAAACATAAATATACAAGGAAAAATAAAAAGAAGAAAAATAACAACAATTCCCTTAATTAATTGCAAACTCAACAGTTTTACACCATTTGACCAATAAATAAGTGTCTCTATCCCGATTCAATGATGTTTTTTCCCACCGTTGATTGTTTACCCTTTTTTTTTTTATCATAGTGTAAAAATATAACTTGTTTGAGTCTGATTAATACAACTTAAATGTTCTAAACAAATGATGGTAAATTTTGCTCGATGTCACTCTACTTGTGATTTGTCACAAATTGGTCATTCAAATTTGATTTACTCAAAAAAATCACATGATTTATTTTTATGTTTAATTTTGTGTGGCATATCGACAGTCAAAATATCAGTTTATAGTGCATTTGCAATGAATTTATAAGTACAGAAATAAGATTTAAATTAATTAGCACATAAATTATCAACACACAGCAATAATAAGGATCTAGAATCAAATATTTATTCTTTAATTATTACACAAATTTTAAATGAATACAATCATACAAACCATTAATACTCAAATTTCAGGCACTAAACTGAATCATGCCATAATTTCTATTTGGTTCAGACTGTAATTTTGGTCTTCTAGTCATCCCTACAAACACATTATTAGCTAGTGTACCAGAGGAATATAAGGAAATAAGATTATATATCAGTATATCCAAATAACAAAGATTCTTAACTTTATATGTTTATATTAAACTTTTATATGTTTATTTCCTTTTTGAGGTACATGGTATTAATTAGTAATCCTAACACATTCTTTCTTCAATTAAAATAAATGTATACTAACCTTTTGTTTGTCTTTCCTTTTCCTAAACCATTCATGCCGAAATACAAGATATATATAGTTCGTCTGGCCACAACATAAAAATGAAGAAATTAAGTTTATGTTAGCTACAATTGCTTTCTGAAATATTAATATAGAACTATAAATTCATTAAAAATATCAATTTTTCTTTGCAAACAGAATAAATGAATTAAAATATAATAATTTTCTCAACAGCATGCATGCATGTTCTGTCATTAATCATGCATACAACTCTTTAATTTGGTTGTTATGTCTAGATTAAATATTGAAGAGTGCACCTCTCATATCTTGTAATTTAACCAGTACAACTGTTATTTTACTTAACGAACTTCAAATTAAAATGCAATGAGCTGCAATTTAGACAGTACTAGAATCTCAATTTTGTTGGTATATAACTTTGTGTATTAAAAATTCTTATGGGAAAACAACAGTAATTGCATTAGCATGAAATTAACTTGGACAATGAATAATTATATAACATTTGTGAGTGCCTGTATTTACTAATTGCCATCTTAAACCTACACGTTCAACTATAAATTGAACTATCAGATAACCAAACAGAAATTTTGAGAAAACACATGGATAACACACACAAAAAAAAAAGACAAGCATTAATCTTGTTTTGCCCCAAAATATTACCAGCGTTAATATTTTTCCCGTGAAAACTGTTTGCGAGACATCCTTCTTTGAAAAACAAAAAATTGTAAATTGTACTGTAAGATTCTGAAGATAACATTGAACGGGAAAAGAAATTTGATTTCATAATTCAATTCAATCTGTGGCATATATTTTGATGAGTTTTCAGTTTATGTGGTAATTATATATTAGATTTTGTAGAGACAAATGATATATTTGAGGTTTATGATAATATTTTAAACTATAGAATTAAGAATGAAAAATAAAAAAACACCTAAAGAAGAGATACCTTAAGAAAAATTCTGACAATAACATAGAATGGAGGCTTGGTTTAATTTTCTCCCAAATACTTTTTTTTTAATACTTGATGCATGAGGATATATATTATGGGATCATGTGGTTCAGGTTTACTCCTTTTACAATAGTATAGAGGAATGGTTTCTATTGAATAGGCAATGTGGGATTAAGCAATATACGAACCCATGTCACAAATCTTTTTATTTTAATAAATTGGATTTTAGATGGTATAATAGGTAAGTTATAATGACTACAGAGTAACGTACACTGCCTGCTTGTGCATAACCCATATTTTACAACTTTTTAAGAACTTACCCATATTAGAAAAAAAAACTTAATATTCTTACCAAAAAAGTTTTAAAAATATATATATATTTGTTTAGGTTAATTTTGATCATATCTAGTTAAACCTTGTACATGACTGTTTGTAGTCTTGTAGAAATTAAATACCATCTGCTATCATATAATTTTGTTAGTCATTAAGCAACAATAGATAAAAAAAATATTTTGGTGAATTCGAAGTACAAATTATTTAAAATAATATTAGGAGAAAAATTGCGTATCTTTTGTTACTTTGTATATATCCTATTTGCTTTTTTAATTTAGTTATATTTTTGTCTCAGTATTTAATTATATATAAGTTTAGTCTTGATACAAATTTGATTAGCACTTGTTAATGTGCGGTTCTTATCATACTAATTCAAAATTATCACTAATGTAATTATAGGTTTATATTCAAACAATGAAACTTAATACTTAAGAACATTGAAATTAATAATCAATGCCTTTTTTCTTTCTTCTTTATAGATCTGATGAATTTTCCTTTCTTTTCTATAGATGCCATCACCATGGCTTTATCATACAAGAAGTGCCGCATGAATTTAGGTACTTATTTATTAAATTTTTGTTGAAAAAAAATCTCAATTTGAGTTAGATTCTGAAAACAAGTACACAGGCAGGCCAGAAACATACTCATCTAAAAAAGTTTGCAAATATGCAAAAAAAAAAAATCTCAATAGTATTTTTGTTGCATCAGTCATTCAAGTCATTGCACATAATCAGATCCATCAGTAGTTGACTTCCTGGAGCTGCAAGGAGAGAGAAAGTATGATGTATAATATATTGTAACGATTGAGGTTTATCAGATATTTATGTTTTTCTAGAGATTAATTGGACATTGTTGAATTCCTATGTGACACCATTCAATAAAACTTTTTTTTTGTTAGAACTTAGAACGCAAGTAATAATAGGGGTATGTAATATGGAAGAACAGGTGGTACATGTTGAACTACGAACAAATTATAAAGAAACAAGGAAAGAAATGCATAAATAAGTACATCTTTAGCTGAAGCAAGTTGGTTCCCTGGTTCATCAGATCATTGCCATTTTGAGGTGCCGGATGGTTCATCGCCGAATGTTGAACGGCACTGGTACTGGCACTGGCTCTTTCTCTGAGCCTAGCTAGACATCTTCATCTGATTGTCCAAATTAAAAAAGAATAAAGAATCAATCTCTGGTGTAGCTTAGTAGCTCCAATTTTAGAAATAAATTAAGGACCATTTGTGTAATTTCATTTAAAATGTATGCACCTTCTTCTTTGCGGTCAGCTCGATACAAGTTTCAAAGGCAGCTTTTAGGATCTTCAATTGTTCCATGTTTCTGTACATACAAAGAATTCGCAAAAAAAATGTTTTTCATACCCTAATTTGTTCAACTGAACTTCAATTAAGATGATTTGTCTTGATCCAAAAGTGTGATTAGGCTCTACTAATACTCACAAAACAGGAAAAGAAAAATAATTAGTTAAACTACTAGTTCAACTGCTAATCAAAAAGTGCACTCCATTCCTGTCAAAAGAAAAAAAGAAAAAAGAAAAAAAGAAAATTAGACGATAAGTTGAACTAATAAGGTTTGGTGAAATTATTACCCAAGCTCGGCAAATTTTTTATCCTTTGGATATATTTCCTCAGTCAGGTTAAGAAAACTCTGCTGGCCCTGTAAAGAAAGAGTATAGTCAGTACTTTAAAAGAGAACAAAAGAAGCAAAACACATATGACATTGTAGTGAAGTTACAGTGAGGCTATGGTAATATGCATATCATGGATCGATCCATGCTATGTATTCATATTTCTATTTTTTAAAGTTCAAACAGTCAATCCGAACCATTAAACATGATCTATTTGAATATATACTTGTGGACCAAACTTTGCATTTTTTTTAGAATTTGCTTATTACATTTTTAAATAGATAAAAAAATCACCACTTTCAGATTGTCTAGAATTTTTAGATCAAGTGATTTTCTACATATCTTATAAAATAGTAAAAAACTTGTAAAAAAACATAAAATGGTGTCCAAGTATATTTTCTTACAAAGATCATGTTTAACAGTTTGGATTGACTATTTAAGCCTTAAAAATAGAGATATGGATCCATTGTACGGGTTGATCCCTAGGACAGTTAATACGGGTCTTTGCTGTTTCACTTGCGATTTTAAATGAAGTTATAAAAAGTTTGGTCCTTCAATGGGGTGGAACAAAAAGATAATCAATTTGTTTTCCGACATTTTTTTTATATTTCTATAAATAAAAACTTCGGGAATGTTTTTGGCACAAGGTAAGAAAATGCAGTAGATTATAATACCTGCTCGATGACATGAGAGGTTCCGGATCCCCTGAAAAACATCATTAAAAAAGATGTATAAGATTTGATTCAATTGATATAGAAATTAACAGAATTCTCCATCTCTCTGTTTACATTCATTTTGGTGAACAGCTGGTAGACCAAGATGTAACATGAAATGAAGAATAACAGGTATCAAACAGGTACCAAATATGGGGCATTTGTTGTCAGAAACAAAAAATACAAATAAAACTAAGTACCTAAGATTCATGCGCTGTTGAACATCGATTTCACGGTCGCTGTTCTCTTTGAAGGCTTCTTTTAAAGCCTGTTTACGTAAAGTAAGAATTAATATTAGTTATAGCCAACCTTTTTGGAAAAAATTAAAAATAAATAAAATATTGAAATAACTAGAATTTATTATGCCTACCTTAATACCTTCTAGCTTACTGCTCATACATATAAGAACACACCAATAATATGAAAAGAGAAAAATATGTTAATAGAAAAAGATATAATTAGAAACAGCTGAAAAATCAAAGAAATGCGTACATATTTGAAACAATGCAATGACTAACATACCTCTCATATCTCTCTTTTGGACTCAAATTAACAAACATGTTTACCATGTCCTCAAAATTGCTGAAAAAAGAATACAAATATAATCAGATAATTTTATTGGCACTTTATTTTAATCGTGAAATGATTTTTCAATATTTCATTTCAACAAAATCAGTTCTACTTGTTCTTCATTTGCAAAACAAAGCAATGAACTTGAGAATATAAAACAAAAACTGTAACATTATGAACAGAACAAAAATCTGGTAAACTGATACCAGCACTTGGTAATACTTTGTAAAAGACTCACCAGGAACTTCTCGTCATTAATTTAGATAATTAAACATCAATTGTCTGGTAAAGAAAAAAAATGATTCGTACAATTAATCTATAAATGCAATTAACACAGATTACTCTTTCACCAAATCATGTAAAAAAGGACTAAACATGTTAAAAATAAAAGACAAGAGATAAGGAATTAGAGATTACGTATTCGGTCCTAAGACAAGCTCTGCCTTCCCGTTGGGATTAAATGAGAGAAAAAGAGTTTCGGTATCACTTAAAATGGACAATTCTTTGGCCTTCTTTGCCATGACACTTATCCTCCTTTGATGGCAGGTTTCCTTATTTCCATCCATTTTATTCTTGTTTCCATCCATCCTATTATTTTTTTTAAAACGAGTTGTTATTTGTCAAGGCAAGCTATTTCTCAGAACAAATAAATGATTTTTTATTTATCTCTTCTGACAATGTAAGTTATTTCTTGGAAATAACCTGGAAAAAAGGATTAAAGATCAAATAATTAAATCCAGCAGTTAAACTTGCAAACCATTGAAGCAAACCAAATAATTAAAGATCAAATCTTCAGAACAGTACAACTACACCCAGGTGAATCAAAGAATATATAATAAACCTCTCAAAAGCGCACCAACTGGAGCATGCAACTGTCGGTAGAAAGAATTAAGAGAAAGGTTTATCCATACGAGGGTTTAAAATTGAATATATTTATTTCAGTTTTAAGCAACTAATTAAGCAAAAAGGAAATAGAAATAGGGAGCTAATTAGAAAGAATACTTCTTGGAATTCATGTGATATAGAATGCAAAAAACTACTTTTAAAGGAATCCAATTACAAAATCAAGAATGTGTCAAGAAACCTAAAATAAAAATCAACTAATTAGTTAAACAACCTCATTGTAGGTTATCCATGGAATCACAATACAATATGACTAATACACTTGCTATAAGTCGCAACAAATTGTAAAAAGAAACAAACTAAACACGAACCAGAAAAATGAGGTAGAGTAGAGTAGAGTAGAGAGAGAAACCTTGGAGAAGAGAAAAGGGGAGACAGGCACCTCCAGTTGCTCGATGTAGCTAGTGCCTTTAGAAGAAACAGAGGAGGTGAGAGAGAAGAAAGAGCAAGAGGAGGTACAATAAAATTGACCGAGTAAAGGGAGTCAAACTGTTTACGTGATCAAGTGGAGAGTGACGAGGTTTTGGGTTTCCCAGTTTCGGATTTGCAATTTTGCAATTTTAATTGGGCCGAGATGATAACTATTTTTAGTTTTGGGCCAGCTCAGGAAAGCTACTCGTGGGTTGTAAGAGCTAAGAATGAGCCTATATATTTATCCATGGTAAATTCATAATTTAGATATTTATCCATTAAAAAATTTAAATTAATTATTTCTCCATCTAAACCACCCACACATTTTCATCTCGTCAATTCAAAATACATATCATTAAATATTACAAAAATTGACGATTAAAATGTATGGTGTTGTTTAGTTGAAATTTTTATTAATTGAAATTAAATAAAAATATATATAATGAAAGATGATAGATTCTAGAAAATTTTGAAATTTAAGTAGAACGGATTAAATTATATCGTTCTACCGGACGGGATAATTTATTCCGTCCCACTTAATAAAAATCCAATCTGCTAAGTCCATTAACTAAACAAACTAAGTAGTAAAAAATAAAAAATAAAATATTAGGGATGGTACAATCCATCGCGTAGGACCCAAGACTCTCAAAATTATTCCTAACAACACGAGAAGGTAAGGATTTTCTAGTAGACAAGTGAGATCATCCTTGGGTGGCGGTATCCTGTGCAACAACTTTTTTGTGGAAGCATCAAAGGCCTCCGTTGTGCTTGCCACATATGTTGAAAAGATCATACCTTGCGAATAAAAACTGTTGTTAAAGTATCCTCGTTGTTCAACCCACTCATTGCTATGTAGATTACAACAGCTCCATCGGATGGGATGGATTGTACCGTTCCCAATTTTTTTCTTTTTTTTTTTTTGCATTTTTACTGCTTAGTTTGTTTAGTTAATGAACTTAGTGGATTGGGTTTTTATTAAGTGGGATGTGATAAATTGTCCCGTGTGGTGGGACAGAATAATTTAACATGTTCTACTTATATTTTGAAATTTTCTAGAATCTATCATCTTTTACAATATTTTTTTATTTAATTTTGATTGATAAAAATTTCAGGTTGTACTTTAGTACCTGAAAGAGCTCTAAAAACTTCCATTTTTCAATGAATCCCTCCTGAGCCGTGTCTGCTCCCATGGCCATTAAAATTCGTTGAGGAAGGCGGAGAAGCCGGGGAGAGGTGAGAAGGATTTTGGGAATTTGAATGGGGTAGTACTAGAAGTTCATTTCACATATTTGCAATACGACCCAAAAAGTTATTAACAATAATAAAGAGATTTGACATATTTGACATACTTGGGCCAGAAATTAAGGGATTAATAAATAATGCATATCCCATTTTCCTTGGAAGAACCCACTCTACTTAAATTTCATGTTAATTCAATTAAGCCCAATCAAGATAACATGGAAGGAATGTATTGAAAGGTTCATCCCATTTTCTTTCATTAATTTATTTCTCCTTCAATATTAGCAAGCGCTCTTTGAAAATGCCTCTTGTGATACGATTAGAATGTCAGTTATTCACATAATTCATTGGCTTTTTCTTTGGACAGGTGGCAATGCAGATACAGCTGATGCTATGGAGTACTGGATGCCAGTAGAACTAAGCCACATCCCTCTGCAATCTGAGATGAGGGGGCCTCCTTCCCCTGAACGTGTGCTGGTAGAATCCGCAAACACTAAAGACTCTAACTAGCCTATGTACCTATCGTCCATGTCTTATGATTCTGCTTTCTTTTAGTGAGATGAGAGCTTATGTTTACCATCTACTTCTGCTTTTGGTTTAGGACCCTGTTTTGTTAGGTGCTCTATTTTGCGTATGTTGGCTGAGTCGAGATACCTTTCTCAGAACTCTTAGTGATTGTAACTTAACTTTATGCTTCAATCAATTGAAACGGGCCTCTGGCCTTTTTACTCAAAAAAAATATTAGCAAGTGCTTTTTGCAAATACTAAATAAGCAGATTTTTTTTACAAGATTTCTTGATATTGAACTATTCACTTTTCTTTTTTTCTTTTTAAAGCTTCGATGTTATTTGTAAGAAACATATAGATTTTGCACTGTATTGACCAATGAATTGTTTTCCTGCATTATTTAATCCTCAGAAAAACAATTTCCATGTGCAGCTTAGTAATTTTTGAACTTTGTGTATTTTTTTATTAATATTATAATTCAATTTTGAATATGTTAATCCTTTCGGTTAATTTTGGATGTTTTGTTGTTACTTTTTTAGTCTGTTTGTTATTTCTGTATTTTTTTTTTTAAAAGAGGCAAAATGCCCATTTGCATTAGCAAAAAGATAGTCATAATTACACAGAAACCAACGCCAAAAAATCTCTCTAAAACTCTCAACAAACATCAAGATAATCTCCTGTGTCTCTTGTAACCTAAATCCCAGAAATTAGTCTATAGACTATCATCCCAACAGATAAAATTCAGCCCCTCTGCAAAAACTAGTTGCTAGGAAACACTTTATTACAAACAGAACAAAACCGAACTAAAATCCAGTGGAAAGCATAATATCTACTAAGTAGCTGCAGCAGTATCCCCATCCAGCACCACAAGAGCATTTGCATCAGCCCATTCACGCAGCGGGATGTCTTCAATCTCAGTAGGAGTCCACATCACCATCTCTTGCACCACTATTTCCTTGATATTTTCTGACCAATATTGAAGTAAAGACAAAATTAGAAAGATCATAGAACGATTCGATTTAGGTGTAACCCCTGTAAAACAAATGTCATTTCGGTGCTTCCAAAGCGACCAACAAATTGCACTTATTATTATGAGAGCAGCTTGACGTTTTTTAGAAGGTAAGGACTGGACATACTCGAGAACATCATCAAAAGATTGCCAATTCATAAAAACCTCTTGGAAAGACCCCATCCAAAACCAAATAGTTTTGACAAAAGCACAACGTACAAATAAGTGTTTCACAGATTCGGCAGCCCCACAAAAATGACATCGATTAGATCCTATCCAATCCTTTTTTATGAGTCTTTGTTTTTATTGGATAAGAGCCACATAAAAACCCTAATTTTTGGAGGTATAGGTAGTTTCCACCATATAGCATACTTATCCCTTTGTACTCCACGAAAAGCAAGAAAAGCATATAAAGAATGTACAGTAAAATGATTAGAAGAATCCCATTTCCAAGATATGCGATCGTGTGCATGAGTAAAGGCTGTTATACTAATCAATCTTCAAAATTTCACTCCATTCGGCCGCCAAGACCCCTGACAAGTGTCTCCTTTTGTTATTTCTGTATTATTGGTATGTGTTTTTGTTTTGAGATATGAGCAGGTTTTATTAGTGTTTCTATAATTAGATGCTCAGGGTTTATTTAGGTTACTTGTTTGTAAGGTTCTAGCATATTTTTCATTCTCAGTTTGTTGTTACTATACAAACATTAAGAATAGGTACCAGTTTCTTGTTCTATATAGTTTCTTCACTGAAAATTGGTGAAAATAGTCCCACTTTTATAAAAAAAAAAATAGTTTAAATAACAATTGGCCTGAAACCAATAATTTATCTTTTCATATATTTGGTTGATTATTGGATCATTATACAAATGCCAAATTTTTAGGGACTAATTTTGTGGGGAGAAATATAGAAAAATTGTAGATAAGACCATTTATGCAATTATACTTCGTTTGACATAAAACCAATTATATAAATCAACCATGTGGCTGTGCCGGTCAAAGCTCTTGTCTTCATTAATAAAAATAACAATCATCATCTCTCCTCTGTTTTTCTACCTTCCTCTGTTTTTCCAGTTCTTCATTTGATGATACTTCACCAGCTTGCCAATACCACAAATACGCTGAGATCATGCACCAGAGGAGGAACTGGAAGACGACGGGTCCCTGGATGAAGCTATCGAAGTAGCTGCCGTGAAGAGAGAGAGACGAAACAGAGATGACCTTGAAGGATTCGTGCTAGCCTTGTTCTCTGCCAATTTATCAGAGTTTGAAATAGGAGAAGGAAAGAGGTCAGGTCCACTGGTACCATTCATGAGTGCTGAACAATACCGGCCACCAGTCCAGCACAAAACCAGACCAGCAGGAGGATGCCTCTTTTCATATATGTCACATACTTCGTTATTTATGGTTAAATGAGCATGATTTCTGGTAATAAGTTGCTAACCTACGATCATATCAACTCAATTATTGATTGTTTAGTTTTTAAATAGTTTAAATTACAATTGGTGTGTAAATAAGATGAAACTTTCATCTTATTGCTTGGGTTGTTCATTCAATAGGCCCTGAATTGGGTTTGGCAAAATTAAAGATAGCTGACAATTCTTTGGGCTGGGCTTTATTTCTGTTGGCATAAAAGACCCTGAATTGTTCATATAACAGTTCATGAAACGTTTTTTTTTCTTTTATTATCCAGGAACAATAGTAAAATACCAAAGTTCTTACTGGGACCCCTAAAACCAAACAAATCATATGTACTTCCTAAAAAAAAATGGTAACCAAATGAAAAAGAAGAAACCTGAAATGGAGTATTAGCAATTTGATTGAAAAGCATAGATTTCATTAATGATGCCACACCATAATTAGCAAAAGCACAATAGGACTTTCAAAGAAAATTAATTACTCCTTCAAAACAAACGGTTCAATTAGGAAAACATCCTCAGAAATCTTCAATTAAACCGTGACCATAAAAAATAAGAAAAAATAAGGGCAAAATTACAATGACATATGGGTGCTACTAACAAGCATCAATACTTTCAGCAAAAACTTTTGCAACCAGACACAAGCACAATATATTAAACCAAATATGTCCCAACTAAAATCAACAATCAGTTTTATCATACATATATCCACAAAAATAAACTGACAATTAATACACACCAAATAAAATGCACACCGCATAACGCAATGGAAAAAAGATTAGGGAAAACTAAACCCAGTAAGGAATCCCCACACCAATGATCAACCCAAAATCGAATTGACTGTCCATTCCCGACTTGCCAAGATATACATTCCTGGAATGTATCCCGTAAATGCAAGATATCATTCCACAAGACCGATTTAATACGTCTATCTCCTGTATAAGAATATTTATCAATTATGATTTCCTTCCATGTTCCAACTACCCTTGTATCATAGAACCTAAATAACCATTTAGACAATAAGGATTTATTCATACGATTAAGATCTAAGACTCCAAGCCCCCCTTGACTTTTACTCAAACACACCTTATCCCAAGCAATTAATGATGGTTTTTTCCTAATTGTATTACCTCCAAACCATAAAATTTTTCTACAAATGCTATCAATTTTATATCTAATTTTACTAGGCATTCTATATAAAGAGAGCCAATATAAAGGGATAGATGAAATTACTGCATTCAATAATGTGACTTTGCCCCCCATTGATAATAACTTTCCCTTCCATGTTTGTAATCATTTTTCAATTTTTCGATCAAAGGTAACCAATCTGATTCTCTCAATCGTTTCCAATGCAAAGGGACACCTAAATACATAATAGGCAGTTGCACTACTTTGCAATCAAGAAGTTTAGCCAATTGCAAACCTACATTTTCACATATGTTCAATGGTACCATCTCACTCTTGTCGAAATTAATTTTCATTCCCGAAAGGTTTTCAAACCCTAAAAGAAGCCACCTGAGGACAGTAATCATCTTACTATCAGCCTTTAAAAAGAGGAGTGTATCATCTGTGAAATGAAGATTAAGAATTTTTCCACAATTTGCAAAAAGACATAATCCTTCAATTAACCCTGCTTGTTGGGCCCGACCTAAAATTTTGTTTAAAACAACTGCCACTAGATTAAACAATAAGAGTGAGAGGGGATCTCCTTGTCGAAGACCCCTCTTACATTTGAAATATGCCCCTAACTCCCCATTTAAATTAATACATAATTTACCACTATGTAATAAAATATCAATCCATGAAATAAACCTATCTCCAAAACCTCTCATACGAAGAACTTCTAACAGGAATTCCCAATTAACCCTGTCGTACGCTTTTTCGAAATCAAGTTTAAATAGAACCCCTTTTTCCTTAGTTACTCTTACCTTATGCAACACCTCATTGGCCACTATTATATTGTCCATGATTAACCTACCTTTAATAAAAGCCGTTTGAGAAGAACCTATTAAATCATCCATATACAGTGATAATCTATCGGTCAAACAGTTGGTAATTATTTTTAAACTACAGTTTATAAGACTAATAGGTCTAAAATTCCTAACATCATTTGCATTTTCTTTTTCTAGGTATAAGACATATTGATGCCATATTTATTTTATCTAAGTCAAGCTGATTATGATAAAATGCTTCAACTAACTTCATAAAATCAAATTTGATATCATCCCAAAACGCTTGATAGAATAAAAAAGAAAAACCATCAGGTCCTGGTGCTTTAGATGGATTACAAGAGAACACAGTTTTGTATTCAAATATTTCTATTGGGAGATAAAATTGCCATATTATTGCATGTAATATTCGGGGTCTGTGCATGTTGGATTTTGATTGTTTTCAGTTTTCCGTTAAACAATCAATATGAATTATATAGTAGTCTGGTGCCTCTAATTTTATTCTGAAATTTAGCTTATCTTTGACTAATATTCATGTTTCCAAAGAGAAACCAGAAGAAAGCAAGAAAGAAAAATTAAGAAGAATAAACAAACAAGAAAAATCAGTATATTTCTTACTTCAAAAATCCAGAGAGTCGGGACTCCAAAAATCTCAAATAAACTTCTTGAACTAAGGAACATAACAATTTTGTTTCATCATATAGGTAAAAAAAAAAATACATCAATCAAAAGTGTTAAAATATTACCAATTGCAATATAATAACAACATAAGTCAGGAAATCAGGTCAATTTATTACACACCATAACAAAAGTATAAGTCTAGAAATATCACGTCATTTATTACACACCATAACGAAAGTATAGTAGCAACATAAGTCTAGAAATATCAGGTCAATTTATTACACACCAACAAAGAAAAATACATTAGGAAAAATAAAAATAAGAAAATAACAACAGTTTCCTTAATTAATTGCGAACTCAACAGTTTTTCACCATTTGACCAATAAATAAATTCTTATTACAACCAGCAGCACAGCATTATTTATATCGTTAGCTTCATTCTTTAATCACCCTGAGGACGGGTTCTTTTGGAAGCTTCTTGAGTTGCTCCTTTATCTTTCCCACAAACTCTCTCTCGTTACTAAAATACGCCTCCACCTCCATCTCCTTGAGTTGTCCAAGAAACTCCAACCCCGACACCCCACCCTCTCTCAAGCATCTTCTAATCTTTAGCAGTTCAAGTCTTTTCAAGGCTGTTCTTTTAATTGACACCGATTTTAACCAAGGTATATTCCTAAGAATCATTACATGCAGCATTGGAAATGTACCCTCGCGAAAGCATAGTTCATTCACATCTTCAATTGAGTCGAACAACAAATAAAGAATCTTCAGGTTGGGCAGCTTTTCAATGGCTTTAATATCTTCCGTTAGATAAGTGCGTTTGAAATATATCTTCTCCAAATTCTCAAGGGAACTTATCCAATCAGGTAATTTGCCAATACTGCCATCTAACTTTAGGCTTTGAAGATACTTGGGTGGGGAGAATACAGATTCTAAGCAATACTTGAGCCCCAAATTATCTGCATCAGTAAGGACTAACGACCTTAAGTGCTTAAGCCCATCAATCACCTTTCCTAATATTTTCCCATTCTTCTTGGTGAAACCAGTAACTTCTAACTTACGTAGGTTAGTAAGATTCTGCATCTCCTTTGCTAAACTCTTGCTCCCACCAATATTAATGGCGCCAAAAATATTTAAGGACCTTAATTTACCTATTCCTCGAGGAACCCTCACCCCATCGAAAACACAGTTTACTTTATGTTTATCTAACATTTCTAAACAAACACAAGGAAGAATAGGAATCGAACAACATATTAAACACAAGAATCTAACACCATCTAAAACAGAACGTACCGTTTCTTTATTAGGTGGTGAACATTTATGAACGACCTTTCGTTGCCAAAACCCAATGATATCACTTATATCAGAAAGGTAATCCAGTATTGGTGTTGGGTAATCAAAATATTTATGTGATCCTGCACGTAGATAGCTTAACTTGTGTAGCTTACCAAGTCCGGTTGGTAGTTCGACTACCTTTGTGTCTCTAATATCAAGAGTCTCAAGTTCACTAAGCTTTCCCAATGAATTCGGGAGTTTTCTAATTTTTGTCCCCCTAAGACCAAGGTACTTTAAGTGACGAAGCTTGCCTACATGCCTCAGGTCTCCGTCGTTCAAATTTATAGTGCCCTCTAGATCTATCACTCTTAACAACTTCATTCTAAAATATTTAAGATAGTCTCCCACCTCTCCAAAGATGGATAAGGATCGCATGTGGGACAACTCGACTCTTTCCAGGACTTTGCCCCCAGTGCATGGTCCACCTGTGATTACAAGGTGTCTCACCTTATCTGTCATGGAATTGAGTTCTCCATCTTCAAGCACTGACACCATACTCTCATTTACAGCCTTTCTAAGAATCAGTTCGTACATTATGTCATGAATGTTACATCTTTTAACATCTCCATTGACAATTGTGCTCATTTGTGAAGGTTGGATTACACTTCTCCCCATGAGATCATAAAAATATCCCTTATTCATCTCCTCTGCCTTCTTTATGCGACCTTCCATTACGTATCCATCAGCCATCCATCGCCTAATTATCCTTGATCGCCTTATTTCCTTATGATTATGGAAAACACTTAGATACAATAAACTTGGCTTGAGATGGTATGGCATGCCCTCATAACTAGATGTTAGAACAGTGTCCACTGCCCCTAGGTCCCGATTATTGGCAAGCTCTGAGCTAAGATGGTCATGCATTGCCATCCATTCAGCACTTGTTTTTGGTTTGGTGGCCAGATAACTGCCAATAGTTACAATGGCTAGTGGTAATCGATCGCAACTGTTCTTGGTCATGCATTGTTCATGCACTTCACTATTCTCTTCCATTGTCTTAGTGCAACTGGAACCATTTTTCATGTTACACATGTTTTCGTTGGGCGGTTCCTCTTTAATTTCCCTATCTTCTTCCTCAGTAATAGTGTTGGCTATACATTGCTTATGTGCTTTACTATCCCCTTCTGTTATCTCATTGCTACTGGGACACTCTTCACTCACAAAAAGATAATTGGGGGTCTTGTATACTGCTTTGAAAAAGAGATCCAACGCGTCATCTTCGGAAAGTTCCTTTATCTCATATATATTTTCAGTTGGGTGAGAAATATGTTCTGCCAGAGGACTTCTAAATCGTGTGGTTACTATGATTCGGCTCTCAGTGTTGGGAGACAACACATCCTTTATCATATCCCATTCTGACACACTAGACATGTCATCTAGTACAATCAAATACTTATTATCTTTTAAATATTCATTCACCTTCTTTTCTAAACTTTCTTTTATTGTTTTTTTAGATAATTCCTCTGAAGTTTTCTTATTCCTTTCCTTTGTTTCCCCCTTATCATCAACTGCTTGGGACAGGATTTGTTTGGCCAGGCCTTCGATAAATTCATCCTTGTTGAATGGATGTTGGACAGTAACCCAAGCAAAATTATTATTAAACTCATTTCTCAGTTCTTGGCAGCCATAGACCTCTCTGACAAGAGTGGTCTTTCCAAGACCACCCATTCCTACAACTGATACCACTTTCCCTTTCCAAGGCTCGTTTGTAAGTTCTATATGCTCCTTCCGAATAAGATCAACCAGTTTTCTCTTCGGCTCATCAAGACCTACAAGCAAAGCTTCTACATTGGCAATCAATCTAGTTGAGGCAATCTCATCGTATGTGTGACCACTATTGCCCTTCTTAATCAACTCATACCGAAGGTTTCTTTTACTCACATCCTCAATTCTAGTTTTCAGCATCCGAATTTTTATTGCAATATCATCTCGTTTCTTCACCGAGCACATGACAGGGAGGCAACTTTTTTTCACCAGGTGAACAGAAGCCTCTTGGAGACAATCCTCCACATCAAATGCCAACTCTTGGACTTGCTTGACCCATATGCCCACCAGCACATCTTTAACATTCTCTGTTTTGGCAACCTGTAAGAAGCCTTGCATCATCTCAAGTTCTTCTTTGATGAAATATAACTCTTCTTGAACCCCTAGCAGTAAACCAATCTTATCTGTGATGGTCGTTAATGTTGTTTTAACTACCGATTTCAATGCAGCATTAGCTATGCCTATAGCAGCCACCTCCATTTTTTGTAACAGCCAATATATCACGTTTCTCTGCATATGAAAAGAAAAACACTTGAGCCAAAATAAACACAATTACCTAGATCCCTTAAGTAATTGAGGAAACAAGGTTTTTGCAGACGAAACAATTTTCTTGCTTTTGATTAATAAATGCCAAATATAAAATCAATTCATATAAGCAAGTTTAAAATTAACTTATTTTGAAGTACAGCCAATAGTACTATTTTCCTTAAGAATCATTGAATTATAATAAGATTATCGTTCTTTTTCATTAGAAATTCAGGATGATACTCAAGCCCCAGTTTCAAAATATGAGAAACTCCAACCGCCCCCCCTCTCCAAATCTCAAAGCCTTGTCCATGTAAAAGACAATGCATATAATTTCTTTAGCTTTGTTGTCACTACCAAGATAATGACGTTTGAAACATATATGAGTGAATTGGTCAAGGAGAATATCTCTACTAGATTTACCGTCAAATTACACTTGTCAGAGATTACCGTGAAATTATAAATAGTGTAGTGCCCAGAAACCGTAAGAAAAAAGAGTAAACAAATTTCCTTTTCAATTTCTGTTAAGATTTCACTACTAAAAAAACATTTAATCATACATTGTACATTATACAAGGTTTTTAATAAAGAATCATATATAAATGTGCTCCAACATTCATACATAGTTCTTTAATAAAAAACACTGTACAATTGGACTCAATTGTACATGGTTATTTTTATTAAAATTTGTGTATGAATGTCGTAGCGCATTTTCGGACGCGTGTATATGAATGCTACAATAATTGTACATTGTTTTATTGTATGATCCCATGCATGTGTGGTGAAAGAAACACAAAATTTTCCACATCATTAATTTATGCCTTCATGTTATAAAACATCTCTATATATTTTTTTCTAAGGTATTTCTCTCATTTATGAAGAATATCTTCCATGTACATGTATTACTCTTAAGTCATCGATCTCTACAAACAAGCGAGACTAGAGCGAGGTGTAAGACAAGAGATGCAATATATTCACCGAAAATGCGATCGAAGACAATGAAACTTCAACTGGGTGTAACTTTTCGCTTGAGTGTCCAATTTCAGTATCATTTACCCATTTAGAAAGATTGCAAGGAGAAGGATGGTCTGGAGCAGGGGGGAAAAACCCCTTAGCATGGAGAAGTAGACACAATATAAAGAAGTGCAAAAGAACAAAGGGAGGAGCCTCAAATTTGAGTTAAAGTTTTGATTAAATTTTTCCTTTCAAATTTTCAATTTTGTACTCTCTACCACCACTACTACAGAATAATTGATTGCACACGAACAAAAAACAAAGAGCTACACGGATTTCCTGCAGTGTAGGATGTTAGAATGTAGGATGTAGGAATGGGCAATTGTTTACACACGGATATTTATCCGTGTGCAATTATAAAAAATCCTACATGGATATATCATAAATAGCCGTGAACAAATCCATCCCACTGTACCTCTCACTACACCCGAGCTACACGGATTTTAATTAAATATCCATGTAGGAATATTATTCCTACACGAATCTTTAGTTGCAATTTCATGTAGCTCTCCTAAACAGGATGTTAAATAAATAAACCGGGTTCAACAACCTTCCTACACGGATTTTTAAATAAAAATCCGTGTAGGATAGTTTCCTACACAAATTTAATAAAAATTCATGTAGGAAGGTTGTTGAACCCAGTTTATACACAATATTCAAAGAGCAGTTCCAAGCCGAGGACTATCCAAAATTAATTTCTGCTGGATTAATTTTGAACCGGCATGAACCTACAAGCATATTAATAGGTCAATTATTGGACAACAATACACTAATTATTTACACTAATTAACAAAACAAGCATGCATGCAATAATCAAACCCTAAACCCTAAATAAGCAATAACAAGTAATTAACAGAAAATTAAAGAAAGAAAAAAAAGTATTACTAACCTTAGCAAAATAGAGAGGAGAAATCACAACTAATTCAGCAATCTCAGATGGCTAGCTGCGCAGAAATCAGAACTTAGCGAATACAGAGGAGAAAGAGAGATATTTGTGATCAAAATGGTGCTAGAAGAGAAGCCTTTTATTTCATCAAAATCCTACTAAGACATTTCTACACAGATATTTTATTAAATATCCGTCTAGCTCTCTCACCATTTCTACACAGATATTTAATGAAATATCCGTGTACAAAAGCTTCATTTCCACATGGCTTTTTCTCCACACAATTGTACACTGGTTTTTAAATTAATATCCATGTAGGATTCTTACAGATATTTTGAGCATTGGAAAAATCATATTTGGTACATGGTTTTATATAAAACGGAGAAAATACGTGTACAATTGCAGTGTAGAAAGTGTTTTTTTGTAGTAGTGCATACTTTTTCTTACATATGCATTGTTTGTATAAAGTCTCAAATCAAGAGTTTTTTGTTGTATTTTTATTTTTGTGTAATGTAAAAATTTGTGTAATGTGATTGTAAAGTCTTAGGTCTAGTTTTTTTTTTGGCATATTGGTAATTGTAGTGTTTAATTTGAATTCAAATCTAGAATGTCATTGGTATTTTTATTTCATTAAATATTTTAATTTTTGTAACGAATATCTCATGCATGTCTAACATTTTATAATTTTACAAAGTAAATACGATATGTATATTTTGATAAAATAATTAACAATAACTCCTACAAGCATAAAGAGAGAAATTGGTGAAATTAATTCATGTTGGAACTTACGTTACATTTAAGAGGAAAAAAGTGATTAAAAACAGGTCGCTTATCAAAATTCCAAGAGAAGTACAAATATTTCCTTCTATATTTGGTTCAAATGTTCAAATACCTATTTGATTCTTATATATATATAATATTTTTTATTAAATAGTTGAATGGCTTGATCGGCCTGCAACTTTTACTAAAAGAATTTCTTATATTTAAAAAAATATAAAATATCTCTCTAAATTTCTCAATGAGTTTGGTTATATTTCTTTTCGTCTTTTTTTATTATAAAAAGGTAGTCACGTTTCACATCTTATAACCGTAAATCCTACCTTCTTCAATTTAATAGAGATGACTTCTATATTAAATGAAAAAAGACTTGAATTAGAATTTATTTTTTTCAGATATTGGAAAGAAGTTTTTTCAGTACTGAGAAGAATTCAATTAGCACTACTACAAAAAGATCAATCACAAAAGGCTCATATAACACAAAGTTTCGAGGATTTTTCATGAAAACATTGTGTTAAGTAAGATGGCATGCTCGCTCAAATGAGTTACAACATACACACACGGACTTTCTTTAGTCCGTGTGTGCAAGTTACCAAACTTTACACACTGTTGTTTGATAAGAGACCATGTAATATTGCATTATTCAAACAGTATTGAAGTGAATTTAACCGTGCATGATTATTCTAAATATTCAAACATGGTTTTCTATATAGAAACTGTGTATGGTTTTTGTCTATGGTTCTGTGAAAAACATCGCGCTCTCTCAACCAACTCTTATCAAAATTATTTTCCTGAAGGAAGGTCCCCTCGCTATGTTCGCCTCTTCACATCCTCCCCTAATCCAGTTTAGGTATTGCCCCTCAATCCTCTCTTTTCACTTCCTTCACTGACAGAATTCTTGTCGATGTTTCTCCTCTCCCTCCAGCGCCTTCGCTCCTCTTCATTTCTCCGTTCTCTCTCTTGCGGTGGTAGGTCGATTTAGCTCATCATGAGTTTCGGATGCCACCTTGATTTAGGTTGAGATTTAACACGATGGCAGCTAGAACTCTTGATGAGCTTAATCTTGACTCTACCTGTGAATTGCTTTATTGTTTTTTAGAAATATCAGCGAAGATCCCCAGAAAGATAAGGACATATGATTCCAACATGAATTGATCGGGGTGGAAGAAGTGGTTGATATGCATTCTGAATGAGTAATTAAGTATTGAGTTCCAATTTTCTTATTTGACCTTAAAGGAGGTTTAAACCGTAACTCCACCGGCCAAGTGAGAAAAATGGGTTAAATTCAATAACTAGCTTCTTTTGAAATTCAATAATTCCTAATAATGATGTTATAATTAACTAAACAAATTTAAGTATGTTTTTAGTAGTTAGAAAATATGAATGCTAGAACACATTCAATAATTCAATATATATAAATCACACACAGACTGTGTGACTTAAGAGCCAAAAATAAGGACAATGTCGTATCTTACTTTGTTTTCATTCATTGAATGATTATTACATCAGTTTGTTCCTTGAGTTGAAATTTTTTTGGGTCATTTGATCGAAATATGATAATAACTCTACATTATTCCTAACCAAGGAAATTAGACAAGAACACTCATTATATTATCAAGTTGGCATGAGAATTAATGTTGGTCATGTTTTATTGACCAAGTGAAAAGAGTTTCAATTAATCTCATGTATGCGTATATACGGCATTGGATAGATCAGATTTGAAATATTATGTGAATTGTGCTAATGTTATTAATGTTTCATGGATTATTAAAGTCGAAGGTGTGAGATGCCTATTTTTCCTGGATCCAAATCTGCTGCGATTCTTTATCCATGAACAATACCCTATAATTCATGCTTTTTCAAATTCAACTGTTGAATTATTTCAAGATTTGTGCAAAGAAAAATCAGCTATTTTGAGATAAGTGCATAGAAATTATTGTACGGCTGAATTTGGAAAAACATGAATTTTAGAATTACTATTCATAACATTCGGATTGCAGCAGATCCAATTCCATTTGTCCTACATGAGAAACGCATGCTTGTAGATATTGTCTGACACTCACCTTGATTAATTGAGAGTCATAAAGATTGTGTCTCCAGTATATGTAACTTGTAACCGAGTATGTTATCACTATAAAGACACGGTTCAGAATTCCATTAACCATGCATGTTATTACTACATAGATCGACTTGGTTTGGAAAACGTGTAAAATATACCCCACTATTCATACACGACGCTCGATGACTCGACCGTGTAACCGCTTGTCATTAGCTTTTCGAAGCATATATAGTCACGTTTTTTGTACTAGTGTTAATCGGCTCCATCTCCTCATCTGAGGCAGATTGTAAATTCAAGCTAGGTGGTTTGAACTTCTCCTTTGACCAAGCAATATCCCCGACCTGGTAGAGTAGAGCAAGCACCCATGTTTTTGGTAAAACATCTACCAAAATCTCCAATCCTCAACCATGTAAGCAATATGAAGTAGCAATGACTGTCATCTGATGACGCTTAAACATATAGCGACTATTATTATCTTTTCATTCAAAATATGGCCAAAAATTAATGTGAAGTAGAATTTTTTTCTGATTTTCTAACTACAAATGTGTTTCTGAGTTATTTTAGCAAGTTTTGTATAAATTTGCGAATTTAGGTAAAAAGATGGAGCTAAAATGCAATATTTTGACAAATAATGAATATTCATCGAAATTGGACATCTCATGCTCACAAAATGCACAACATGACAAATGAAGACTTTATGAAGAAAATCAGCTATAAGTACGAAGTCCGTGAGGCATGTGGTACGGAATATGTGCAGTATAGGAACCGCATCCTCTGCTGCACTTTTATTGTGCAGCAGGATGCTGCACTTTTGGACGGCCCAGATTTAATCTCTGCCGGTGAGTGCTCGGATAATGGAGGGGGCAGTATTAATTTTGCTTTAAAATTCATGCCAAAATCTTATTTCGTCCGTCGGATAAAAAATGAACGGACCAGATTAAAAGTGCGGCATCTTGCTGCACAATAAAAGTGCAGCAGAGGATGCGACTTAGTGCAGTATAGACCTTATGCTGCATGAGATATGGGTTGGGCCTTCTTGAAGGCCTGTAAATCAGCACGACTAGAATCTTCCAACACAACTACATCTCTTAACTAATCAGAAGCCTATCCACGTTTTTCACTACTCTAATCATCATTTGAGAAGGCTATAAATACCCTTTTAGGCAGAATTTTAATCAGTAATAGATGTTAGATTATCAGGTTTAACTAGTACCAATCCACATAGATTAGGCTAGGTTAGTCTCTTAGAGAGAGATTGTTAGGTTAGCATAGGTCGAATTAGAAGGTGATTTCCCTAAGGAGGGAAGAAGACGATCAATCCGAGTGAAGGAGTGCGCATCCACCTCCTAATTGGGTTGTATTTTAATGTCTTTAATTTTATTTATCTTTCTTGTAATCATGCCAATGTACGGTACCTCATCTCTGTGTGTACGTTTCATGTTTAAATGTAGTACTTTTTTTGCAGGGGCGGACCCAAGTTGAACTGGGGGGGGGGGGGGGGGGCAGCTGCCTCCCCCCCCCCCCCTCCGGATTTTGAGTTTTTGTGCAAGTCGGGACGTTTCGATCGACTCTGCCCCTTCCTGGAAATTTTTTTGCCCCCCGCTGGATGTTTAATTTGTTGTTCGGGTTAAATTTAGAGTTAAAATTAAAATTAATTTTTTCAATTATGATTAATAATTAGAATTATAGATTAAAATATTAGAAATTACAAGTTAGAGTATTGAAAAGTATATATTAAAACATTATTCTTTATTAAGTACTTAATTAATTAATGGATTTGAACCCGATTAGCTATTTAAATCTGATTCGATATCCCCCCCCCCCCCCCCCCCGACAAAAATTCTATATCCGCCCTGCTTTTTTGTAATTGTAAATACTATATGCTGGTATGTTTCATGTTCAAATGTAGTACTTTTTGTATGTGAAACATTAATTTTATGTTTAACTGCTAGCTTGTAAATATGGATGCCAACTCATTACAATAATTATATATAAAAAAGAAATTGTATTGAAACCGAGTATGATCATGTAAATAAATCACACACAGTTTTAGAAGGATATCTGTGTGTGTATCCTTATCAATATACTGTTCATTTTCCAGAATAGTGTAAATGGCATGCGCATGTGTATAAATTTGAATCTAGACAGTATTAGAACCAGGTACTATTTATTGACACTTTCACACACTATACTTTTGTACACAGTTCTGAATTTTGATCCTGTGTTATTAGCGTTTTTATTCATGTATAGTTGCATACATATTATGTAGAAGCGAAGTGATATAAAAAATAATTAGTTAATTCTCCTAATTTATCATCGGTGGCACCAATTATAGTATACAACTTCAGCGAAAATAAAAGACGAAATGTAATGGAGAAAAAAAAGATATGGAGTAAAAAAGAGGGTTGATCGTTACCTGGTCAGAGCTTTGTGATTGTACGTTAGAGCCGTCAATATCACTTGTTGTTTCAGCCTTTTCCTCGTCAAATCGTGCTGCCTCTGTTAAACCCGTTTGAGCGAAATATCACTCACTCTCCTCGTCACTTTGTGTTAATTTTCTCCGGTCAACCAAAGAGCGAAATATCACTTTTCATTTCTCGTTTGAGCGAGAATTAAATCTCCAATTCAGATTAAAGCCTGATGTATCACAACATATATGTAAAGTCACAATGTAACAATATTTTACTTTTGCTTGACATGTAAATTGAATATGTGATATGACATATATTTATCCATTATAGCTTAACAATTAATATTAATGAAATTAAATAGCAACACCCGAACATTTAGTATTTACATCTAGATTCATGAGGACGATTATATTCACTGAAGGGAGGGTTTAGATTTGTAGATATTTACATCCGTCTGCACAGATCTAAATCTGTAACAATTAATATTTACTTTTTTGTATGTGTAACATTAATCTTGGAGTGAGTCAGTTCAATTAGCATCAGACTGAGTTATGTTCGATAATTGGTTTAAGCCGTTCGATCCACATTTAGATCTGTGTGCAGACGGATGTAAATATCTACAAATTAATCTAAACCCTCCCTTCAGTGAATATAACCGTCCTCATGAATCTAAAGGCAAATGATTTAGACCAACCATTAAACTGAACTCAGTGGGCGATATATACCTATCAGCACAACCCCCGTTCTTGTTTACCTCACAAAAGATTATCAGACTGGTTTGTTCTATAAAGATGTATATCTTTTTAGGGACTCCTCAGTACTGCACGCTAGCAGAACAAAGTAAAGGGATGAGACATAGTTTGTATACCTTGTGTTTGAGACTGGAAACAAAATCTTCAACAGAGAAAGGAATTGAAGACAGAGAGGGAGAAATGCAGCAGATCTGAGAGACTGAGTGGGAGTAGGTTACCGGAGGCACCAATAATTGATTGGTAGTGGTAGATAATTTCGCCGCAACACTCAATTGGTCAACTCTCCCACTCCCGAGATTAATTAAGAAGGCTTCAGGACTACAGGTTCTCCGTATTAATTTGAATAATCAAATTTTGAGCTGTGCGCCTGTGCATGTTGTCTGCTGTTTCCATAGGGGTGGGTATACACAGATTCCGAGGAGTTTGTATTATCAAAGTTGAGTGAGCCTATGATACTATGCATAGCACGGATGGGTCCGTACTACTGTTCAATATCTTCGTTTTCAAAATTCTAACGGTTGATCTGAACCGTTCAACATAATTTCCATATGAATATGTACTTGCTGACCAAATTTTACATTTTTTCAATTTTTTTTACTATTTTTTTAGATAGGTAGAAAATCACTTGATCTGAAATTTTTTGACCATCCAAAAACAGTGATTTTCTACCTATCTAAAAAAATAGTAAAAAAATTTGAAAAAATGTAAAATTCGTTCAGCAAGTACATATTCATATGGAAATCATGTTGAACGGTTCGGATCGACTGTTAGAATTTTGAAAATGAAGATATTGAACCGTAGTACGGATATGTCCGTGCTATGCATAGTACCATAGACTCACTCATCAAAGTTTATCTAAAGTTCGTTTACACGGAATGGATAGTTCATTATTATTGAACTTTGAGATTTGTGTAGAAAAGATTTGAACCGTCCAGATTATCAATAATTAAATTGAGCTGTGGCCTGTGAACTCTCAAATTTTGAGTTTATCTAATACCGGATCGGACGCTGGGGCCATTTTTATTGAGCTTTGAGATTATAATTTTTTTTTGAGAAAAAATAAGAGTCATGCTCTCATTTTATTGATAAAAAGTTGTTACAAAAATACTGTAACAGCAGAAGGAAAATACAATGCAGCTCATGGTGACATGCATAAGATAGAAGGAAGAAAAAACTGCTGTAAGTACCAAAAAGGGTAAAATAGTAAAAATAAAAAGAAATAAAAGAAAAGGAAAGAACAGAAAAGAAGTTGAAGCATGAACTACAATATCTCAATAAGTTTTCATCTGAGAATATTGATATTGAACCGTCACTTGCTCCATAAGCTCATCCACTGTAGATGTTGATTCTCTGAAGATTTTCGCACATTGTTCTCTCCACACGACGAACTGTGCTATTAGGGACAAGGATCTGTCATAGTTAATTTACAAATACAGAATTATTGGAACATAAATGACCCATATATATACACTTTTATAAATTGCATGATACTCAAATTTGCAATATTCAAAACCAAATTAACTCGAGCTGAGAATAAATGTGATACTGTATATTTTTTAAATTAAAAAAAACATTTTTTCAAAATCCAAGTGACACGTGTCATAGTTAATTAAACCCAAAAGCTCATGCATGGAGTGCGAAATTAATTGATGAAAAATAACTCTTGTGGGGTACTTATTTGAATTCAAATTAATCTAGACCGTACATCTGAAACGTAAATTTAAATATATGTCACTAACAAACTAAAATATTATTAAATATTTTTTATTTAAATTACTGAAGTATTTTGGATCCCAGCCGTAAAGTGCGGGTGTGAACAAAATCTATTTTTTATTATTCCGTCTTGTCCGCCACTTGCTCGGATCTCACTGAACTGAGTCACTCCAAAGTCCAAACTCCGAAACTCTCGCTGAGATAGGCCCTCGGGGACCAATATCCTCCCAGGTACCGTAGATGATGGGCCTCACTTACGGTTTGAGATTAAATCTCAACCGGTTTGAGATCGGGAAAAATAGGGGGCAGTATTATTGTGCTTTGAGATTTGTGCCAAGCTAAAAAGAACGGTCCAGATCCACTAATTGTAAAAGATTCCCTTTTCAGGTAATGCACTGAATGTGAATTCGGCCCTCGGCAAATGCAAAACAGTGTCAGTACGGGCTTTCCTGAGGTCTTGCCTTTGCAGATAGTCATGCAGCGGGTTAAAACTAGCTGTAAAAGAGGAAACTAATGTGACGCAAAATCCTACGCTGCATGGAAAGAGGAGCAGAAAAAGAAAACAAGTGATGGCAGTCACGTGGTCCCTTCCTCCAACAATGAATTGGGGAAGTTATGTGGGTAAGTGGATCTTGGTTAACTAAAAAAAAAAAAAATTACCATATTCGATTCATGGAACATATACACTAATTAACTATGATAAACCTCGTCCGCAAAGAAATTTACGGAATCTTTTTGAGATAAACCGTGGTGGATCCAGCTGAGCTAACTAGTATCAATTATTTGTTCTTGTAGGAATAAAGTTTAAATTAATTGAAAATAGTCTAGCAACATACTAAACTAGTCGCATCATCGTTGCGGCTACGCCACAACCGTTTTTTCTGATGTTTGTTGGCGTACCTAGGTGGTGTATTCATTTATTTTTCTTATAATATCAACATCGCAAGTGATGACATTTGTAACACTACATGATTTGTAAAGTGGATGAGCCTACAAAATTCTTATCTATAAAAGTGAAATTGAGAAGATGAGAAAATATCTGATTTTCTTGATAATATGATTGCTAATGGTGTGCTCTACGGCACTCTAACATTGAATACCATGTTTTACTTCATTTTTTTTTACTTTATATTTCATTAAATGCCATATATTTCGAAGTCATGCCTAGACTAATTTCTAGAATTTAAATATGTATTAATATTTTAGTAAGTACAATATTTATGATTAAAAATAATAATTGATATTCAATTATTCAATTATTAAAAATATGTATTAATTTTTTTACTTTATATTTCATTAAATGCCATATATTTCGAAGTCATGCTTAGACTAATTTCTAGAATTTAAATATGTATTAATATTTTAGTATGTACAATATTTATGATTATTAAAAATAATTAATATTTAGGACTATTTAAGAATTAGAATTTGTGATCAAACAAAAAAAATTATCAGACCGATCAATACAACACCAAAAAAAAAAAAAAAAAAAAAAAAAACATTCCAAAATGTGAGAAATTTCCTTAGAAACAGTACAAATATAACTCTGACAGCCACTCTATTGCAAAGTCTCGCAAATTGTTGAAACTCACAAATCTAATTTTTTTTTTTACCTAATCGATATCTACTTACCAGCATTAACTATATATTCTCTCATTAATTAAGTGGGCCTTATCAATGATCCATAATTTCTAACATCATTTCTAACATCGATCAATAAACAGTTATACATTTGTTCATTCCACAGTACACTAAACCGTCCAAGATAGCTCATCCTTGTGTTCAATCATTAGATCATATCTTGAAACTGTCAAAACCTCAACTTCATCATAAAAATAATCTCTAGATTGCATATGCCCATTTTAGGAGTAACAGTGCACCGTAAATACTAAATAATAAATATACTCATACGCTATATTACCATAGTTCTATGTGTATATATATAAATTATTAAAATAATATTTTTAAACATATAATCTAATTACATCATGTATTGGGGAACACATTAGTCGAAATAACTTTAGAATATAAGTGAAGGGGAGGACATACAAATCAATACAGATAATAAAGAATCATATGTGAAGGGGAGGACATAATGAATAAAACCACACCAAAGTCCTTTTTTTCCTTTAAAAACAGACAATGTAATACCAATTTCTTAGATGTTTGCTCCTTTCAGCTACTGTTAGTTTGCTCCAAGCTATCATATAAAAAAAAAATACAATAGACAAAGTTGATTTTCAAAAAAAAAAAAAAGTTATGAAAATGCATTAAAACAGTAACTTTAGCATGCTTCTTAGTTTCTTTTTGTCCTTTTTACTAGTTGTAAAACCTGAGAGGACTCCACACATGCTGCTATATACTTGTACCTGGAATGAGGTTCATTATGAGCGTAAAAGTCGGTGAAGTCTGGACCTAAACATTTCTCAACTAATGAATGAATCAATTAGTATATTAGTAAATGTTTCTCAAAGTTACCTTGAGGTTGTTAATAATCCAGTCCAGCTTTTTCCTTACAACCCAGCTTCGCCTCCAGTAGGTCCAACAAAAGACTGTTGTTGCAACTTGTAGTAGGTGGCAATGCACAACAGAGGAGAGAGAGTGAAGATTTTCGGAAGGGGGAGGAGGGAGCGGATGAGCTTTTCTAGGTCGTCAATGGCGATCTGCTGAGCACGACTGAGCCTTACATAAGAGTTAGAGAAAAAATCTTAGAAAGGAAAATGAATACCTTAGCACTAACAGAAAGAGTAACACAGAGAATCAAAATCTCTGAATTGTTGCGTAATCACCAAAAAAACTTCTTTGAAAACTGACTCATCTGAAGAGAATAAAGCTCGGGTGATGGTACTGGAGGCATTTGTGTCCTGGGTCATATTTATCACCACAATAGATGCACAGACCTTTAGCCCTCATTTGATCCAATATCAAATTTCTACTGTTATATGGAAGCAATTTGTTGGAACTATGACATTATTGCCCTTCTACTGGTTGAGGAATGAGGAGGTCTAGGCTGTGGTTAAAGGAAATGGATATTTTGCTATGTGTCTTGGCTCTTTGTATGGTCAGTACTCAATTTAATCCAACACGTGAGATAAATTATATGGTATGTACTTACTAATACTAGTTGGTCTTTAAATTGAAGAAGAACACTTGCGGCAACATTGTAAATTAATTGGGCCATAATATCCTTGTTGTTTAAACTGGCCATTTCAGTACTTAGTACACAGCACCCCCAGTCACCAAATTAGTTAATCAAACAGGACAATTGATAGGTTAGATTAAGCATTACTGATCACGTCGCTAAGAAATATTGCAATTTCATTTCCCAGAAAACCAATTAATGGGATAAAGTACCTGTTCGGTGGACAGAGGCAAGACAGATTAGAGTAAAGGTGTTCTCAGCTGGCAGGGTCTGGTTAACTGGAGCAACTGCCAGTACATCTTTCTTTTTATTATTTTTCTTCTCATGAAGTTTCTTCTTCTATATCATGGCTTCTATACTTTCTTGCACATCAACGCACTCCTCAGAATATAAAAGTACATATGTTCAGATATTCTTTCTTGTCAGATATCGCCTGATCAACGACTGGAATTACCTGATTTACTGGTACTATTGCCAGTACTGTATCAGGGATGTTAATGACACATAAAAAAGCAGCAGATTTTTCCAGTACTATATCAGGAATGTATTAAAATTCTGCTTGTTTTTTTATTACCAAAAGGTATTAAGCTCTCAAATCTAATCAGGCCTTGAAAATGAAAATATTATTTAGATATAAGAATATAAACATAAGGTCAGATTCGAAGTGTTGGTATGTGAAGTTGCAGTCGGTCCATGAGGATTGCATGTACACATGAGGTCCGCGTGATCTTCATGATTTCTTCAAAGGTATTTGACATTTCAGGTTGGGTAACAGTACTTGGCTTGACAATTCTAATTCTCCATCATCCTTTCTTTACTGGGACTTAAAAAATACTCAACGGGGAATTTTATCGAATACCTGTTATACCATTGAAGGATGTTTTCTTCTTAAAACATGAAGCTCGGTAGGTGAAGAAGCTGATAGATTGGACGATTGATTCCAAATTAGAAATCAAAGAGGATTGTTAGGTATAGTACAAAATATGTCTAATTCATTGTTCGAATTTGGTCAAAATCAATGCCCAAAAACAACCTACTGACAAGACAGTTCTACAGAGCACTGAAATCTAGCAAAATCACGGAGACACTACAATTTAACCGAATAATTGGCAGTGTAAAAATAAATGAAGTAATAGAAAGAATCCAGCAAAATCAAAGTGGTGCCTAAATTGGAGCATCAAGTGTCGAATTTGCATTATGGCGAGACTTGAACTCGCGTTAAGCAAAGGATCGAAGTGGGGCGAAGGTGTACGGAACCGTTCTTCGTTCGGAGATGCATTTCCCAATCGCATCAGAGGTATAACACTGCTGTAGGAGTTTGCTCTTTTTTGGCTTTGAGAGGAAGCAAATGGGGAAGAGATTAATAGCAAGAGCCAAGAGGGGAGGAGGGAAATTGGAGTCGGTGTCCCAAGGACGAGAGCAACACGTAGCAGAGGCTGAGCACGTGGCAAGCATGGAAGAATGGAAAAATGACGGATGGCACAACAAAGAAATATTTCGTGAGGCGAAGTTGAATTGTGCGAGATGACGGAAGCAAACGTAAGCTCAAATCAACAGGAGCCGATCATCTAGGATCGAACGGTAACTTATACCTCTGACTTGTAATTTATGATATTCTGACGTATAATTATAATTACCAATTATATTTCAAGAAATTTATTTTAAATTTAACTATAAATTTAACTCGAATTATCAATTAAACATTCAGAGGGGGGCAAAAAAATTTCCAGGAGGAACAAAACCAGTCGGAACTGACAAATCTCCACTAAAACTCAAAATCCAGGAGGAGTGCCTGCCTCCCCTGAAATACACTGGGTCCGCCGCTGAGAGGATGCGGTTCCGTGGTTAATGGTCTTTGATTCTATACACTTAATTTGGGCCTGGAAAATATGTAGGACCCATATTAGTTCCTTTGATTTGAGGCCCAAATTTGTGCCTGAAATCCGACATCTTTTTACAAAGGCCCCTTTAAAATAAAAAAAAATAATTAGCAACTTTTGTGGATTACCTTATTATAGTCTGCAGGAAAAGGTTTGACTGTAATTATTTGGTGGTTGAGATAAATTGAATCGTCCCACCGTTCACATATTAATGTCAATTATAGATACTGTGTTAAAAAAAAAATTATCGATTGTAAATTTACACTGCCTGACAAATAATTTTTTTTTTCACTTAATTTTATCAGCAAGAGTAAATTTGGATTACAAAAGAAATGACGGGTTGAGATATGTTGTACAATATATATAAGTTTAGTTATATTATAAAGAGAGGCATCTCTAATAATGAGATTATACTATCTGCATATCATATACAAGACAATGATAATATAAGTTTAATAATGAGATTTATACTATTTGTTGGGCTTTTACTGTTTTTGCAAATATTTTTTTGTAGCTGGTCATATTTAACAATCAATTTATAATGAGGACAATATATGTTTACAATTTTTTTTATAAATGTTTTATTCTCATTTTTGTAAACTATAATTAATCATATGACTAAAAAACTTAATTTTTAACACAATAATTATCCACGATTATCCAGAAAAGAGAGCTAATTAGATTTTTTTTTTTTTCTGTTTGGTAAATATTTGTATATATATCATGATCAGGTCTAACTTGCGACCTTTCCGACATTTGCCTCAAATTAACGACTGATGACCACGTGGCAGAAGCGATTCTTGCAATGGATATATCAGATAGACTTGGTCTAGTATTTAAAGTTAATAGCTGTAATATTGGGACCAACACTAAAACCAATTAGTTTACTTGTAACTTAAAATCAAACTTAATAGGTACAAATAATGAAATTATTAAAATAATTAAAAAATTTTAATATCACTTGCAAACTCTGAGATGCAGTTTCTGAATTTTGTATGTAAATCTCTAGTAAAGTTATCTTCCTAAAAAAACTAAAAATTTAAAAAGTAGATAACCATTCCAGGAGCATGCTTCCAATTCAGCCTTCTCATGCACTTCCTTTCCTTTCTCCTCTGTTTATGATATTTGAGAAAAATCGCCATTTCTTACATTTAATATAGACTAGTATCATGCCCGTGCGTTGCAACGGAGATATATTATAAAAATAAGAGAATTATTGAGCAACACTCTAAGCTTTTTAGTAGATAAGAATTAAAAGTTGTATATAATGTAATTTATTCGTACTTCCAATGAAGCAGGAGTCTGTCAATTGCACCAAAAAATTGCTCAATATGTGAAAATAGTAACTATGCTAATTAAGAATATTGATCCTCTATGTAAACACGTCAATATTTTCTAATTTAAGAGGAAGTCATTTCAAAGCTTCCCCTTAATTTTACACCTCCACTTGTCTTACCTTTCAGTAAGCTATGTGCGGGGATGAAGCTTGCCCAGAAAATTATCCACCCAAGAAGCAACGCGAAAAGCCTGTAAAATATTAGGTTAAAGATGTTGTTGCTTCAGATGCTACAAGACCAAAATAGAAAAAATATGTCGCCTTATTAGACCATTCTCCTTATTTTTGTTGATGCCCTTAAATAAAGACAGATACTACAAAGCTGCTAATGTTTTGCTCAAAGGTAGAAATTTTATTAGAATCTAATGTAAAATTAATGATGAAAAAGACAAGCACCTCAACGAAAATATTTTAATTACTACCACTCCCAAGCACCACAAAGGGAACAGATAAATGTTTCAATTCCATGGTTCATTACCATTTTCATACATGATAAATAATGTGTTATTTGTACAAAACTGACATGAAAGTAATATTCCCACTAATCACAGACTGCTGATTGATGCCGTATTGTTGGCATGAGAGAACAAATTTCATCTATATGCCAGCAACAGCCTGACATTTGGACCCACAGATCAATTATACAATTTTGAGTTCTCTTTAGATGTCAGCTCAAGATCGAGTTTTGCATCCCTCCACTTAGATTTAAAGCTAGGGAAGAGAGTTTATCAATTCAAGGGAGCAATTGTACATGTTTTTCTTAAAGAACAGAAGAGTTCGTGTTTCTACACAAACTTCCATTCAAGAACTTGTGACTTTTATGTTTCATGATTTCGAATTCGCGATCCAAGAAACAAAAAGAACACCTAATTATTGATTATTAAAAATTAAATAAAGAGAATGAACTTGTGTGCTCGTGAAGCAAGAAGATGATGGCAGAAGAAATAAATTAAAAATTGAGAATAAAAACATGAACATAAAACTTTAGAAGAAAAAGAACAAACTTTAAAAGTACAGCTCAGCTGGTACTGAATCAATTACTCTGCCCCCCTTCAACCGAAACTCTGCAGGAACAACCTATTTTTTATTAATTTACTAACACTGCTCCAATCTCAAAAACAACATAAATAGGGAGACAACCTAACCAATATTTTTTTAAGAACTCTAACCC
Organism: Carex arenaria; assembly: GCA_964058825.1. Lineage (NCBI taxonomy): Eukaryota > Viridiplantae > Streptophyta > Magnoliopsida > Poales > Cyperaceae > Carex > Carex arenaria. The sequence goes on along the minus strand of CAXKVW010000051.1, from coordinate 367,104 downwards.
AACACCTCTTTCCCCATTCACACTTCTGGAATGAACCTTTCATACTACGTATCCTTTTTTGCTCCAAAATGTATTATTTTATTTTTATATCTCTGATGAAAGAGAAGTAACGAAACGAATATGATGTGGAGATCATGCATGAACAAAAATAAATTTATACATTTCGCTTTTTCCCATCACACAACATACTTCAAGTTCCATTATTGTAGAAAAGAAACCATCCTGAAAGACCTCGTTCTTGCAAACAAAAATTGGGTTGCTCATAAGTGAGACTGATACAGTGGTACTAACCCAATTTCTAATATGTCAACAATCATGTAAGAAATTTAACTAAAGCTTAATTATTAGAAAGCAAGCAAAACCAATTTTAACAAACTTGATTTAGAAAAGAAGAAAAAAAAAACTGCAGGAAACCTCATAAGTTCAGAGAATGAAATCTTGTTTTCTCATTCATCTCAATCAAGTGTACAACACATCTATTTATAGTAACAAAGTTACAGCTCATACAGCGTCTGTAACTGACTAACTAACTCAAAGGATGTAACTATCTCAAGCATAACAAGAATATAATTAATCCTCTAATTGCTCAAAGGCTGATGTTTGACTTTATCTAATACCCCCCGCAAGGTAAGCCTCCAGAATCACAGAGGGTTAGCTTGGTTCGTAGAAAGGCCAACCTAGGACCAGACATTGCCTTGGTGAATATATCAGCGATCTGGTCTTTAGTGGAAATGAACTGAACAGTTAGCTCATTAGCCGCCACTCGCTCCCTGACAAAATGATAATCAATCGCTATATGCTTGGTCCGAGCATGGAAGACCGGATTGGATGCAAGGAAAGTCGCTCCTAGATTGTCGCACCAAAGTACCGGTTTAGAAACCAGAGGGACACCAAGTTCTTTGAGGAGCTGTTGCAACCAAATGATTTCTTGACAAACACCCGCCATGGACCTATACTCGGCTTCGGTACTCGATCTTGACACCGTTGTTTGCTTCTTGGATCCTCAAGAGAGGAGATTAGCACCCAAAAATACACAAAAACCCGAGGTCGATCGGCGATCATCAGGACACCCCGCCCAATCCGAATCGGTGTATGCATGGAGTGTAAAGGAGGAGCGAGCACTAATGGTGAGGCCATGTGTGAGAGTACCTTTTAAGTACCTTAGAATTCGCTTGACGGAATTCCAATGTTCATCGGTCGGGGCATGCATAAATTGCGACGCTTTGTTCACCGCATATGAAATATCCGGTCGTGTAATTGTAGCATATTGAAGTGCACCCACGACACTTCGATAGACATGAGGTTCGGCCATAGGATCACCATGGAATTTGGAGAGAGGGTCACCGGCAACAAAGGGGTTAGTGCAAGGTTTAGCTCCATCCATCTTTGATCGTATGAGGAGATCCCGAATATATTGCGGTTGAGAGAGAGTGAGACCTCTAGGAGAAGGAGTCACTTGAATTCCCAAGAAATAGTGAAGCGGACCAAGATCTTTGAGGGAGAATTTGGCGGCAAGAGAGGAGATGAGAGAGGAGATAAGATCATTATGCGAACCGGTGACAATTATGTCATCAACATAAACCAACACAATAGTAATGGTTTTGTTGTGAGAGCAAATAAAAAGGGAAGAATCCGATTGAGATGCCTTAAAACCAAGTGCAAGAAGAGTTGATGCAAGCTTATGAAACCAAGCTCGTGGAGCTTGTTTGAGACCATAGAACGCCTTTTTGAGAAGACATACATGAGTAGGAAATGTGGAGTCAATAAACTCCGGAGGTTGAGACATAAAAACTTGCTCTTGAAGGTCTCCGTGTAAAAACGCATTGTTGACATCTAGTTGACGAATCGGCCAATGATGTGACACGGCTAAGGAAAGTACAACCCGAATAGTAGTCGGTTTAACTACCGGGCTAAACGTCTCATGAAAATCAATTCCCTCCTCTTGATTATAGCCTTTGGCCACAAGTCGGGCTTTGTGACGCTCAATAGATCCATCGGCTCTTCGTTTTAGTTTATAAATCCACTTGCAACCAATAACATGTTGTGTCGAAGAAGATGGCACAAGAATCCATGTTTTGTTGTGAGCAAGGGCATTAAGTTCCTTGTTCATCGCCTCTCTCCACTCAGAACACTTGTTTGCCACTGTAAAGGAAGTCGGTTCCTCACTGGAAGCTATGGAAGGCAGTGGATGTTTTGTGGTGAGGAATGTGACATGATCGGAAAAACATTTTGGTCGCCGAGTGTTGTCCCGAGTTCTCGTAACCATGTGGTGAGTAGAGGTCACTGTGTGACATGGAGCAGGTGCAGAGCAGTCAGTTGCTGGTGTGCTCGGCTCTCTGTCTGGTGCAGAGTTTAAAATCACTACTGGGTCGCTGCCTGGTGGAGAATTATTAATCTCAGGAGAAGTGGATCGGTCCAAGGCAGGAGATGTGGATGGCGCAAGTGGAGATGGTCTGTGACCATTTGGTGACTGGGCCGAAATAGGTGACTGGGCCGAACAAGGCCTGGTGCCATCTGCTGACTGAACCGAAGAAGAGAAGTGAGCAGATTGGGCCGAAACAGGAACAGGGACCCGAAATTCATCTTGTGAATTTGAACCAGCTGAGAGCAAGGAAAAAGGGTAAACGTGATGATCATTGTCAGACACGGAACTAGGTGCAGCTGAAGTCCGAGATTGATAGGGAAATTGTGTTTCATCAAACGATACATTCTGGCTCACATAGATTCGGTTTGTCGGAATATGAAGGCACTTGTATCCTTTGTGAGTTTGACTATAGCCCAAGAACACACATGGTTGAGAGCGATATTGGAGTTTGTGCTTATTGTACGGTCGAAGTAACGGAAAGCAAAGACATCCAATAACCCGCAAGAATCGATAGTCGGGAGTTCGATTGAAAAGGATCGTGTAAGGCGGTTTGTGAGAGGGAGCGGAAGGTGGTAGTCGATTGATAAGAAAAACCACACTTTGGAAAATGTGATCCCATAGATGAAGAGGCAAGGAGGCATGTGACATGACCGCTAGGCTCAATTCGATAATGTGGCGGTGTTTTCTTTCGGCTAGCCCGTTTTGTTGCGGCGTGTGAGGACACGAGGTGCGGTGCAAGATTTGAGGGTGTAGGCGAGCAAGTGGTTTAAACTCCGTGCCTCCGTCCGATTGCAAGATTTTGATTTTAGAGTTAAATAAAGTTTCAACTTGGGCCTTAAAGTTAGCAAAAACATGCACAAGTTCATCCTTGGTACGAAGAAAAAAAATCCATGAAAAACGAGAGTACTCATCAATAAAGTGAACATAATATCTATAACCATTTGAGGAAACAATTGGGGAAGGGCCCCATAAATCGGTGTGTACAACCTCTAACGGTGCAAAAACACGAGAAAGCAATAAAGAAAAAGGCAAAACATGAGCCTTAGCTTTCATACAATCACCACAAAGGTTCACTTTATTTGATAAAACGGGAAGATTATTGGTCTTTATTAACAAACGAGTAGTAGACGAGGATGGGTGACCAAATCTAGCATGCCATAAATCCGCCGAGACCCTTTCCCCAACAAAAGCTCTAGGTCCACAAGAGAGATTGTATAAACCATGATCAAGGTTGGCACGAAGAAGAGGGGTCCTCGTGCGGCGGTCCTTCACAATGCAAAAGTGAGGGTGAAATTCAATAAGTACATCATTATCATTAGTGAATTTAGATATACTTATAAGATTTTTGGTAATTTGAGGCACATGCAACACATCTTTTAGATGTAAAGTCCCGTTAGTACTCTTAATCAAGCTTTGCCCAAGATGATTGATAGGTAAGAAATTTCCATTACCTACTTGAAGGTTGTCATTACCATGATAGGGAACAAAAGAGCTCAGATTGTTGATGTCGGATGTCGCATGGTGAGTGGCACCCGAGTCAAGAAACCATCCTTCATTCGGTGTGGAGGTTGGTGCGGTAATGAGAGCTTGCGCATTGGTGGTTGTCTCAGATTGATACGCATCATCATAGCGGTACCAACAATCAAGAGCTTCATGTCCACGCTTGCGGCAGATTTGACAAATGGGACGATCTTCCTGGGCAGCAGCTTGAGAAGCAGAGGCATTCCGGTTTGAGACTTGTCCCTGTGAAGCACCAGTATATCTCCCAGCATTATTCTGAGGCCCAGATCTGTTTCCCCTTGACCTGCCTCCACGGCCTCTATTAGAGTTTGAATTGGGCTGATTAGAAGAGTAAGGCCCACCTTTATTGCCATGGCGTTGCTGAGAAGAGTAAAGTGCAACCGGATCAGTATGAACCCCATGTTGAGAATTGAGGAGCTGCTCGTGAGATAGCAGGAAGCCAAGGAGATCGTCACTCGAAATCGGATCTGGCCGAGTAGTAAGAGCGACGACAAACGAGTTGTAATCGGAGCCTAACCCGGTAAGGATGTGACTGACAAGATCCGAATCAGTGATAGGATGACCAACGGCAGTCAATTGATCGGCAATACTGCGCATGCGCTCGAAGTAATCGTTGCACGATTGGCCACCACGAGTTGTCGTTTGCAAGAGACGCCGGAGTTCCATGATCTTGGCTTTGGAAACAGCAGAGTAGACCCGGTGAAGAGAGCTCCAAAGGTCCCGAGCAGTGCGGCAGCCTATGTACTGGCCAAGAATTGTACCAGAGATGGAAGCACGCAACCAGCCAAGAAGAAGCTGATCTTGCATCATCCAGGTGGAAAAAGTGGGATTGTTGACAGAAACACCATCAGTAACAAGAAATTGAGACGGAGATGTGACAGATTCATCAATGTGATGATATAATCCGAATCCGGTGATGATCGGCGCTACTTGCGAGCGCCAGGTGAGAAAGTTAGACCGATCAAGTTTCAAAGAAACCGGAATGGAGATGTGAATCACAGAATTAGAGACAGGTTGAGAAGTAGAGTCCTGTGAGATCCCTGGAGAAGCCACCTGAGAAGATGCTGCCGCCATTATTGAGAATTGATACAAGAAAAACTCTTGATTTTAGAGGAGCTTTTCTTTTGGGAGAATAGTGGGCTCTGATACCATCATAAGTTCAGAGAATGAAATCTTGTTTTCTCATTCATCTCAATCAAGTGTACAACACATCTATTTATAGTAACAAAGTTACAGCTCATACAGCGTCTGTAACTGACTAACTAACTCAAAGGATGTAACTATCTCAAGCATAACAAGAATATAATTAATCCTCTAATTGCTCAAAGGCTTGGTCAAAGGCTGATGTTTGACTTTATCTAATAAAACCAATTTTACCGATTTGATTCTTCAAAGCTGGATGTGATTGATTGATGGTCGGAAGAGAGAATTTGGGTTGCGTGAAGTATATTTCGTTAATTGAATGAAAGGAAGAAATAAAAATGGGCCTGTGCATCGCGGGTTGAGTATTTCCCTGTGGTGCCCTATTTGGATAATAAGGTCTGCATTGAGATTCATGTCAGGGTTTTTCCGACTATAGAAATCTGAGATTCGTGCTGATGCTGAGGGGCACGACTCTGAGGCGAGAGAGATGGCAGAGAACTTTTAGGGCTGGGGAGAGAGAGAGATGGCTGGGCGCGGTGTGTAGGTCTGAGACGATTAGGTTTTTTTTTCTTTGGGAAGAAGGGATCGGGGGAGGGGACAGGGAAAAATAGGTAATTGGACGCCTCCAGCGAAAAAATTTGCATATCTGAGATTTAATCTTCACAATTTTTGATTCATATCCGACGGTACATAATGGAAATATATGTGGCAATACATGTGGCAATACATGTGGCGGGTACAATTTTAACTAAATTTAAACTTCTACACATAAAACAAACGCATTCAATCAAAAGAAGACAAATCATTTAATTGGAGGGCTCATATTAAATCCAAATTTTCATCAATCAATCACAGCCGTTGCAGGATAGGAACTCCAAGGTGCTTAATAATAGAATGGAGATATGGGGGGTATGTTTATGTTGGATTTTGGTTGTTCTCAGTTTTCCATTAAATAATCAATATGGAATACTATCTTTCACTAATTTTCAGATTTCAAAACAGAAATCATAACAATAAAGCCAGAGAGACAATCAGCCTCTGCCTGGTATTTTCAAAAAAAAAAAAAGCCAGAGAGACAAATTAAGATGAATAAACAAACAAGAAAATCAGCACACCTTACTTCAAAAGTCCAAATAAAGAAAACAATATATAGTTTTGTTTCTTCCTAGAGGCAAAAAAAAAGTACATCGAATGTGAAACATAAGACAAATTAGTGCCGAAATAGCAACATAAGTCAAGAATTATCAGGTCAATTTATTACACACCAACAAAAGGGAAATATAGTAGGCAACATTAAAAATAGAAAATAACAACAGTTCCCTTAATTCCAAACTCAACAATTTATACCATTTGAGGAATTAACAAATTAACGCATATTACCAGTCATAGTACTTCACGCGTTCCTGTTTAATCACCCTGAGGATGGGTTTTGTTGGATGCATCGAGAGTTTCTCTTGCAAGTTACTCACAAACCTGTTATTTCTCTGCTGATATGCAGCATTTTTTTTTTTTTGAAAAAAGTGGAGATACCACCAGCTTCATTATGAAACTAAAATGTTCATACAAGAGTAACAAAACAAGTACTGAATTTAAAACTACACAAAATACCTAAAAGTAATGCCAACCATTAAACCTAAGAAAAATGCGAAATAGTCTAAGAAAGCAATACAACCAAGTAACATCAGGAACTATAACACGAGCAGTGAAACTAGTAATCAAAAGTAGCTCGATCCCTGATATAGTCAGAGTGATATGCAGCATTTTCATCTTCTGATCTCCGCGGAAAATCAAAACATAGCCCCTGTACCACCTCCATCTCCTTGAGTTGTTCAAGAAAGTCCAACCCCGACACCCCATCCTCTCTCATCTTCCAGCATCTTCTGATCTTTAGCTGCTCAAGCCTTTTGAATGCTGTCTTTTCAATTACCACCAATTCTAACTCTCTTATTAACTCAAGAATCATTACCTGCAACATTGAAAATGTACCCTCCCCAAAGCATAGTTCCGTCACATCTTCTTCAAACGAGTTCCGCAACAAATAGAGAATCTTCAGGTTGGGCAGCTTTCCAATGACCTTTATATCTTTCGTTAGGTAAGTGGATTCAAAATGTATCTTCTCCAAATTCTCAAGGGAACTGATCCAATCAGGTAATTTGCCAATACTGCCTTCTAACTTCAGGCTTTGAAGATACTTGGGTGGGGAGGATATAGATTCTAAGCAATACATGAGCCATGAATTTTTAAGGACTAACGACCTTAACTGCTTAAGCCCATCAATCACTTTTGCTAATATTTTCCCATTCTCATCGGTGAAACCAGTCACTGCTAACTTACGTAGGTTGGTAAGATTCTTTATCTCCTTTGCTAAACTCTTGCTCTCACCAATGTCAATGGCGCCAAAAGTATATAAGGACCTTAATTTACCTATTCCTCGAGGAACCCTCACCCCACTTGAAAAATAGCTGTTTCTGTTATTCACAAGCTCTTCTAAACTTAAAAGAGGGAAAAAAGGAATAAAACAACATAGAAGACAAACGGATTTAATGATGCCAACACTATACCGTGCCGTTCCTTGAAAAGTTGGCGAGCATTATCATTGACCTTTTCTTTCCAATTATCAAAGATATCTTCTATATGGTAAAAGAAATCTGCTATTGGTGTTGGTTGACCAGAATAGCCAGTCAATCCTGCACGTAGATATCTTAGCTTGTGAAGCTTAGTAATTCCTGTTGGTAGTAGGAGTACATTAGTGTTTCTAATATCAAGGGTCTCAAGTTCACTAAGCTTTCCCAATGAATTTGGGAGTTTTGAAATTTTTGTCCCCCAAAGACCAAGGTACTTTAAGTGACGAAGCTTGCCTATCCTCCTTAGGTCTCCATTAATCAAATTTATAGTGCCTTCTAGATCTAACACTCTTAACAACTTCATTCTAGGATAACTCAGATAGTCTCCCACCTCACCGAAGATCGATAAGGATCGTATGTGGGACAAGTTCACTCTTTCTAGAACTTTGGCTCTTTTGCATGATTCACCAGTGATTACAAGGTGCCACACCTTATTTGTCATGGTTATGAGCTTTTCATCTTCAAGGACTGACACCATATTCTCATCCATAGCCTTTGCAAGAATCAATTCATACATTATGTCATGAACGTTACATCTTTTAATGTTTCCATTGACAATTGTACTCATTTCTGATGGTTGGATAAAACTTCTTCCCATGAGATCATTGAAATAATCCTTTCCTACCTCCTCTGTCGTTTTTTGATGGCCTTCCATTACATATCCATCAGCCATCCATCGCCTTATTATCCTTGATTGTCTTATTTCCTTGTGGTTATGGAAAACACTTAGATACAACAAACTTGGCTTGAGATGGTATGGCAAGACATCATAACTAGAAGCAAGAACATTGTTCACCACCCCTAGGTCTGGGTTATTGGCAAGCTCTGAGCTAAGTTGGTTATGCATTTTGTTCCATTCAACACTTGTTTTAGGTTTGGTGGCCAAATAACGACCAACAGTTACAATAGCAAGTGGTAACAGACCACAACTCTTTATAATCAAATCAGCTTGGATCTTCATTTCTTCGGTAATAGTGTTGGTTATGCATTGTTTTTGCACTTCACTATTCTCTTCCATTATCTCAGTGCTACTGGGACCATTTTTCATCTTACACTTTCTTTTGTGGGGTGAATCATCTTTCATTTCTTTCTCCTCTTTCTTAGTAATAGTGATAGTTCTCCATTGAAATAGATTACGTGTCAGCCAATTACTAATTCCTTCCCATTTCTTGAAAATGAGATCCCATTGCTTCTTCTCTTTACTATCCTCTTTTGTTGTGTCAGTACTACTAGGACCCTCATCACTTACAAGAGGGTCATTGGGGCTCTTGAATACCGCTTTGTAAAAGAGATTGAAAGCATCCTTTTCTGAAAGTTCCTTGATTTGATATATATTGTCACTTGGATGAGATATAGATTCTGCCAAAGGCTTTAATCGTGTGGTTACTACTATTCGGCTCCCAATGACCGCAGGTAACACATCCTTTATTTTATCCCATTCTAGCATGCTAGACAGGTCATCTAGTACAATGAAATACTTCTTCTTTTTTAGATATTCAGTTACCTTTCCTTCTATTGGTTTTTCGGATGATTGGTCCGACTTATTTTCAATGGGATCAGATGGGATTTGCTTAGCAAGGTTCTCTATAAATTCTTTCTTGTTGAAAGGATGTTGGACAGTAACCCAAGCAAAATGATTAAACTCATTTCTCAGTTCTTGGCAACCAAAAACCTCTCTTACAAGAGTGGTCTTTCCAAGACCTCCCATTCCTACCACTGATATCACTTTCCCATTCTCCTTGAGAATAAGCTGAACCAGTTTCCTCTTCGGCTCATCCAGACCTACAAGCAAAGCTACTACATTGGCAATTGATCTGGTTGAGACACTCTCATCGTATGTGTGACCACTATTGCCCATCTTAATCAGCTCATACCGAAGGTTTCTCTTACTCACATCCTCAATTCTAGTTTTCAGCATCCGAAATTTTTTTGCAATATCATATTGTTTCTTCACCGAGAACATGGCAGGTAGGCAACTTTTTTTAACCAAGTGAATAGAAGCCTCCTGGAGACAATCCTCCACATCAAATGCCAATTCTTGGACTTGCTTGACCCATATGCCCACCAGCACGTCCTTAACATTCTCTGTTTTGGCAACCTGTAAGAAGCCTTGCATCATCTGAAGTTCTTCTTTGATGAAAAATAATTCTTCTTGAACCCCTAGCAGTAAACCAATTTCATCTGTGATGGTTGTTGATGTTGTTTTAACTACCGATTTCAATGCAGTATTAGCTATGCCTATAGCAGCTGCCTCCATTTTTGGTAACGGCCAATATATCAAGTTTCTCTGCATATGAAAACAAAAACACTTGAGCAAAATTAAACACAATTACCTAGATCCCTAAAGTATTTGAGGAAAGGGGGTTTTTGCAGACGAAAGAATTTTCTTACTTTTGATTAATAAATGCCAAATATAAAAAGAAACATCACGTGTGATTCATTTGTTCATGTGTGATCTGAAACGATTGAACAAGTACAAAATGGCCTTTTTAATCGCATAAGAGCATATATATTATATATAGGGACTCCTCACACAGAAGCACATTACAATAAGAAATCAAGGAGATGTGATATGTACCTTAATTAATTGAGACTTGAGACAATTCGTCAACTTAATTAGAAGAAAACGCAGCAAATCTGAGAGGGCTTCAAGACTTCATGTTCTCCAGATTCCTAATATTTTTGTCAAGATTAGATCCTGTTAATATTATTTGCATTAGATATATATTTTTATTTTTAAACTAATAGTATCATGTATACAAATTTATTAGTTTTACAAAGTAAAATACAATTTGTACAGTTTCACATAAGAATTAAGAGAAACACCCCCACAAGTATAAAACGTTAAATTGGTCAATTAAGTGTTCAAAATTTACAGTATATTAATTTAAGCGAAATTAATGAATAAAAAGAGGGATGTTTATAAAAATTCATAGAAAAGTACAAATATTTTTTGTAGATATGTATCAAATGTTCAAATACATCATTAATCCTTATATTTTGGAAATAAATATATAGTGAATTGTTGAAATACAACACGGCTCCGACCCGGCACCACATAGCACATTGATTTGCAAGATGTACAAAGTTTGTATACCTTGCGTTTGATGTTTGAGACAATTCTTCAACAGATACCGAGAAATGCAGCAGTGATCAAGTGATTGGTAGTCTGGTAGAGGATCCACAACGGAGACCGATAATTCTTCAACAGACACCGAGAATCCGGATTTGCTCAAAACACTCAAGTGAACTTCCTGTTTCAGAATTAAGAAGGTTTCATGATTTCTGGTTCTCCATGTAGGCTACTTTATTTCCGTAGGTACGCATGTTTTAAATTTTATTTATAATTGACCGGTGTTGATATTGTTAATATATAATCAATCAAGAGAACATATAAATCTCCGTTAAATTCATAACTTTTTTATTTGATCAGACTTTGTGGATTTTTACAGATTTTGTTAATAAAAAATTAAAATGTACATATATGTGATCTAATTATTGTTAATAATTAATTAAGAATATAAGTGATTTAAAATTCGGCAAAAATTAACATCAATAAAATATTTAATAAGAATCTAAATATAACAATTAATTATTCGTGCAATAGCATTGTATACATTCAAACAAAATATTTTATTTTACTAACAATAAGAATTACATAATTTATTAGACAACATACATATAACAATAAATTATTAAAAAAAAAAAGCAAAATAAAAGATAACAAATTTACTAATGCATATGCATTTTTTGTTTTTAAATTATTTTGATCCAAAACATAATTAAGAACTCTTAAAAAGTTTTTAGAAGATACAAATTAAATTACATGGTCGGGTTTTAACCATTATAATATTTAAAATTCATAACCAATATGTATTTGTCCATTTAGTTAAAATCTAATCAGTACCTAAATCAAATAAAATTTAAATCTATTATTTTTACAGGTTGCTTGTATACCCCGAATTTTTCCGTTTAATGTATCCGATACAATTCATGTGTCTAACAAAAATATTTTACGGTCTAAACTATATATGTCTGTTGAATCTTAACGAAATGGCCCGGTTAAAACAACTTTTAGCATTATTCCGTTGGTTATAATCGGAACTGTGTATAGCAATTTATTAAAAAAAAAAAAAAAAGTTAGTATCACATGATCTGAAGTTTTATATCTTAACTTTTATACCTTGAGACAATTCTTCAATGGAGAAAGAGAGGGAGGTATGCAGCAGATCTGAGGGAGAGTAGGTCTGTAAAAAAGGATCAAATTAATTGGTCAAATTTTGTTTCTGTTTTCAATTGCAACTCATATTAACGAACGAGTTGCTCTTTCATTTTAACTTTTTAAATAAAGATTTCTATAGATATTCTCTACAGGCTCATAAAGGTGTAACAAAAGTTAATTAACAACTGGTGCAATTTCATGATAATCTCTACAGGCTCATAAAGCTGTGATCTGAAACAATCGAACAAGTAAAACATGAACTTTTTTTAATTGCATATATAAGCACATCATGAGAAGAAGAAAGCAAGGAAATGTAAGATGTATAAAGTTAGTATATATACCTTGTGTTTGAGACTGACAATTTTTCGACGGAGAGAGAAATGCAGCAGCTCTGAGAGACACCAATATATGGATGTGGATTTGCTCGCAACACTCAAGTCAAATCTTCCTGTTTCTGAATTAAGAAGGCTTCATGACTTCTGGTTCTCCATATGTGGGCTGCTTTCTTTTTCCTTAGGGATGTGAGCAGGTCACGGTCAGATTATTAGGATTTTCTCGATGTCTTCAATTTAATTTATAATTGTTGGGTGATGATATTTTTTTAATATATAATTAATCAATTCATATTTTTTTTTAATTTCATCAGATTTTGTGGATTCTGCAGATTTTGTTAATAGAAAAAAATATAATGTACATCAATGTGTACTAATTTTTGTTTATAATTAAGATTATAAATGAAATATAAAATAGCAAAATTAACATTAATAAACATTTTAATAAGAATCATTAAATAATACAATTAATATTCAGGAAATAACATTCTATATAATCAAACAATTTTTTTTTTTACAAACAATAAGAATTACATAATTTATTAGACAACATGCACAATTTTATTTAATTTATCATAAACAAAAAATTTAAGCAAAATAAAACATAACAAATTCATTATGCATAAGCATAGTTTATGTTTTGAATATTTTGATCCAAAACGTAATCCAGAACTCTTAAAAACTTATTAGAAGATACAAATTAATTAAATTACATGATACAGTCGGGTCAGGTTTTAATCGTTGTAGTGTTTAAAATCCATAGCCATTATGTGTTTGTTCATTTGGGTAAATCTAATCCGTACCTCAATCAAATAAAATTTCAATCTATTAATTTTCTGGTCAGGTTAATCGGGTCAATCAAATTAAACGGGTTGCTTGTACACCCCTAATTTTTTTTAATGTACCCGATACTATATATTCATGTGTCTGACAAATATATCCAATGGTCTAAACTATATATTAATATATGTCCATTCAATTTTAACGAAATGGTCTGGTTAAAACAACTTATAGTAATCTTCCATTGGTTGTAATCTGAACCGTCCATAACTTTTTTATTCAAATCAAGAGTTAGTATCACATGATCTGAAGTTGTGTATCTTAATTTGTATATCTTAATTTGTATATCTTAATTTGTGTATCTTAATTTGTGTATCTGAAGTTGTGTATCTTAATTTGTATACCTTGAGACAATTCTTCAACGGAGAAAGAGAGGGAGGGATGCAGCAGATCTGAGAGGGATTTGATCCAGAGGCGCACCAACAAGGCTTCAGGACTTCATCAGGTTCTCCAGATTGGAATGATTAAATTCAAACAAGTATCAAATTGGTCAAAATTTCTCTATGTTTTCAATTCAATTCATTTTAATATAATTACGAGTGTATATTTAATATAGCAGCTGCAACAAAAGTTAACAGCTGGTGCAATTTCATGATAATCTCTACAGGCTCATAAAGGTGTGATCTAAAACAATCGAAAAAGTAAAAAAAAAAATGAACTTTTTTTCATGGCATAATAGCATATATTACAGGGACTCCTCACACACAAGCATATCATGAGTATAAGAAAGCAAGGAAATGTAAGATGTGCAAAGCTAATTAGTATATACCTTGTGTTTGAGACAGATAATTCTTCAACGGATTGAGAGAAATATGCAACAGCTCTGAGGGGCACCAATAATAGATTGGTAGTGGTAGTCTGGTGGAGGACTTGCTCGCAACACTCAAGTGAACTCTTGTTTCAGAATTAAGAAGGCTTCAGGACTTCTGGTTCTCTATGTGGGCTGCCTTTTTCCGGTCTAAACTTTGTCCGTTCAATCTTAACAAAATGGTCAGGTTAAAATAACTTATATTATTCTTCCGTTGGTTGTAATCTGAACCGTTCATAGCTTTTTTATTAATTCAATTAAAAAAGTTAGTATCACATGATCTGAAGTTTCCTCAAAAAAAAAACATGATCGGAAGTTGTGTATCTTAATTGAGCTTTACCAATTTCCTCAAAAATTAATTGAGCTTTACCAATTTGTTGTTTCTGTAGGTCTGTAAAGAGAAGGATCAAAATAATTGGTCAAATTTTCTCTATTCAATTCAATTCATATTGACGAACGAGTTGCTCTGTCATTTTATCTTTTTTCAATAAAGATTTCTATATATATTTTTCTTATATAAACTAACCTTGAATTATAGTAATCACGCATATATATACCATATGGAAATAAATCTCACCTTAATTATTCAAGAATCTGATGGCGACGAACAAGTGGAATCCAAACCTCTCCCTCTAAATTGCATATGCATGAGTAAAGGCATAGGAGAGATCAATATGCCTTTTCCTTTACAGACTTGACTTTGCCTCTTGTTTGTGCAAGGGATCAACCCTTGGTGAAGGAAGGCATAGCAGAGATGTCTTCCCTCTCACACTCTCTCTGTACGCTTTGCTTTCAAAAAGAGAAAATTGAGCTTTTAGAATACATTTTAACTAACAATAACAATTAATATTATTTATTATAAAATGAACAAAAATTGTAAGAAATATAAATGATAATTAAATTTAATTATGCATGCATAAACATATATAATTCGTGTTTAAAAATAATTTGATAAAAAATATAATTAAGACCTCTTCAAAAACTTTATGAAAAGTAATTATAAATTAAATTAGATTATACAGTACTTTGGGCTCGGTGTTAACTAATATGATATTTAAAATTCATAACCAATAAGTATTTGTAGGTTCAAAATTAAATCCGTATCTAACCAAATTAGAAAAAAAAAATCATTATTTTTCGGGTAGGATTTGACGTCGAGCTAGGATTTTTCGGGTACCTTATTTTCATTTCTAACTTATTTTTTGTAAACGTGCAATTTTTTCGATTGTGATAAACCGCGTCCGTATAGAATTTTATAGAATATTTGAAGAAAAACCGTGCCAGAGCCACGTGATCTAATTACATTTATTTAATAACGCAACATATATTTTGTTTGTAAAGTTTAGATATAAAACAAGATGACTTATAATATGATTTGATATACACTTAGAGTGATCATATGTAAGAGCATCTACATCCCTGAAACTCTGGAAGTTTCAAAGCTGACGTGGCAGTTTCTAAACCAGTTTCAGGGATGTAGATGGATTTCATATTTAGCAATTTTGTTCAAGAGTTTCTAAATATGAAACTGTTTCAAAACTCTGACATGGCAAAATAATCAATTTCTATTGGCTCAATTTTTAATATTGTTTTTAATTAAATGCTAATGTGGCAATTAAGAAACTCTAATTATAATTTCAGGGATGTAGAGGTTTAGAAATTCAGAGAGTCTAGAATTTCTAAAATTCTGTTAACAGTTATTTAGAAACTTTGAGAGTTTCAGGGATACAGATGCTCTAAGTGCTTATAATATGATTTTAATATTTATATGAAATTTTATCTTTAATATAAAATTACGAGGTCTTATTTGGGCCAATCCTAAGCCCCCTTCTGACCGAAACTGGGCTATCACGGACACACTGGGAGAGGTGGGTGTCCGATGCCCATCGGACTAGAGTCTGTTCGATGGGTTGTTTCTACTGTCCGATTCACTTCAAGTTTGTGCGCATCACTTTAACATCTGTGCTGTTTGCTTTAATATCCGTGCGCACAGATCTTGAAGTAGATCGGACGGTAGAAACCACCCATCGAACACTGTTCTGGTCCTATGGGCATCGGACACCCCCCTCTCCCGGACACACTTGATATCCTTCTAGTTATCAAAGCCGTTGATATCCTTCTACTTATCAACGGCTCTGATCACGTGCAAGGCCCTCTGAGAAGACGACGGTGTGTTTCCTTGATTCCGAAAGCAAGAGAAACCAGAGATGGCCTGCTGCAGCAATCTGTTACTTTGTCAGCTGAACAGCACCGCCACCTTCTCCATCCTCATCTCGCTTCCGCCTAATCTCCAAAACCAACTTCACTTCTACCCCAATCTCTCGACAACCAACCTCTGTTCCCAATCGATCAGTATATACCACCGTCCCAAGAAGCAGTTACTACACTCCTCCAAATCACCACCTCGTACTCGCCAGTAGAGGCACTCAGGTAGTTGTTGGAGTGGTCGGGCATCCATCAGGGACACGCTTGCTTAGACACACTCAGCGCCAACCACATTGAGTGGGCCGGGTTCAGATTTGTTTTACCAGTGGTAAGTGTTTGTTCTCTGGTCTTGTTCAGCTATTTGATATTGTTAGATTGTAATACCATTGTCAACCATGCCGATCATGGTACAATATGTATATAATAATGTATTGGCCAAAAACATGGTTTATTTCACAAGCAGTAGGTGTTTGTTGAATTGACTGAGTGAACGATTTTGTATGTTGGTCTGATTTCATGGAAGGTTTCTGTATAGTTCCTAGGTTTCACGGTTTCTTCTGCATGTTTGGGGCTGCCAGATGTCGGCCTTATTAGATGATGCTCAAAATTTACATCCAAAATTATAAAAGATAGGAGTTTCAAAATTTAATTGGAGCCTAGTCTTATAATTATAACAAATGAAATATTGAAATAGAATAAAGAAAGAAGTTTTTGTTTTTATTTTTAATCTTATATGTGTAGAGAAGGAGTTAAAATTTTAATTTTTTATCAGTTGGATTAACACTTGATACCTAAAATGTTACTCAACCCAAAAATTAGTAGTTGTTGTTGTCATTAAGTGGTAAAGTCATGAGCCTAGATGAAGGTTTGGTGTCAGTGTTTATTTTATGTTTTCGAAAATACCTCTTTACTGGTATGCATGTCCGTTTTACTGGTATGCACTTTATTCTTTACCTTTGTCTCTGATCCCATATTATTTTTAGATAGTTTATTTCATAAAAAAACTTTATTTAAGAATTATTTGCTATTCATCAATGTACGACAACAGTTCCTTTGTATAAACTTAAAAAGCTAAAATAGCCGTTATAAATTTCAAGTCCTTTTCGCTGTTTCAGGCAAGGTTTAAAATTTACAGAAAAAAAGGGTTGAATTAATACACAAATTTCCAATAGAATTTACAAAGTATCTCCAACAATCGGTCTTGTATTTTATAGTAAAATTGTTAACTAAGGTTGGTATTGATAACCCAGAAAATGTCAATTCCTGTGAATGGAGATGGAGATAACAGATATGGGACTGCCAGAAATGTCAAGAGGTTTATCTATTAGGCTGGATTTCCTGGGATTATTCTCAATGACCAGGTATATTGCTAAGATCATAAATTAAATTTTCAGTACTGCATATTACTTTGGAGGTTTACCAACAAATCTAACACCATTAATTTCTTAAATATTGATTCAATAGTTGAGTTAGTGGATTTCACAAGTATCATGTTCTAATTAACATAGAGTCATTAGTTGGTACATGTACTAGCATATTCTGCATAATGCACAGTAGGGGCATTTTTGGGAAAATATATATGTTATATTTTAGATTAAAATTTGTTTTTAGAAAATAGTGGGTGGTTATTGTTAGGTATAGAATAGTGCTTTAAATAGGAATAAACTGCTGTAATTTGTTGTATTGAAAATTTATAATTAAGGTTTTTTCAGTAGTACTGTTTTTATTTTTATTTAAGTAATACTGTTTCTCCCTAACAATATCACAATACAGGGTGTAGAGCCCTCTCTTCTATACCAGTAGGTGTGCCAGCAAAAGGGTACTAGTATACAGCCTCTACTTCTTGGATACTGCACAGAGACAGCAGCACATCAGCATCAGTACAACCAATTTTCCAACACAATTTTCAGTTGGTGATCGAGGCCATGCAACATTCATCTCAACTGTACAAATATCATGATATTGTTGTTTATGTTCATTTTGTCAGAGCTTGATGTGTAAGGTTCAGGTAAGAACAATTAATTATGCTTGCCTTAAAAAATACACCAACATGCTGTTGTATTTTGTATGATTACCTCCACAGTACCAGAACTGAGCAATTGTTCTAATATTATTAATTTCTATAATGCTTGTTTAGTTTGGTTCCTTTCTACTGATATAAGTTGTGCCGAGAGAAATGATCACAGTGGGGCAAGTTTAGTACTTTGCCAGTACATTAATGAAAGGGTTGATCCAAATCACTTGAAGTTGCTTTGTTGTTGAGGGATATTCACATTATATCAACGATTGGTCGCCATGCTGCTGGAGTGTTGTTTGTTGGCCCCTAGCAATGGTTGCTCTGGATTAGATCCACATATAAGATTAGATCTGATTTAAGCCAGAATAGGGACTAAATACTAAAATAAAATTAACTGAATTCCTTAACAAGCATCTTCTTAATTCAAAAGGCCAGAGAGAGAGGACCCCAATGATCTCAAATAAACTTCTTGGACTAAGAACACAAAGTTTTGTTTTTTTTCATAGAGCCAAAAAAAAAAAGTACATCCAAATTGCAACATAAGACAAATTATTAAAAAGTGCTGCACAATAGCAACAAAAGTGCTGCACAAATAGCAACATAATGTAATACATACCAACAAAAGGACAATACATTATTTTTTTGAAGGTTAGTTGGCAAGTGCCAATCTAACAATTGGATTGAAAAAAGTTTATTTACAAGCCTATTTGTATACAAAGGCCTTTGTGGCCGTTATCATCCTCCTATCTCATAACCCGTAAATTCCTAATCTATCTACCTATTAAACATGACCTGCAGCAAGATGCTGTAGGTGCTCCCATGTCCCTGTACCCTTTGTGTGCCTCTATGCTCCCGACTTTTAGCTATTTTGTAACCAATCATGAATTTCCAGCGTCGTGCTCGCTATCACCACAGACGCCGGTCTGCTGCTGTGGGTGAATAGTCTCTTATTTCTTTCCCTCCATAAGGCCCATGCCCCCGCTGCCCATGTCGTATCCCATCTTAGTTTCCGCTGACCCGCTAGTAAGACCCTGATCTCAATCCAAATCTCTATGAAGTTTTTGTTCGACCATCTCCTGTATGGCAAGTTGAGTTCCCTCATCAGGCCTCTCCAAAACGCCCTGGCATATGTGCAATCCCAGAGCATGTGATCGCATGTTTCTACCTCAGGTGAGTTACACAAATGGCATCCTTGCGGCACATTACAGCCTCTTATTAGAAGCACTTCCTGTGTTAGCAGGCTGTTATGAGACACAAGCCATAAAAAAATCCTCACCTTTGTGGGAACTCGCAGCTTCCATAGGGGTTTATAGTATTTGCTTCTCATGCCCCTATCCTGTAAGATCTTGTATGCGGATGAACAGGTGAACTGTCCATTCTTGCTCCATCTCCACCTTCTCTCCCCACTCGACGGGTCCTGTTCCATTGATACCTCAAAGAAGTTACGGTTTCCATCCAAAGCCTTTATGAAACAAGATCGATTGGCTGCCCCCCAAAGTGCCTCCCCTGGCCCGTATAACCTCTGTATTATCTGTGCCCATTGGCTATTAGGTGTTTGCTCCAGTCTCCAGATCCATTTGATAAGTAGGGCTTCGTTTTGCGTCTCGAGGTCTATAATTCCCATACCTCCATTCTTTGCCAGAGTGCATACTGTCTTCCAGTTCACCAAGCAATTTATTCCTCGGCAGGCTTCATTCCCCTTCCATAAGAAGTTTCTTTTCATTCTGTCAATGTGCCTAAGCACTCCTTTGGGAATGGTAAGTACCTGCATATAATGCAGCGGCATTGCCGACAATACCGACTTTACCAGGGTCACTCTTCCCCCATAGGAGAGGAAGTTGGATTTCCAACCTCCCATACGTTGTTGTACTGCATTGATCATCGGTTGCAGGTCTATTTTCCTCGGTTTCCCTACCGTGAGCGGCAAGCCTAGGTACCTTAATGGCAGTTGGGAGGGTTGGCATGCCAGTATGTTTTGTACGACGGGTACTCTACTCTGCGGAATGCAAATTGGTACGAAGGTGCTCTTTGTCTTGTTAATTTTCATGCCCGAGAGCTCTTCGTATACCTGTAAAATTCGAGCCAGTATTCGGAGGGTTGTCGGATGTGCTTCACATATAATAACCGTGTCATCTGCAAATTGTATCGGTTGAGGTGGCATAAAAACTGGGTTAGGTAGTGAGGTTGAGGCACTTAGGATAAATCTTGTCAGGGAATCCGCCACAATAATGAATATCATGGGCGATAGGGGATCACCCTGGGGCACTCCCCTTTGGTGTTTAAAAAAGGTCGTTAGGTTACCATTTATCCTTATTGCCGATGATGCCGACTGCCAGGTGTGTAGCATGGACGCTATCCATCTTGGTGGGAACCCCCGTTCTATTAACAGATTGACCGTAAAACACCAGTCCACCGTATCGAATGCTTTTTCGAAATCAACTTTGAATAAGATTGCTGGGACATTTTCCTTAGTATAAAAATTCAGCAGCTCTCTTGCCACCAGGAAGGATTCCGCCAAGGACCGGCCTTTGACAAAAGCCGTTTGGTTTGGGGCTACCAGTCTATCAAGCATTGGCGCCAGTCTGTTGGCCATGACTTTCGTGATGATCTTGATAATCATGTTAATCACGCTAATGGGTCTGTAATCTGTCAGGTTTGTCGGATTTTGTTTTTTCGGGATCAATGTAATGGTGGCTCTGTTGAGTGGCCCCAGGCTTGCCGTTTGATCCTGGAGAGCATTGATGACTGCCATTGTATCTCCTTTTATTAATGGCCAGAAGTGTTGAAAAAACTCTGTGGGGAACCCATCTGGGCCACTTGCTTTGTCTTTGGGCATGTCACTCAGCGCTCTGTATGTTTCTGACTCTATTATAGGGTCGTCCAGTTGTTTCAACTCCTCGTAAAATGCGGGTCCAACCCTCCCTGTCAGGTCGAAAGGTCTACGCTCTTGCAATCTGACCCCCCTCAGGTTCTTGTAGTATTGCAACAGGTAATTTCCTATCTGTTCTTGTGGGATGTTTTGTCCCCCTTCTGATTGGAGAGTGATGATGGAGTTGGTATTTTTCCTACTATTTGCCATAGCATGAAAAAATTTTGTGTTCTTGTCCCCCAACTTGAGCCATGCACAGCCCGACCTTTGCTTCCATCTGGCTTCCTTTTCCCCCGCTAATCGGAAGATATGTTCTCGTAGTCGTATCCGGAGTTGGAATTCATGCGTGCTCAGAGTTCTCATTTCTTCTACTCTGTCCAGCTTTTGCAGGAGCCACGTGGATCTTTTGAGGAAGGTCTCTTTTGCTTTGAATCTCAAGATAGCCCATTTGGAAAGCTCTTTTTGAGTGTTCGCCAATTTTCTCCTAAAAGTTTGGACTGCATTTTGCTGATTGGGTATTACGTTCCACGCCTCAGTAACTATTTGGTCAATTTCTCTATATTTTAACCAGAAAAGTTCAAATCTGAAGCGGCGCTTGGGTGAGTTCGTATGTGGCTTGACTGTAAGGAGTAGTGGTGCATGGTCTGATGCCGGAGTGGGAAGGTCGACTAGCGAGCGTGAAGAACCTAATGAATCCCAGTGCCCCGAGACAAACGCCCTGTCGAGCTTGGAAAAGGTCGGGTTGGGTCTCTTGCTGGACCATGTGAAAAATCGACCCTGAAGTGGCACCTCTGTTAGGCCGGTTTCGTCAATGCATTGGTTGAATGCTTGCATTGTTCCAATGTTTCTATTGCCTCCTGTTGTGTCATGCGTGGTCCTGAAAAGATTAAAATCTCCCACAACTATCCAAGGCAGATCATTATTTGTTGTTGTATTAGATATTTCTTCCAAAAATAATATTTTCTCATTGTCATTTTGCGGGCCATAAACACATGTAACCATAAATTTAAAATTTGCTCTCATTAGTGTGACATTTAGACTATAATTATTGATCTCTACATTTTGAGAGGTGTAATCCGAGCTCCATGTGAGTAGGATCCCCCCTCTCGTTCCCTCCGCATCAAGCACACTAAAGCTTTTAAATTTTGTTGGGCACACTTGCCGTAATTTAAAAATAGAGCATTGATCCCATTTGGTCTCTTGGAAACACACAAGGTCTGGTTTCACTTCAATAACCAAATCCTTTACTACCGCACATTTTTTACTATCTCCTAATCCTCGTACATTCCAATCTAGCACTTTAAAGGGAAAATTAAAATTTAAAGTCATAGGTTCTTCATTCATAAGGAAACCATTACACAAAAGGCACTCAGCAGGTGCATTAAGAGAGCAATACACAAAAGGACACTATGTGTCTAGATAGGCTCTTAAATAAAATAGAACTTAACAATTTAAACTAAAACTAGCTACCCTACTTTGAGGCCGAAGCCCCTGCCCCTTCATCGTCCGTGAGCTCATCATCCGAATCAAAGTTGATTCCTCCCAAAACAGATTCCTCCTCCATATTCGCCCCCTCCTGGTTCCCTCCTTCACCTCCCATACCCACGGCCATCTGCTGAATACCACAATAGAGGTCTGCTTGCCTTACCTGAGTTGCATTGAGCGGGTTATCCTTAAGGAACTCATCGTTTAGGGCCCTCTTAAGTTCGGCCTCCCCCTCCACTGCTCTACTACACGCCCCCTTCTCCAGTTGAGCCCCTGTCTTCCTTGTCCTCTTTGGTGGTGTCGCATATGACTTCGCCGGTCCCCTCTTGGAGATGCGGGCACTCCTCCTGGGGCCCTTTGGTGATTCGGGTCCTTCCTCTACTCCTAAGTCCATCCCCTCTTCTTCTCCCTCTCCCTCTTCGGCCTCTCCCATTTCTTCATTGTTAATTGGAGCTTCATTGATGCCAATTCCGTGTTCCTCCTCCTCAATTCCTACGATATTGGGCACTTCCTCATAGTAGTCAGCGTTTCCCTCCTCTTCAATTCCTTCGTTTTCCCCAACTTCTTCCTCATTGAGATTAGGTTCGCCCTCCAGCCTTTCTCCTGTTGGTTTGCTATTCCCTTCATCGCCATCCTCTTGAGCCGGCTCATATACATATTCATACCCTTTGTCAACCTCAACCATTAGCTCTCTAAATTCGGCACTACACATACCTTTATATGATTCTGTGTCAGATTGCTTGATAGTTGGTTCCGCAAGTTCATCGGGGTCATATTCCATCTGTAGCTGCCTTTGCTCAAGACTTGCCATTGCCTCCCAATCTTCTTCATGCGTCTCCTCATTTTCCTCCCAATACTCCTCTGGTTCGGGCTCTCCTTCATAATCATAGTTAATGAATTTGGTTGCCTCCTGCGCCTTTGGTTGCTTATCTCCTTTCAATCCCTGTCTAGAGCTACCCGGATCTGACCCTTTGGAGCTCCGGATTAGGCTGTCACCTGGAGAGAGGTCCGTAACTTCTTTGGGAGATTTCGCTGGTGGGCTTCCCTGTGGTGATTTGGTTTTCATCTCTTCTCCTTTATACGGACTAATTTGGGCTGCACTCATTTGAGTTAAGGGTTCTTCGGCCCAATTATCAGAGGTGGTGTGGTTGGGCTCTAAGTGGGTGGGTTCCTGTGCCTCTCCACGTGGTGTATATTCAAGGATTCGGATTGGGCCTGATGTTAGTTGGGTCGTAGCAGGAGAGAGGTTGTTTTTTTGAAATTTGTCAGTTTGAAATTCAGAGTGTGAGCTGTCACGGATGGGATGGGGTTTTGATTGTTCTGTACCGCCTATGTTTTCAAAAAGTATGTTGGGATTATTCCTTGGAGAGGGGTCCCCTCCATTTTTTGCACCGGAGGTCTCCGGTTCTTTCCCCCTCCTCCTGTCTCCCCCATTTCTGACCATGTTGCCTGGTAATGGCGACTTTGGCAGCATGCGTCGGGTGGGCAGTTGTGGTGCGGATCCCGGGCGCCTGTCGATACTGCCCCTTTCCTCATGTTCTTACAACAGTTGCTCAAAATATGGGCTTGCCTTGAGAGATAATCCTAGTTTTTCCTTTTTAGCACCCTGTTCCATATTGAACCAGACTGAAAAGATGGTATCAAAGGGAACGACTACCTCTCTCTCTTCCAGTTGTGTGACTCTGTTTGTGATGGCGAGAGTATTCTCTCTATGGATTTTCTCAAAATAACTCTGCGGTGGTGTTGTGTCGGGCATTGGATGGATTGGGACCGGGTCCTCCATCCACGACAGAACCTTGAGTCTATTTCTTCTTGTCACCCCCCGTATCCACATCGCAATAGCTCGGGGTATGTGCGATAGTTCTTCCACTGCTATGACCGCTCTTAGGTTTTGTAGCGTCGGTGCACCTCTCATGTTGGCGTGTTCCAAGAGCATTCCAAAGGAGCTCAGTGCTGGAATGAGGTGATCGAGAGTCCACGCCTGGGGCGTGACATTCTCCAGTTCGATCCATATACGATACTTCAGCACCAATTGAAGCCCATTTATCCCTTCACTCCAGGGGTACATTACAAAACCCAGCGCCTCCATTGACTTGTTAAAGTTTGCTAGGAAGGAATCTCGATCAGCACCATGGTGTAAAAGCAGAATGTACTGCGCCTCTTGCATGTGGGTGAGTTGAAAGGGCAGGACAGAGTTAGTGACCGCCATGAGCACTGATTGGATTACTTGAGGGCAGTGATTCGGTTTCAGCCGCGCATCTACCACTATTGCTCTTCTTAACTCCATTGCGTTGTACCTCATCTGGTGCGTCTCAGGTACGTAAACCGTTGCCGTGTCCGTCCTGTTGGATGGTAACCCTTCTTTACCAAGGTTTCACAACGGTTGCATGGGGTCAAACCTTGCTCTGTTAAATTCTAGACAGACACGGGCTCCGTGGCCCCTGCCCCAGCAGTAGGCGCAGACCCGCTCGGAGTCTCTACATTCAGCTTGGTCGTGTCCATAACCCAGACAGTTGAAGCAACGCCCGCGCCAGGCCTGGTGAGTCGGATCCGGCGGTAATGGTAATGGGTTTCGTTTTGCTTTGTTCGTTTGATCATTGGCAATATGAGCTGACCATGGGTTTTGGTCCACGTAGTTTATCCAAGGTGGTAACTGGTATCTCGGTGGTGGTAACGGTGGTGTGGTGTGTGCGTTGCCGGCTTGAAGGGTTGGGTTGTGTGGGTTTCTGTTTGCACTGTGATGGTTGGTTTGTTGGTTTGAACGATTGCTGTGAGGTGGGGTTGGAGATGGGGAAGACAATGCTTGGGCAAAGGTGGGTGGGTTGGTAATATTTAGGTTAAGAGTGGCTGGAGGTTTTGGGTATTTTATATATGGTACGGTAGTATGCTGTTGGTTAGGCATTGATGGAGTCGTGGTCAAATGGTTTGGGTTAGGTGGTTTGTTGTAGTTGGTAAGATGGTGGGGTATATTCTTCTCTGTAGCCATTACTCCAACTTGTTTGTGTTTAGTAATGGAGGTAGTTGGATATTGAAGATTAGTTGTATTTGTAGCAATAATCTGACATTGGGAAGTGGTGATTATGTGTGATGATGATGGCTTTGCCATTGCTACGCAAGCTACAGGGTACGGGATTAGCGCATTAATGGCGTTATGCATTAATGGCTGTCGTGTATGATTGCACTGATGCATGTTTCGTTTGTTACGATGCGCCTTAATGGCACCCTTGTGTGTAAGCTGCCTCCTTTGCTGTCTCTGAGAGATAGAAGCGTACCTGTGACAAGATCTCCTGTCTCTGTGACCGGTGTAGAATCTGGGCCGTTGCTTAGTTGCTTTCCTCTTCTCCATTTGGTTTACTTGATTGGCTGCTACCACGGTGAACCATCCCTCCCCGGAGGGGATAGTTTTCAGTTTCGCCATGGAATCGCCCTTCTTTTCTTTCCGCTCTTTCCGCTCTTTTCTTTCTACCTTCTGTCTCCCAATAGAAATTTTTTTTTTATCGTTTTAGTTTTGCAGACGGACAGATAGAACTCAAAACTCAACATTTTAGACCAAATGACAAATACATAAACGAATGCTTATTACAACTATCTGCATTAAGTATATAGAACTTCAATCTTTAAACACCCTGAGGGTGGGTTTTTTTTTATGCTTCTCCAGTTTCGTCTGCAAGAATTTCACAAACTCTTCCTTCTCTTCATTCATTCCCTCAGATACCAACACCTCCATCTCGTTAAGTTGTACTAGAAATCTCAGCCCCAACACCCCATTGGGTTTAATAGACCCGCATTTCCTGATCTTTAATAGTTCAAGTCTTTCCAATGCTGTTTCCTTAATTGACACATATTTTAACTTGTCTATTCCCTCAAGAATCATTACCTGCAGCTTTGGAAATGTACCCTTGGCAAAGGATAGTTCACTCACACCTTTTAAGGATTGGTACGACATATAGAGAATCATCAGGTTTTTCAACTTTTCAATTGGTTTAATTCCTCTCGTTAGGAAAGTGTATCTAAAATGTATCTTCTCCAAATTCTCAAGGGAACTGATCCAATCAGGCAATTCACCAAGAGGACTAAACAACTTTAGGCTTTGAAGATATTTGGGTGGGGAAGATACAGAATGTAAGCAACACCAGAGCCTTGAATCATCTGTTGCTTCAAGGACTAACGACCTCAATTGCTTAAGCTCTTCAATTACCTTTGCTAAGGCTTTCCCATTCTCCTTGGAGAAACCTGTCACTGCTAACTTTCTTAGGTTGGTAAGATTCTGCAACTCCTTTGTTAAACCCCTTCTCCGACCAATATCAATCATGCCAAGAATAGTTAGGTACCTTAATTTACCTATTCCTCGTGGAGCCCTCACCCCTGATGATTTGTAGTTGTCTTCATCGGGATTATCATGACAACCAGAGCATGAAGCAACAAATATTGGTACTTGTTTTTCATCCTTGAATTTAACTCTATTCTTCGGGTTATTATAGAGGTCAAATCCTGCACGTAGATAGCTTAACTTCTTTAGTTTAGCAAGTCCTATTGGTAGTCGGACTACAGCTGTGTTTCGAATATCAAGGGTCTCAAGCTCAATAAGCTTTCCCAAAGAATCTGGGAGTTTCCCAAAGAATCTTATAAGACCTAGGTACTTTAAGAGAGAAAGTGTGCCTACATTTGTCAGGTCCTGATTTTGCAAATTCAATGTGCCTTCCAGATCTAGCACTTTTATCAACTTCATTGTAGGATATCTAAGAGATTTCCCCACCTCTCCAAAGATGGATACGGATCGATGGTTGGACAACACCACCTTTTCTATGACTTTGTCTGTGATGACAAGGTGCCTCGCGTTATTTGTCATGGTTTTGTCATTTTCATCTTCAAGCACTGACATCATACTCTCGTTTTTGGCCTTGCCAAGAATAGATTCATAAATTAGATTATGAATATTACATCTTTTAATGTCACTATTGACATTAATTGTGCTCATTTTTGATGGTTGGATCAAACTTGTCGACATGAAATAACAGAAATAACCCTTTCCTATCTCATCCGCCATCTTTTCACAGCCTTCCATTACATATCCATTAGCCATCCATTGCCTTATTATCCTTGATCGCCTTATTTCCTTGTATTCACGAAAAACACTTAGATACAACAAACATTGCTTGAGATGGTTTGACATGCCATCATAAATTAAAGTAAAAACAACCTGTACTGCCCTTAGGCCCGGCTCATTGGCAAGCTCTGGGCACAGTTGGTAATGCATTTTATTCCATTCGGCACTTGTTTGAGGTTTGGTGGCAAGCTCTGGGCACAGTTGGTGATGCATTTTATTCCATTCGGCACTTGTTTTAGGTTTGGTGGCAAGCTCTGGGCACAGTTGGTGATGCATTTTATTCCATTTGGCACTTGTTTGAGGTTTGGTGGCAAGCTCTGGGCACAGTTGGTGATGCATTTTATTCCATTCGACACTTGTTTTAGGTTTGGTGGCAAGCTCTGGGCACAGTTGGTGATGCATTTTATTCCATTCGGCACTTGTTTTAGGTTTGGTGGCAAGATAACTGCCAATAATTACAATGGCAAATGGTAACCGACCACAACTTTCAATAATGGAACCCGCTTGGAGGTCCATGTCCTTGGTAATTTTGGTGTTTATCCATTGGTTATATACTTCACTATCCTCTTCTGTTATCTCATTATAACTGGGGTTCTTGTATACTGCATTGTAAAAGAGATCAAAAGCATCCTTTTTTGAAAGTTCCCCAATCTCATATATATTTTCACTTGGGTGAGATATAGATTCAGCTAGAGGACTTCTATATCGTGTGGTTATTATGATTCGGCTCCCAAAGCTCGGAAATAACACATCCTCTATGTCATCCCACTCGGACAAACTAGACAGGCCATCTAGTACAATCAAATACTTATTTTCTTTTAAATATTCAATTACCTTTTCTTTGGTCTTTTCTCTTACTGTTCCCCCATTATTATCAATCTCTTGGGCATGAAACAATATTTGGTTAGCTAGAATTTCTATAAATTCATCCTTGTTGAAAGGATCTAGGACATTGACCCAAGCAAAACACTTAAACACGTTTCTAAGTTGTTGGCAACCATAAACCTCTCTGACTAGAGTGGTCTTTCCAATACCAGCCATTCCTACCACCGATATCACGTTCTCCTTCCGAAGCATGTAACAATATTTTACATGCTCCTTCAGAATAAGCTCAAGCAGTATTCTCTTAGGCTCATTTAGGCCAACAAGGAAACCTTCTTCATTGGAAATAGATATGGATTTTCTCTCATCATTTGTGCGGCCGCCATTTTCCTTGCCAATCGATTCATACCGATGTTTTCTATTTTCCTTGCCAATCGGTTCATACCGCTGTTTTCTATTAATCACATCAATAGTTCTAGTTTTTAGCATCCGAATTTTTTTTGCAACATGGTTCCGTTTCTTCACCGAGCACATGTCAAGTAGGCAATTTTTTTCTTTGATCAGGTGAACAGAAGCCTCCTGAAGACAATCCTCCAGATCAATTTCCAACTTTTTGACTTGTTCGATCTATGTGATCATGAGCTCGTCTTTCACATTCTTAGTTGAGGCCCCTCGTAAGAAGACTTGCATCATCTCAAATTCTTGTTTGATGAAACGCAGTTCTTCCTCCACCCCTAGCACTGAACCAATTTCATCGTTGATGGCTGTTGTTGCTGTTGTTGCTGTTGTTGCTATTTTAACTATCAAATTCAAAGCCAATTTAGCTACGCTTCCAGCAACCGCCGCCTCCATTTTCTGCTTAGTGCCAATATATCAGGTTTATCTGAAGATGAACAACAACAACAACAACAACAACAACAAAAAAAAACATTTCAGCCAAAATTAACTAAAGAGCGTTTTTTCCATGTTCCTTTAAGTAATAATGGAGGCTTTTGCGGACCAAACAATTCTCCTAATTTTCAATTTTGATTAACAATTAACCACATATAAAATAACTGAGCCAAAGTTGTTAGTTCCACATAGATCAATTAACCAACTATAATATTAGACCCAGCATATTGTGACCGTAGTACGTATCTCTTATCTGAAAAACTTGGCTGAAGCTGCCAAGCGTTTTGGTTGAAAAAGTTACATCAAAACAAACAGTACAGTACAGGGTGCGCTTACATTCTATGCCTTTGCCTGTGTATTACATTTTTGCTAGACAGAGTTCTTACACAACGATTTTTACATGTGTTTAAACCGACGTCCCCATGCACTTTATCTAGCAATATTTGATCCATAATTGCGCCTCTTGAATTATGACATCAGCGCTTAAATGCTTCCCTCCAAGGTGCGCATATATGTGTGTGCATGGCTCATCTAAAAATTGGAATCGGAAGCGGAATCGGTCACTTGACCATAGAATCGGAATTGGATGCATCAGTAAAAATCGGCTAAATCTGATCGGAAACTCGAATTTTTTTTTTTGACAGAAACTTGTTTGTAATAAAAAATAGGAAAAATTGTTAAAAAAATATTTTTAAAAAAAATATTAAGACAAAAGATTACACTTAAATAATCTACTAATACCATATATAGGAGAGGATGGAAAAATAATTAAGTTTAAGGAGGAATGTTAAAAATAGTAAAACTTAATTAATTGATCAATTAGTCAAATCTTTCGATAAATGTATTTGGATTTTCTACAAAGATTAAATGTTTAGCTTTTCTAGAGTCTATGTTTAGCACCAGGTTTAAAACCCAGTATGGGTGGGATTAGAGTTAGGGAGTTGGAGAGTAGGGAAGTATAGTGCCCACGGCTTGTAAGAAAAAAAAGAAAACTAATTTCTTTTGAAATTTCTATCAATATTAGATACTGTCAATTATTTTCATGAGATATTTTTATTTTTATAAATAATATATATATTATTCTCATGTCTAATAGTTTATTATTTTACATGGGAAAATACAATTGGTACATTTTGAGATAAGAATTAACAAGGGAGAATTTCACGTATACCCCTCAAAAACTTCAAAATTACATATTTCCCCATCTAAATTTTGAAATTACGTATTTCCCCCTCTAAACTTCAAAAATTCACATATTTACCCATTTTATTGTATTTTATATTAAAACACATTTTAAATTCATAAAATACCCATTTTACCATTTTATTAAAAAGCATAAAACATCCATCTCGCTCCAATTTTAACCTGAAAGGTTCCTCTACCGTCTGAATTGCTTTAAGATCCGTGTGTGCTAGGTCAGCACGAATCTTGAAGCAGACACACACGAATATTGAAGCAACATGCACAGATCTTAATGCGATGCACGTGGATCAAATTGCTTTAAAATATGTGCGCACTAGATCAGCATGAATCTTGAAGCGAATATGCACATATCTTATTGCGATGCGTGCAGATTGGACAGTAGAGAAACCCTTCAGATTCAAATTTGAGTTCGATGGGGGCATTTTATACTTTTAATAAAAGGTATAATGGGTATTTTATAAATTTAGAATGAGTTTTATTACAAAAGACAATAAAATGGGTAAATATGTGAGTTATTGAAGTTTAGAGGGGGAAATATGTAATTTTAAAATTTAGAGGGGGAAATACATGATTTTGAAGTTTTTGAGGGGTATACATGAAATTCCCCCTAACAATTAAGAAAAACAGCTACAAGCATAATAAGGAAAAAAAATGGTGAATTTTATTATGAAATTTATACAGTACATTTAAGTGGAATTAGTGATTGAAAAGATCGAGGGACGTTAATCAAAATTCAAAGAGATCGAAGTACAAATATTTATGTCTACATATTTGCATCAAGTGTTCAAATACCTCATTAATCATTATATATTTTTTAAAATATAAAAAATATATATCTCTTTTCAATTCTCAAAGAGCTGTATATGTTTCAATTCATTTACTTTTTTTATATTTTGGTTGGATACAAAATTTCATGTTCCACATTTTAATACCGTGTCACCTCAACCTCTCACATGTTCGTTGTGGAATCAAGTCGCCTCCGTTGAACTCGTGTTTGTGTTGATTGACTTTGACTAGCAAAAGAGCAAAAAGAAAAGTAACATTCCTTTTCATGTTTGAACGAGAAAGATCTCATTCCGATCAAAGCCGCCATATCACAATATATATCCTAATGCAAACTCACAATGTAATAATATATATTTACTTTTGCTTGACACATGTCAATTGGTTATGTGATATATATATGACATCTATCCATTATAGCTAATTACCAAATAATAATAGTAATATAAAATGACAGCACACCAATACATCAATTGTTTTTTGTATTGGGTTCGGTTTTCTAATCGGTCGGTCCGGTTTAATTACCGGTCTAAATTGTCCAATTCGTGGTTAAATTCATGTAGACGGGTTTAGATCTTCAAATATTTAAACCCTCCTCCCTCCCTCTATGAATCTAAACAGTCCACATGGATCAGACGATTCACTGCAAATATCATGCCTGATTCCTTTGTTCTATAACGGTGTGATCTCAAACAATCAAACAATTCTAGAAAATTAAAGACCTTATTTTTCATCACAGAATGTTTCAAGGCCAACGCTCACACTTCCTGGATTAAAAAGACTTCAGGACCTTAGGTTCTTCAGATTCGAACAATCAAATATACTAACATCCGTTCGATGACGGTACTGTTGAGACAAGCTGACCGTGTCCCACATGGGTCATGAAGGAGGTGGTGCACCTCTAAAGCTAGGGGTGTCAATGAAAACCGTTTACCCGTTTATCCTACCCATATCGTATTCGATAAGACGGGTATGGGTAAGGTTTTTTTTTCGTTAGCTTATTGGGTATGGGTATGGGTAAGGATTTTTTTTCGTTAGCTAAACGGGTATGGGTACGGGTAAAGGCTATTTCGTACCCATTGGGTAACGGGCAATTATATAAAATAAATTACATATAGATATATAAATATGATATTCAATTTATTCAATTTTATATTTTTCATATCACTGTATCAACGTTAATTCATGAAAAAATGTATGCATTTTGTTGCAACAAGAATATTATATTAAACAAATTACTTTTTTATTTGAATGTTTTATTATTTAGTTAACGAATTGAATTTTGAATTTATTAGAAGAGATATTTGTATTTTTCATATTTTTATTTGTAAAAAAATTATTAGTTAGAATTGATTGGATATTTTTTTATTTTTTTATATTAGTAAATTATGATTGCATATATATGACATGATGAGTTTTGATATTATATTTGTAAAAATAATAAAACTATTATATTAGTATTATTCGTTATTCAACCGCTACCATTTCGTTATCCACTAATCTTAACGGGTACGGGTAGGGTAGGGTAAGGCAAATTCTTAACGGGTAAGGGTAGGGTATGGGTAAGGTCAATTCTTAGTGGGTATGGGTATGAAAATACTTCCACCCTATCCATATCGTACCCATTGACACCCCTATCTACAGCACCTCTACATGGGTCATGAAGGAAATCATGAAGGAGGCGTTGCATCTTTGATTTATTACTAATCTAAGTTTATTTCTTGTTCTGTATAGATTGTGATTTAGATTAAATATAGAAAGAAAAGGAAAAAAAAGGAAGAATATTAGATTTGTGCCAGAAGGCGTTAGGCCACCTGGATTTTATGTTTTCCCAAATTATTACCATGTCCTTGTGTTGCAAAAAATGTAAGAATTATTATTGAATGAAATAAAGAAAGACGGAGGGTTGGGTGGAGTGCTGTGTTCTCTGTGATTGAGTTTATGTAAATATTGTGACAGGTACGTAACGACGATCAATAAAAGTCGGAATTACGTTCGGGTAATGTGTTCAGATCAACACGCCTCGTATAAGAAAACGACATGGAAAATATTAAATTATTTTAAGAATGTTTTTGGTCTAGTGTCAAAGACATATGACTTCTATTTGAGAGGTCATGGATTCAAAACCCACAAAGTGAGACATGCATCCTCTGTAATATATACTGTAAAACTAGACCACTATTTGCGAGGGTAAAAAGTGATTGTTTTCTGAGGGTACACCGATAAAAATGTGTTATTTCTGACCGTGTCGGCAAAAAACACTTTTATCCTTGCAGATAGTAATAGATTTTAATTTGTAGTGATACACAGAGATTTGAAAGTGCACTTTTATTTTCATGTTGAATGGCTTGACTTCCATCTATGATTTTAAAATATTAATTTATTTTTATATATATAGGATACTGTGCTCCATAATCATGTGATTATTATATTCTCTTCTTTGATAGAATCGGAGTACAAATTCTGATCTGATAGTAATTAGTTACCAAAATTTCATACTCCAATTACAAATGACAACATTTCATTATTTTCATTTATTGATTGTAGAGAGGATCGATGGAGATAAATTATGAGGTATCAAGTTGAATTTCAAGAAGTGGGTGGGATACCTACTTGTACATGTCAAAAACGATAAGTTATAATCAAACCCAGAATCAACAAACATAATAGATAAATAAGAGGATGACACAATCCTCCCTTACACTTATCATTATATATGGTGCGATATAAAACAAAACACATGCAGTATATTTGGTATTGTCTATATTGGATCAATGATTGGTAGTATATTAACAGTATGGTACATATTATCTGTATTGATTAAGTAGTCTTGATGCATTATGATATATGCTGCTCATGATTTATGGAATTGTATTTTAGTGCCAACCAAATACGAATTAATCCAATC
This sequence comes from Carex arenaria, assembly GCA_964058825.1. Taxonomy (NCBI): domain Eukaryota; kingdom Viridiplantae; phylum Streptophyta; class Magnoliopsida; order Poales; family Cyperaceae; genus Carex; species Carex arenaria. Next base: position 332,959 of record CAXKVW010000051.1, on the reverse strand, counting down.
AGCTGGTAACACAATTGCAAAGGTCCTGGTTGAGATATCGCATGATTATGTTATGGGATAATATATATCGAATCTGGAAGTGTACAATTATGTTGGCCGTTATATAACATGCATTCATTCAATACATCAAGGTGATGAATGTTAATCAAATCAATTTAGTACATGAGATCTACAAAGGATGACTCGATTAACTTAGTAAGTACTTAGATTGATTAAACACATAATTGATTATTGTATTATTAGTATTATTATATTGGTCATTTGGAATGCACGTACCATATGATAGATAATTAAGACAATATGTAGAACGTGCTATTTGAAGTTGTACATCCAAAGTTATGATCAAACGGAGGTTAGACTAAAGTCAAACGTGGTCAACCGCATGTATGATCATTTGGATGAATTATGTTGACCTGGTCAACATATTGAGATGAAGAGAGTTTGTTTGCGGAGAAGGCTTTGACTTGATCACACTTGAGCTATATGAACCATATTTAATAGATCGAGTAATGGTCCATTTAACCATCCATGAGTTATATTACCATTGTGTCATTTTAATATTAAATCACATCCATTAATTAAAATAATAAGATTGTAATGAGGCTCACAAGAACTCACTCTCTCTCCTCATGCCATTAATTCTAGCAAAGTTCACACTCTCTTAGATTGAGTTCAATCTCTCTTTTTCTCTCCTTAGTAGGCCGAACCAAAGGAAGATCCATTGACCGTACTCCCTTTGTCTTCTCATGCTCCGTCGCTCCACACCGCCGGGCGCCGCTTCATCCTCCACCAATCATGTTTGAAGTCGAGCTGCCCGATATAGTCGGCTTCGAGCCGATCGGATCCGAGTTTGCCCAATCCAATCCACTAAGGATCGGACCCGCTTCCTCTCCTCTGCCTCTAGGACGTACACCACCACTGCCAGCAGCCACCTCTACCTAAGGCCGATCGGCCTTGGATCTAGGCCGAGCCTTCATCTACTCTTGCGACAAGTCGTGAGATTAATTTGTTGAGGATAGTGTTAAGATCGTGAGACGAGTTGTCCAAGGATTCAAGCCGAAGAAGAGAATCATACATCTAGTAGTGTTAAGACCACACTTTGGTGTACATTATTTGAGGCTATCTAGTTTTATAGCTAGCGAGGCAAGGCTCAAGGGTGACGCTAGAATTTACAGTGCCGAATCTTGCTCCATTGATTAGAGAGGTATGAGATCTAAAACTATATGTTCGCCCGTGCATGTGGCACAGAACATAAACTACGTGGATGGTTACATAATTAGTAGTAAGATCATACTCGATCACGACGTACGCTAGAAAATTTTAAAAGTACCTGCTAACCTTATTGAGTATTACTACACACATATCATACATTTTCAATAATACTAATACAAAAACATAATATCTATGTAAACAAATATTTTCAGATAAATTTAATGATAATATATAATATTTCATACGACCTATGAAAAAACTAAAAAATTGGAGCGTACTAAACCTAAGATTCGGTCTCGGTGTAGGATTCGCTGTGCCCCCTCTTTTTAGGATATTCTGTGGTCTTATGATAACAGTGGAGTAAAAGAGGGTTACTAAGTCTACAGCCATAGATTCGGTACTTATCTTAATCAACCTCTTTTCCATTTTTTTATTAATTACAAAAAAAATAAAACTATAAGGATAGAGGGGCTTGATCGCTACCTGGTCAGAGTTGTTTGTGACAGCTACATGACGGTGTAATTCGATTAATTATCTTCAAATTTCAATGCTTGTAACGTAATTTTGTGACAGAGCTTCTTCCTTGTCAAACAGTGTTGCACCTCCGTTGAACTCGGGTTCGTGTTAGTTGTCTCTGATCAACAAAATGAGCGAAAAAACACATTCCATTTCTCATTTGAGCGTGAAATTATCTGCCATTCTGATTAAGACCTGCCGGATCACAACATATATTAATGCAAAGTCACAATGTAATTAATAATGTTTACTTTTGGTTGACATATTTGGATATGTGATATGTGTCACATATCATATGACATCTATCCATTATAACTTAAGAATTAATAATAAACAAATAATATGACACATTTATAGCTTAACAAACAAATAACTAGTATCAGAAAGATTTAGTTCACAGTTTCAATTAAATCGTTTGATCAACATTTAGATCTGTGCAGACAGATTTAAATCTCTATAAATCTAAACCCTCCCTCATGGGAATACAAACCATCCTCATGAAATCTAAACACAGATCAAACGATTTAGATATAACATTGTACTGATTGGTGCGACACCCATCGGCACGACCCCCGTTTCCGTTTCTTTTATTATCCACCTCACAAAAAAATATCATATATGATTCATTTGTTCTATATAAAGGTGTATATATATCTGTAACAATACAAGTAATAAAATAACCATTTTTCATTACACACACACACATATATATATAATAGAATACATATTATAGGGACTCCTCAGTACTGCAAGCTAGCAGAAGAAAACAATGAGATGAGACATAGTTTGTATACCTTGTGTTTGAGACTTGAGATAAAATCTTGAACAGAGAAAGGAATGCAGGATTGAGAGGGAGAAATGCAGCAGATCTGAGAGGGACTAGGTTTCGAGAGCCACCAATAATTGATTTCGTCATAAAACTCAAGGTCAACTCTCCCACTCCCAGGATTAAATTAAGAAGCTAGGGATTCAGACTACATGTTCTCCGTATTAATTTGACTAATGAAATTGAGCTGTGCGCCTGAGCCATGTGGACAACTGTAAAGATCCGGATCCCCTAAAGTAATCCAATTTTTGGGTTTTAGATCGGGACCGTTCAATTCGAATTCATCACTCGAGATTGTTTTGGAATTTGAATCCATTCTCGACATGTGTACGCTCCACTTCAAAATAGATTGTCGCGAATTCGAATCGGACGGTCCCAGCCTAAAACTCAACTTTTGAGTTACTTTACTGGATCCGAATTAAGTTCCGAGGAGGCCGTTTCACATAAGGAATCTCACACTTGGATAATTGGATTTTATCTAAAATCGGAACTAATATTTTTCGGTGCGTACTTGGAATGTAACGGGCCATTATTATTGCAGAGTCGGATTTGCCGAATTGTATCTATTTTTTTTAATATCATTCATATTTATCCATTTATAATCAATTTGTAATCATAACTTATAAGCCATTGAACTCAAACATTTTTTTTTAAATGATAAGGCTTAATTAATTTGTTACTTTTGCAGATTTTATTAATAAAAAAAGCATGTACATAAAAATGCACTATTTTTTTAACAATTAAAACAATACAAATGAAACATATTATTTAATAACATAATTGTTACAAATAATCTAAAAATAATAATATTCATACAGTAACATTCTATATAATTTTACATAACATACTTTAACTAATAATAAGAATATATTTTTCTAGCCAACATACTAATATAATAATATATAAACAAAAAATGTAAGTAAAATAAAAGATAAAATAAATTCAATAATACAAAATATAGTTCAACTTTAAAATTATTTTAATCCGAAACATGTTTCCAGATATTGTCAAAATAAAAATTGATATGATACAAATTAAACTAAATTGCAGTGGGACAGTTTTTAATCAATACAAAGTCATATTGAATATAAATTTATCATTTTTCAATTCAATTAATCAGGTCGGACAAACAAGTCGAATTAATTAAAAAACTAGCATATGGTCTAGTGTAAAGGCACATGGTCTATATATGGAAGGGCATGGATTTGAACTTGTTCGGGGTACTTTTCTCTGGTGTATATGGCTTGAGAGAAATAAATTTGTTTTCAGCATACTAACATTCCTACTTTGCAGGCTATCGGCTCAAGAATTATTTCTTTATCCTCTTTTTGGTATAAAACTTTGAATAATGGATCTTTGCTCAAGTTGTCATTGATCCTACCTTTAAACACTAATGATATGCCTTGTCAGGTAATGACACACGTGGTAGGTCAAGAGGATGGGTTAGTGGACATGGATGGGGCAGACCCGGTTATGCGGGTCCAAGAAGGTTCAACCCCTATGCTTGGGATAGGATTTCTGGATGATGTGCTTGATTAGGTTTCTTATTGTTGTTGATTTTTTTTTGAATAAATATTTTATCGTATTTTTTTTTTGAATAAATATTGTTGTTGATTTTTGTTTCTATGATTGTTCTTATTTTGTGGTTGGCTCAGCCTTGGTGTTTCTCTAACTGACATGATACTAGTTTTTTTTTCATTTGTACATGTTTCTTACTCCAGTTGTTTGGAATTTGAGACAAAGCATCTATTTGGTTTTTAATAAAATCGGTGGTCAACCACTTTTTCAAAAAAAAAATATATATATATAAATAATTAGGTATAGCTTGATCTCCAACTTTATTAAAAACAAAAAAGTCGAATTAATTAAATTACATGTGAACCACTATTTTTTCGTAGGTCTGTGATTTTGGATGACTGATATCAAAAAATTTAGTTTGGATGACTGCTATCAAAACTTCTAAAAATTTCATCGATTCCATGAATCGTGCAACACATGTATTACTCAGCAGAAGCGTATAAATCAACGACTTATAATTTGTCAGTGTCATACAGCTGTATATATAAAAATATTGGCAAGGGCATACTGAGACGTTTACATATATTCGAATAATCAAATTGGCAATGGCATCCACAATTGTCCTGTTATAGTAACCTAAATCATAATCTAATCATCTTAACTTATAATTCGTTGATTAAAATTAAAATTTACATTAAACTGTACTTATTTCATTAATAATTCAACAATTTTTTTGTATTAATTAGTTTAGCTCTAACAAGAGAGTTAGTATATTGCATGACATGTGTATACTTCTTCTAGAATGTTATTAGCATCTCTAGTTAATACTTAGGTATTTTTTTGAATAAGAGCAAGGATCAAGTCCTGTTTTTCATTAACCTTGAGTGGTTACATGGTTAGTTACTTAGGTATTTTGTACAATGGAATTGATATTTCATTGATTATTGTATGAACTGCTCATGTTTCAATATGAAATAGGTGGGTTATCCACTTTTGTCAATAAAAAAGGAAATATTGCATGACATTTTTTAACTTTAATTTCATGACACCAATGGCCTTGGAGGAAAAATATTAATACCTGTTCCTACAGTTGTGCGGTACGTAGAGGGAAACAAAAATAAATCTGTTGCAATTCCAAAATAAGTACCTCCAATTCGAATTCAATCGTAGATTTTTTTTTCGAAAATGAATCTCGAAACAGTTCGACGGCTGAATTGCAATTGTAAGATTTCATAGTTAATGTTCACTGGTCTTTGATTTCAGCATATTAGGATCCGAGGGAAAATGTTGGCACCGGGCAGGGGCAGACCCAATGTAATCCAAGGGGGGGCAGCCGCCCCCCCTGGATTTTGAGTTTTAGTAGAGATTTATCGGCTCCGATTGGTTTTGCCCCCCCCCCCCCGGAAATCTTTTTGCCCCTCTCTGAATATTTAATTCGTAATTCGGATTAAATTTGTAGTTAAAATTAAAATAAATTTCTTAAAATATGATTGGTAATTATAATTATAAGTTATGATATCATAAATTACAAGTCAGACCATTATAAAGTATAAGTTAAAGCATTATTTTTTATCAAATACTAAATTAGTTAATGAGTTTAAATCGGATTAGCTATTTAAATCCGATTCTATATTTTTTTGTCCCCTCCATAACGAAAATTCTGGATCCGCCCCTGGCACCGGGAATCCTATAGCTTTAACTTTCTCTAATTTACAGCTGTATTCCTTTATATATCTTTCTCAAAGAATAGATTAGCCAAATGAATTTTATATTAGGGAGAGAAATATTATAATTCTATATTAGGTCCTCCGCAGATGAACATTAGCAGTACGGGTTTTCCTGTGGTGTTGCTTTGCAGAGAGTCGTGCAGCGGGTTAAAACTAGCTGGAAGAAAAAAAAAAATAATGAGAGGCAAAACCGTTCGCTGCATGGAAATAAAAGCAGGAAAAACTAAACAACTAGGAGATGGCAATCACGTACGTAAAAACTTAAATGGGTAAGTGAGTCTTAATTTTTTTTTAGTAAGTGAGTCTTAATTAACTAAAAAAAATGAATATATATATTAGATTCATTGAACATAGATTTACACTTAACTATGATAACTAGTTTCATTTAAAAACCTATGACATTTTTATTTATTAAGTATATATAGATAAAACTAAGAAAATAAATTTATTTTGTCAAAAAGAGTATAAATGATATACACCTATTAAGTGTATTATTGGTGATATAAATGATCATAGGTAAGTGCATATAGTGTGATATTAACATTTATTTAAAATTTATCTTTAATACAGAATTATGATTTCTCAGCAGAGATGCTAATGGGCAGTATCATAAACTTGTCCAGTTCAATTTGGATATTATTCAGCCCTGTCAATTTGGAGCCCAATATCAAGCAAACACATGTACAGAAAAAGCCTGAATTCAGAAAGTCAGTGATAGTTTCAAATGGACAGGGCTTTTTCTGTATCTGAAAAGCTTATTTGTATCAGCTTTCAGAAACCTTATTTTGAATAGGAACAGATGAAAATAAATTAAAATGCCACTTCTGAATTTGCGGTACCGATGGATAATAGAGAGAGTTCGCTGGTATGGCACGAAGGTTGTGTTGACATTGTTCCATCATTCATTTCCTTCATGGACTGGAGAGAATGGCGGATGGAAGCTTGAGAAAGCTGTTAATTAATAATTACTTCCTCGACTTCACTAGGTATTATATATTTGTCATTGATAGAATTCTGTATGCTCCTACAAAACCTAAAATAGTGTAGATACCATGCACACTGATATATAGTAGTGTCTCTCTACCTCATTTGAGAAACATCACATGTAGTATTAGATGGTAATCTCTTAATCAAGTTAATTTATAAAATTAAATTGATCCAACATGCTTGTCTTGAACAAAAGTATCTTATGATCAAAACTACTTGTAGCATTCATCTGATGGTTGTAATCCGAACCGTCCATAACATTTTAGTTATAATCGGATAGTAGTATATCCCATGATCTCAAATTCAATATATATCTTATCAACTTTACATGATGCCAATAGCCTTGGAGAAAACAAATAATGTTGTCCATCGATGATGAAAATAAGATAATTAGAAGTATTCATATCAGGTGTATAGATACTGTGCCACAAAAAGTAGAAAAGGGAGATAATATATATAGTTAAGGTATTAAGATAGTAAGTCAAGAGGGTATTAAGAGCAAGTCAAGAGGGTAGGTAACAGATCTGTGAATCTCAGAGAAACCGAAGTGAATGCAAAAAGGGGAACATGGAGAAAATGGTGGGCCTCAAATCGGAAGACATAAACGGGTCCTACATTTTTCTAGGCCCAAATTATATCTGTACAGAATCATTTATTTATGTCGCGACTTTGCCTCAAATTTAAAACATGTGTTAATTTTTTGTTATTCGAAATAATTTAAACATTATTTGAATTGTGTAATTTTCAATAACACTAACTCAGAAATTGCTAATTAACTTGTTGTCCTTAGAAAAATTAAGTTGATTTATGAAATAGTGTTACTCCAACGCTTATTTAAAAAGAGAGAAATGTGGTTAATTATCAAATAAAATTGCATCATTATTTTAATTTAGTGATTATCATGCATTCAAACATAAATATTGAGTTACCTATTTAATTGGTTAAACTCCAACATGACATCTTTTAGATATTATTTTCAAAAACTTTACCTGAAATTCAAATAGAAGTCAGGGTTCGTATCACTGCACTAAATACGTTGTTCTATTTAGTTAGATAATTTAACGATTAATTAATAGATCTATAAAGTACCATGTCTATTTGGGTTTAAGGAGATTTGAGGCCTGAAGCTTTCTTTCATCCGGTCCATCGATCTCGATATCGGGTGGAGAGAGAATTTGACAGCCACTACGTACTAATTAAGTATTTTTATAAGAGAGAGAGGCAGAGATGCTACTTTCGCGGGCTTCCTCTCAAGTTGGAATATATTAATTTCTAAGATAAATAAGTAACATTGTGTTTATATATTATAGAAGTAAACTCAATGACGTACGTAGAGTTGTTTTAACTTAGTTTCCTTCTCTGTATAGTTTAATCTGGAAAATGTCATGTATATGTGTGTGTCTATATATAGAGAGAGTAACTAATATGCTTTCAGTAGTATTTCGGTCAAAATACACCGGCCGCTGATAAGTATGTTGCCGGTCGCTGATGGAGAAGAAAATTTGTCACGGCGTGACTAGTTACATCACGGAACGTCACGTCACGTCACGTGTGTCGATTACGTGACGTGACTCGCGTGACGCGTGACGTGATCATTCGCATGACGTAACCACATTCCAGTGAAAAATACACGTTACGTCACATCACGCGAACCAGTCACGTCACGCCACGTCACGGTATGAAACATAGAGTATCCAACTTTTTTTTGTATGTATAGAAAATTCAAATTTTTATTTTAGTGTAAGTTCAGTGATACTGATACTCATGTAGTACTGATTTTTATTTTCTTTAGTTTCGTCTAATGAATGTTTGTAATTTGAATTTTTAAAGTAATGTCAGATGCAATATTTCCCAAAAAAAAATATTTTTTACAACATTATTTAGTTATTTTAGAATTTTTTATATCTTTTTTCTAAATTTTCAACAATTTAAATTAAAATATAAAAAAAAATTGACATGACTAATTTACGTCACGTCACGTGTAATCACGCCACGTATAGTCACGGCGTGACTACGCATGACGTGACCATCCGCCACCATTTTAGTCACATCATGTCATGTCACAGCGTGTCACGTATTTTCTTCTCTAGTCGATGCCAAATTCTGGTCGCTGAAAGTCTTGTCACTGATGCCTGCCCTATGACATCACCGGTCGCTGAATGACATCATCCTGGTCGCAGATACCTCAGCAACGACCATTTTATTTTTGGTCGCTGATATGTTTTGGTGACGTCATGTTAAGGCATCAGCGACCAAATATGTTGGTCGCTGATGGTTTTTTTTTTTTTTGGGCGAAATATAGGTATTAATTATTAATCATCATTAATTCAAATATCACATTTAGGTAATAGAAATTTTATATATTAATTCCACATTAATTCATATCACATTTACATAATTCAAATTTTACTAAATAACACAATAATAATACCACATTATCTAAATATCACATTTTCACAATACTAATTACATGAGCTAATTCAAGACATGTATAAACATGATACAACCAATATGTACATCAAGTAATGTTTGAAATGAAGTCATATTTACACAGTAAGCATGCAATTGTCTCCTAACAAAATATCAAAAATCCAAAAGAACAAATACTGTACAGAAGCATGAAATAATAGCCATATTTCCAGTGTTTCCAGTATTGTATACTATCAAAGAATAACAAATATTAGAGTTTGGTTAGGTTAGGGCTTCACATAAAGAAGAACAACGAATTGAAGGTTTAATTTACAAAAAAAATGCAAAGAGTTCATCTTGTCAGATAACAAATATGTAGCAATCACACTTTGGTCCCTAATATTTAATTTATTATACTTTCTATGTTTAGTGCCAGTAAAACAGCAAATATCAACAAATAAAGTACAGCAATTGAAGGGCCTCCAGACTAATTATTTGATATTAAAAGCACTGTACTGGTGCTGGTACAGCAAAAGCAGAAAAATAATAAAAATTATTTCATACTAAATTTGAGCTGGAATTTTATTTAAACCTGAATTCTGTCGAACAAAACATGGGGAACTAGCTGAGATATCAATGATATATTGTACCTGCATCAGAAGAAAAAAGTTTGAAGAAAGACACCAAAAGTAATACAATATCTTCTTTTTTTCTCTTGTAGGAGTAAAACTAATACCTTATCATTTAACCTTTTCAGGTATACTAATACATAAACATGGCAATCATTACTGGTACCAAACTACCCCTACATATATACCAGCTGCACTTAGATAGTAGCATACCTTGCATGTGTCATAAAACCTATCTCCTTATCATGATAATTTGGAAAAAAAACAAAACAAAAATTCAGCATAAATGCTCTAATCAGAGTTTTTCCAATCCTTCAAAGAAATTGACAGCCATTGCCACTACTGAAATAGCATGGTTGGTTCAATTTTTATTATACAGGTGAAATATTGGTGCAGTGCCTTTGGCCATGATGGACAATTTGTTAAAAGGACTAATGATAAATATCCAGATTATTATCCAAATTTTCTAATATAGAAAGTCAACTATCGGAACTAAAAATCAAATTAAAAGCACACAATTCTGATCCTACAATTTGTTAATTAAAGCTAGAAAATACCTTCGAATCATAATCAGATCAATCTCCGGCTCATCTGTTACTGCTGCTCTGAATGATTCAAACCTAAAAAACAGAAATACAGTAATTAGATCAAATTATCAAAACTTATGGAAAAACAGAAAAATAAAAAAATAAAATAAAAAACCTAAAAAAAAAACAGAAAGCAAAAAATGGAGGAAAAACTGAAAAAAAAAATACGGAGGAAAAGCAGAAATAAAAGGAAAAAAAACAGTAAAAAAAAGAAAAAAGAGTAGAAAAAGAAACTATAACCATAACTACAAAGAAAAACTTAAAAAAAACGGAGAGAGAGAGAGTCAGAGAGACATGGCGGGGTCAATTTCGTCGAGCGGCAGCGTCGGTTTCATTAGGCGGAGGTGAGGGTTTCGCAGTGTCTAAACCTAAAAATTCGGAAATGCACGCCGCTGGAAGAAGAAAGGGTTATTTCAGGGGATACCCTTCAGCGACCTGTCCCATACGGTCGCTGATGGTGATGGCCCCGGTCGTTGAAGGTTTTTTTCGCAGAAGGTTTTATTTATTTATTTTTTTAAAATGATCTTCAGAGACCGGCAACCCAACCGGTCGCTGATAAATTAGTCGCCTAAATTCTTTTGTTATTTTATTTTATTTTTTGAAGAAAAAAATTATCAGTGACCGGCGACAACACGGGTCGCTGATGCTCCTTTTTGTTGTAGTGACATTCAACTCGTTTTTTAATTTTCGAAGTCTAAAAAGTTGATCCAAATCGTTAGATGTGATCTCTATATTAAAATGTGCTTCGAGACCAAATTTTATATTTTTTGGAATTTTTTTTACTATTTATTAAGCCACTTTGAAAATCGTTGATCCAACGGTTTCACTGTTTGGTTAAGCCACCGTTAGACCAGCGATTTTCAAAATGGCTTAATAAATAGTAAAAAAAATCCAAAAAATGTAAAATTTGGTCTCCAAGTACATTTTAATATAGAGATCACATCTAATTATTTGGATCGACTTTTTGGATTTTGAAAATTAAAAAACGAGTTAGATGTGTTTCGGCCGAAGTGCTACCGAAAATATATTAGTCTCTCTATATATATTGATCGCTAATACACTATCTCCGATTACATTGACATGCATGCATTTATTTTTAGTTTGTATATTGTTTTCTTTGGTAAAACATGCATATATCTATTGTTGTAAATAACGGTATGCATTCATCGTACGGATAGGATACCACCAAGTAAGTAATCAAGAATAATTGAGAATAATCGGCTATAATTAAAAAATAATCAGATAATTAGTTGGAAAAATACGTGATGGTATGGTCGTTGCCAACGATTAATCAGCCATTTTTGGCAACATTGCATATATATATCTTCTTAATTCAATTATTATTTATTAGATTTAGAGACTAGCTAGCTAATTCTTGTTTGAGAAAATTTTATTTCAGACTTACCACTATTAAGTCAACTTATTTTTTTCATAAATATAAATTATGTATAAATTTAAATTTATATAAATTATTATTTCATTATAATTATGAAGATTTCTCTTGTTGTACAAAGAGGCTAGAGATTAAACGGAGCAAAATTTATCTTGAATAGAGGTAGCAAACTTTATTTTAAAAAAATAATGAGAGGTAATCAATACAAATCAAATCATAAAATAGTCTCATTATAGACTGGAAAAATGTGCACGGAAACAAGTGTACAATAGGCCATGTGCATGTCATATATTAATTGTTCTGATCCTGGCACATGGCCTGTTGCACAATATATAGGCCATGTGTATCTCATAAATTCATATTTGACAGCGGAATAAAATAGAGAAATGCAAAATAATTTTTATTTCATTTAATTAATTTATGTCAAAATGATTATAAATTTTCTTTAGTTCATTATATTATTCTAACATGATTAATGATAATTTTAGCCAAAACCTACCTATGAAACATAACTGATTTTGTAGAAAGTACATACGGCTATTTTAGTGTGTAAAATTCAAGGTATAGCGCTATAGTGGCGCTATTTGGATATAGTGCTGTTTTTTCACCCATTCCGCTATGACGCGATAAACGCTATTGAAACCTTTGATAAAATTTCTAAACACAATTTAGTATTCTTTTTTTTTCAGTAAGAATTATATTGAATATGTTTTCGTAAAATTTGAAATATCTAACAACAATAGCTCTGTTTGGGTAGATTTGACAAGAAAAAATACTTTTTTGAAATGTACCACTACAATAGATCCACATGATTCCGTAACCGTATATAATTTATTGACACTTTCATACACGATGCACGCAAACACACTTGTAAAACCGTGTCTTCCGTATTTTTAACTGTGTAGTCACCTTTACTGCATTAGTGTTTAATACCATGCATTAGACACTTGATAAATTAGTCAAATTAATTATATAAATTAGTTTAATTATAAATATTAGTTTAATTATAAATATTTTTAATGATATAATTTTATTTAATTTTATTTTGAATGTATTTTGATATTTGATATATTTTAGATATAATATATTTAATATATTCAAATTTTATCTGAAATTTTAGTATTTTAATCCTCGTCCATTTGAATTATATTATAACCTGATTCTAATTAATCCAATAACTACTCCCAAGTCTTTGACTTTGAGGTTTATATTAAGTTTTAACAATACCCGATATGGCAATAATTTCTAGAAGATTCCTTTATATCAGAGATAACATTAAAAATTTAAAACTAGAAAATAAATATGCAATTTATTTGACGACCACAATACAAAGCACCCATACATTAATTAATTACTACATAAACTGAGAAAACCAGCTACCAATTAAAACTAAAGAAGACATTCGTACTTAAATAAATTTTATTTAATCCTCATAATTAACCATACTAATTGGCATGCATGGGAGTATGGATAATATGATCCGAGTAGAAGGTGCTCCTAAGTTCACCCAACCTCTTGTGAACTTGACTCTAAAATATATCGAATCGACTTTAAACGATGAATCCAAACCGTTGAAATCCTTCTACCTAATGATTGATGCGTCTACATATGAAAATTTTAAAGTTTCGAATTAATTTAATATAGAGTCATGTGGTCAAAGGAGTCCAAAAAATGAATGCATTAAAATTAATTTATAAACCTTAAACTTTTGACCACTTGACTCTATATTAAATTAATTCGAAACTTTAAAATTTTCACATATAGATACATCACTCATTAGGTAGAAGGATTTCAACTGTTTGGATTCGTCGTTTAAAGTCGATTCGATATATTTTAGAGTCAAGTTCACAAGAGGTTTGGTGAACTTAGGAGCACCCTAGTTCTACTCATATGATCCATCCATATAACATACAGAAATACGAAATAATTTTTTTTCATTTAATTTTATGTAAACCAACAATACCTTGCTTTTGAAATCTCTTCAGGATTTACTGTTGTTGACAAATTAAGAACGTATATTTTTGTCAATTTGCCATCCTCTCAACCCTCTAGCTAGTAGTCAAGCAACATCCAAACTTTTTCTCTAGAAGACAAACAAGCCACCGACAACTAAAATAAAAGAGGCTACTATTGAATCACAAGTTCACAGGTCACAACACATGCAGCATGAGGCTAAAGGAGAAGAGGTATCATTGCAGCTAGGTTGCAAGTATGTAGTCCATAGACATAATTTTTGTTTATGAAGATGTGTGTATATATGTCTTTTAATTTTGTTTATGAAGATATATATGTATGTGTTCTTCTTTTGTTTATGAATTAAGATGTATATGCAAGTCTTCTTCTTTTGTTTATGAAGATGCATGTGCATGTTTTATGATAGTAAAAATGTTCAATAGTAAAATTTGATTTATGAAGATGCATGATGGTCTATGTTGTTCTAAGTATCTACCTATGTATACATATATACGCACACACATATATACATACATATGCATATATACATCCATATGCATATACATATACATATACATATACATACATATGCATATATACATCCATATGCATATAGATATACATATACATATACATACATATGCATACACATACACATACAAGTAAATTGGGGAGCTGGCTAATTTTATAAATGAAATTTCAAAAAAATAAAATAAAATAACTGATACAGTACTGATAGGAGAATCATATTTCCACTATTGGTATATAATGTACTAATACCCATAAAGGAAATATAATGCTCCTATCGGTAATGTGTACGTTTTGTACCATTAGGAGAGGATTAATCTACTATACATATGGAATCGCTAGAAGTATTATTGTTTCTTTTATCGTATTGGTTTCTAACAGTAGAGAATCCGTTAACAAATTCAACTTTTATCCGATAGAAATCTGCATTTCTGCAGTAGCGTTAGCTAAATAAATTATAACTAATTGGTATGATCTGCTAGTTTTTTTTCCCAAATTTATTTCCGGCATCTGTTGCCACTCTGATAGGTGCTCGTGTCTGAAAGCTGTTCGTCAATCGTCATTGATTCGGGCTGACACATGAATTATAGTTTTTCATCCAATCAATGACAATAACAGAATAAGCACATGTTTTTTCTCTTGTGACATGGAATCCTTATCTCTCTGTGTACTTGGTAGAATTATAAAATTCAGACTTTTTAAATCTGGCACTGATGTCGATCAAAGCGAATCTCCTATATCTATTGACACTAGGCATTGATTTTGTTTTGATCCGGTTAATTAGGATTAAATCCAAATATTGTACGAGCAATTAAAATAGCATCCGTAACTTACTCCGAGTGGTACGGTCAATGTCTCATATTTGATATTGTATTGTTTTGAGAAATAAATTTGAAACTTAATTAATAGGTTTGGTAATGAATCATAGACCGTTGGAATCCGCAATTCATTAATCAAAATGAATATTGTTTCATGTCTCCATCATACCTCTATTTTAAAAACTTTAATAACATAAATCTTAAAACTTAAAAGTCAAAATAAACAGTTGGATATGATATATACCATTTTATCTTCAACTTTGTTTTGGTTGTTATTAAGAATTTGTAAAAAAGTACTAATATGGATAATTTCTAGACATCGATTTTCAACTTATTGATTCACATAAAAACAAAACTGAAAAATGATAATATTTTATAAGCACATAGAGAAAATAACATAAATCATTTCTAATGGTTTTATTTTGATGTTTATGATTTAAATTTTGAGTTATTAATGTTTTAAAAATAGAAGCATGGTGGAGGTACAAAAATGAAGGTATTTGAACCCTCAATAAAATAATCAAAATTAACTGTATAAATTAGCTTAACAAAATTATTTTTATAATATAATTATATTTGCTTTTATTATCATGTATTTTTGATATTTGATATTTTTTAGCTATTTTTTAAATATAATACAAATTCGATCTGAAACTTATTATTTTAATAAATATTAATTAGTATGTAAATCATCGAAGTTTATTAAAAATTAATCTATATATTTAAATTTCGTAAAATCTTAATCCATTAACTACTACTGAATCTTTTACTTTGTGGTTTAGATTAAGTTTTAACAATACCCAATAAGGCAATAATATCTAGAAGATTCCTTTAGGCCAGAGATAACATTAAAAACTAGAAAATAAATATGCAATTTATTTCACAACCACAATACAAAACACCCATACATTAAATAGTACAGAAACTGGAAAACCCCAACCAAATTACTAAAGAACACACTCTTACTTAAATCTTATTTAATCCTCCTAATTAACCATACTGATTGGGGAACTTGATATGATGATCCATTAAATATGATCATAATGGATAAACATATATAGATATTCAAGCAATTAGCCTGGGGCTATCAGTCTTAACCAGCTTGATCTCGATGCCACCTACGGTAACATCGCCACCAGCCGGCACGATCGTAACGACCAGCTTCTCGGCATGATCTACTTCAATATCCTCCAAGAATGCGGTGAGACCGAGCTTCAGGCTTGTCTTCTTTCCCTTGTGCTTTGCCACTCCATTCCCTTCTTCCTTCTTTGACTTGTGAGGCAGCTTGACAAAACTTCCAACAAATTCACCAAAATCGGGGCCTGCCAGATCACCGTAAGGTGCAGCAATAAACACGTCGAACCTGGCAGGACCGCTTGATGCAACCTGGATGTCTTTGATTTGGAGCAACTCAACGTGATTATCCTTTTCCTTCTTCTTGCGGTTTGTCTTCGGGCGGGGTACCAAGACACGCAATGGGCTTGCACCGATCTCACGCGGCTGCGTACCAAACTCGCTGATGCTTACCAGGTTCAACTCCTGTTTGCGCTGAGTCTCTTTGGTCTTCTGTACCCTGACGCTTCCCATCCAGGGAATTGGCACTTCCTCGTATGTGTATCGCAGTTTTGTCGGGTTCAGACAGTCCTTGACCTATATATTACAAATAATTAATAATATGAGAGAATTCAATTGTTGTAATAACTGAGTTTGAAAAGAGTGTTGGGTGGCTTGATCTTCAATCTTCTCATTCAAAAAGAAATAATGCTTAAAAGTTGAGGTTTCATCATAGCAGTGGATTTTTTACGGGCATTCGACCGAATTCAGTGCAATTTCCAATTTACATCATCCGATTCGTATTCAGATTGGTGTGGAGAATTTCATGTGCATCAAAAATCTCCCTCATTGAAAGTTTGTAGTTAATCAAGTAAGGTTACCTAGATTTAGCTCCCTAAGAACGTATAAATTAATTGACTGATTAAAATAATATGTTAGTTGAACTGAACATCAACTGGATCTATAATATATATATATATATCATTAATTGCATCGATTAGATAGACATGAATGAACGCAATAAATAGCATGGCCAATAATAAAATCAGAAGATAATTGATACGATCTCGTAATAAATGTTAGGTACAGTTTATCAATGAATGCGCGGAGCTAGTAAATCTACTATATATAAATAATTGATAGGATCCAAATATTATCAAGGATACATGTCTAGGGCCCATAAACCTGAAACGAGTAATGAAATCCTATTCATTATAATTATAATTCTTGCAAGTTATAACGGAGAGATGTTTATCAACTTTATAGTATACAGTGTTCTTCATATTTTTGTTTCCCAGATAAATATTATATTATTTCAGCCACATTTCTATATATTTCTATATTTACTAAAACAAAAAGCAAATACGAAGTTGACAAATTCATTCCATTGACATTGATATACTTGACTACTTGACAAACTATAATACTATATATTTACATTTCTTTTTTCATATATATGTTAAGTACATGAGTAAAACTAGGGTGCTCTTAAGTTCACCAAGCCTCTTTGTGAACTTAACTCTAAAATTTATCGGATTGACTTCAAATAATAAATCCAAACCGTTAAATGCCTTATACCTTACGAGTGATGCATCTACATGCAAAAATTTTAAAATTTTGAGTTAATTATATATGTATAGAGTTGAGTGGTCAAAAATTATTCAAAAAATAAATTTATAAACCTTATACTTTTGACCGCTTCACTTAATACTATATTTATTCAAAAGCTTAAAGTTTTTGCATGTAAATGCATCATTCATAAGGTAGAAGAGCTTCAACAGTTCAGATTCATCATTTAAAGTCAATCTGATAGGTTTTAAAGTTGAGTTCACAGAGGTGCTTGATGAACTTAAGAGCACCCTAGTTCTACTCAAGTACATTTTGTATAAGATTATTAATTAGATCAAAAAATGAATTATAAATTTTAGAGTATCATTTTTTTATAGTGGACATGCAAAGGGTCCTGAGCCAGATCTGCAATTTTTTCTTAGTATGTTTTTTGCTTTTGACCAAGTTTGAGTTAATATACAAACTGTGCAATCAAAATTCGGGTCAATGTGATGTATTCCTATAACGCAGCTCTTTAATATTAGTGCGGATTTAAATTGGACGCTACTGATCTTAACTCAAAAATTGAGTTAACTCAGAGGATACTAATTCAATATTAATTAGTTTGGTTATACAGAAATTTGTGTGTATATATCAGTCTTTACCTTAACACGAACGACACGCTCATTCTCATCATAGAAGATGTACGACGACTCAAGCCAGTCGGGCTCGTTGAACTCGATCTGATTACCTCTGAAGTTTCTGTAGAGGTGCCATAAGCGATCCACATTAGCGTGCAGGCTGTAAAACACGCAGTCTCTTGCTGCTGTTGCGAAATTGCCCATGTCGGTGTGATCACCACCTACGGGCCCCACAAACTGGTGGATACCATTGTGGATGCCCTCGAGTCCGCCAGAGCCCTTCATTGAATCCGGCTCGCCGGCTCTCAGTGGGTCCCCCATGAACAGCTCAGGCAACTGCAGGCTGTTCTTGAAAGTGGTTTGAATGTAACTCATGTTCGCTTGCACCAGTTCATCACCCGTCTTGTTCGACCCACAAGGCGGGGTACCGCAGCTATATGCATATCTGTAATCTAGAATTGTAGGGTGGTAGTGATCTTTGTTCCTGCTCATCAATTCAAAATAACATTAATGTTAGTCCTTAAATCTTTAATCAAGTGCTTCATTAAATAAGATTGAGTCAAACTTGTTTGGTAATTTCAGAAGGCATTAACCAACTTTTTTTTTTTTGACATCTAGCTCCAGATGAAAAATTGTAGAACATTAATAATTAGATACCTCTTGTCATTGTAGATGGGAGAGTTTGGATCAGAGGTGAAGATCTCCGGAATTGTCATTCCCTCCTTCACGTCAAAGTTCCAATATGGCAGCGTGAATGTGTCGTCGTTTATCAGCTTACCGAGAATCCTCTCAAAGAAATGTAGGTAGTACCGGTGCCATGGCAGGAAGTGCCAGCTGTAGTGTACTTGAAGCGAAACACCGGGGTAACCAACCTGATCATAGGCACCATTGCAGTATGCGCAATGTATGAGTGCCTGTTGATAGAAGTTCCATGGGTGGTCGTCCCTCAACTCCTTCATTTTTCTCACTGCCTCCGTGTATTTTGCCATGTATGCTGGGTCGTCCTTCACCTCGTGGGCCGGCCTTCTCACGCGAAGAGCTGTGCGTGGGAAGTCATAGTCAACAATATCTGCCATGCTGTATGGCGGGCAACATTTGTCCATGCCCGTGGGTGCGCCTGTGGTGGCAGTGTGGCATTTCGTCAGGTCTGGTGGGGCCAACGGAGCAGCCATTGCTGGAAGGATGATTCCCCCAGGAGTCATGACAGTGGCAGCTGTGGCGGCAGCACCGCCAATACCGAGGAGAACATCACGCCGGTCCATGGAAAATTTGTTCGTGGAACCATTGTTGTTGGAACTTGTGCTTGCACGTGGTGGTACCAGACGGACCCGGCGTTCGCGTAAGCGACGCTCTCTCTGGACAGGGCATGCAGAGGTGGCCATGAAACCAACACGACAGGTGGCCATTTTCAGTTTTCTGTAACTTACAGAAAAAGGAAATTGTGTATGTTTTTGTTCTTTCAATCAATGTGGCTATGTATGGATATGAGAGCACTGATGGGGATACACTACACAAGCACAACCCAATCAGTGGTGAGCTTGGGTATGAGTTGATCTCTGGTAGGGTTTATATAGAATTGCTAGAAGGCAAGAATAGTAGATTCGGATAAAATGAATGAGATTTCGGACGAAATTGCTGTTCCGTTTGGAATAAGTTGAAATGCCGAAATCTTAGAGCATCTCCAACGCTTATTGTTTTCTGGTTTGTAATCGGATGTGGCTATTGTTTCTGGTTTGATAGGTTGTGAGATAGTTTGTAAATTAGCAAAAAAAAATTTAAAAATAATTAAACATTTACTTATTATTGCTAGCGTGGCGAATTGATTGGCTCAGATTCTTTATGAGTCTCTTTAATTGCAATTGCTGAGATGGAGTTATATAAAAATTATGAGTCTCTTTAATTACTAAATTTAGTGATGTAGCTAATTTTAATTACTAAATATTTGTTGGAATGGAGATGCTCTTACCTTCTTCTTTCTATTCTCTCTACATTATTTTTTCACTTTTATATATATCTAGCGAAAATTCTAGAAAATGTAAAAGTGAAAAAAGAATGTAGAGAGAATAGAAAGATGGTAAATTTTCGGCATTTCAACATATTTCAAAGAGATACTTAATTACAAAGGGACCACACTACCAAAACCATGCGGCCAGCATTAAGATTTATGTACGTTGCGTTGTCTCGGGCAGCATGTGTTTCACAAGCTTAATTTTTTGCCGGAAAAAAAAGCATAATTAAGAAATATATGATGAAGTTATAATGTGATATAGTCTCCTTATTAATGTGTTTTGAATTTGATAATGCCATGCTGTTTTTTTTACATACGATATATTTCCATGTGGAGAAGTCTCGAACCTTACATCTGATGAACAATGTAGTTATAATTATAATGCATTTAAAAAAGGCTCATTTTTTCATTTTATTAATAATTATAGGTTATATATTTTTTCAGGAAATTTGAAAACCGGGGACCAAACAAAACTATATGCTAAAAATCAGGGGCGGAACCAAGATAGGGGCCAGCCTAGGCCCCGGCCTCTCCTTGGCTCAAAAAATATACATAAATTTTTTTGCTTATGGGCCCTTGGCATCCCCTAATTTTTTTTTGCTTATGGGTCCTAAATTATTTATGGCCTCCTCTAGTTTTCATTCCTAGTTCCACCACTGCTAAAAATTACTGTGTGAGAGAAAATAAATGTGTATTAAATATTTCAATTTTTCATTCAGATGTCAGAACTTCAGTAGCTTTCTTAATGAATTGCATTGAGCAATAAAGTGCAGCATATTTCTTCAAAACATGTTATCTTTGAGTTTGATAATTACTTTGTTTTGTAGGGAGCCATTGGTAAAAACATGATAAACCTAGCTGGAATAAATGAGAGGGAGAGGGAGGTTAGGAAAAAAAATTAGGGCTAATGTAGACATTTTTTTAATAATTTTGAAAAATTAATATTTTATTTGATGATTTGAAAAGATAAGATAATTTTAAAAATTTCTCGAAAAACTACTTAAATTTGTATGTTTATAAGTTTATTGTGTGTTAGCTAGCATATATCTAATTTATATTCCTCTATTTTTATTAGACATATGGGGGTTTAAACGCAATATATTAGTCTGATTTTTTTTTATGCGCTTGTTAATTATTTTCTCAAACTAATGCGAAAGAAAATCAATTAATTATTTATAAAATCATAACTTGCAAATATTCAAATCAGTCAAGAAATTTATTGTTTATCAGTTTCAATGTACCATAAGTAAATATATTTATGCATGTTACGTACGTTGCTCCAGAAAATGGAAAATAAATTATAAATGCGCGCGTTTCACATGCTTATATATTTTAGTCATCATGTGGTCGGTGGACGCCCACGTAGCTGGCAATGTTAAATGATTTGGGACCAAAAAAAAAAACCCAGATGATGTTTAATTAATTAAGCTAATGAATAATATTATAGCATAATTAAATCCAATTAAAAAACAGGTGAATCAACGAGTTGGTAGATTGTCAGCAACTTTTATGATTGGAAATAATGCATGCATGTGTCTTGCAATATGGTTGACATATCTCTGTGAAAGGAAGTGGAATAAAAATATATCCTCATTTTGTTTTCAGCAGTGTTGTAAAAAATGGTCATTTAAACCGATTTGTTGGTTGATTAATTATTGGTGGTGACTGATTATTTCCGATCAATTGCTTAGCGGTATGTTGTCTGTCTGACAAGCGCATACTGTTATTTACAACACTGGTTTTCACAATGACAATTGAAATAAGTTGTATGAGTTGTTTATGATATAATGTAAGAACAAACAGAACTAAAAACTATATATATGGTATTGTACATGATTTTAGATATTTATTTAGGCTATATATATGGAACATAAACTGTACATAAGCTAGCTAGTTAATATTTTCTTGTTTTCCCCTACCGAATCAGTACTCCCATATGAAACAAAAACTGTACATGGGTTATGTTAACTATTGGTGAACAAAAATTGTACGTACAGTTGTAATAACTGTATACATGGAGAAGATGAACAAAAGCATTCAACTTTTTATTAACGGGAGGTTGGAATCTAGTTACTCTTTCTTTTCTTTAGCGAGCAGAAGAGAGTAGTATCGTAGGTTTTCGAGAAGAAAAAGAAGAAAGAGAGATGCACAGAAGAGAGGCAGACTCGGCAAGAGGTCCGGATCCCCTAAAGTAACTCAATTTTTGGGTTTTGGATTGGGACCATCTGATTCAAATCTGTCGCTCGTGTTGTGCGTGCTCCATTTCGAAATGATTTGTGGCGGATTCGAATCAGACGGTCCTGGTTTAAACTGCAATTTTTGAGTTACTGTATTGGATCTGAATTCCTCGGCATGGGGGAGGCGGGTTTACACAAATAGCAAGACAGAGAAGACGAGAAACGAAAAGCTATCACGCATCAACCGTGAGATAGGGATCAGATGGAGGAGAGATGGCATGCTAAGAGCAAAATTAGATATATAGAAAGATTAGATGTTTGATTTATTGTCGGAAATTGTTAAGAGCAAAGGCAGATTTTTAAATTGTGACTCAAATATACACGCAAATGTTTATGAGGAGGGTTCAAATATCTTTAATTTTTCTTTCTCCATAATGCATCTATTTTTTAACATTAGCAACTCGAGATTTAAAACTTAAATATCAAAATAAAATAGTTAGATTTGATCTATACATTTTTTCTGCTCATATAAAAGATTATGGGATTCCGACTTTCTTTCAATCAATATCAAGAACTTATGAAATTATATTAATATGGATAAATTATGGACATTGATTTTCAACTTATTTATACATATAAAAACAAAACCGAAAAGTGATAAAAAGAAATTATGTGCACGTGAAATAATATAGATCACATCTAATAGTTCTATTTTGATATTTGAGTTTTACAATTTGAAGTTATTGATATTAAGAAAATGGAGATATGATGGAGATAAAAAATGAAGACATTTGAACTCTATTTAATGAGAACTTCTGATTTTTTTTTTCCTTACAAAAAGTATGAGCTCAGCTTAAAAAAAATATGTAATACAAAATGGGAGTCGAATTTTGTGTATATGTAGCATTTGTTTCTTGGATATTATAAAAAAATAGTAAACGTTTAAGAGAACATTTAGAAAAAAAAATGTGACAATTGAGTTTACATCCGTAAACTCCGGACTGTCTGATTCATGTTGATTCAAATATTAAACTGACTCATCTACTCTATGTGCATTCTACTTGGGACCGAATTGATCTAAATTCTAATCGGACGGTCGAGATGCTTAACTCAAAATCTGAGTTTATGCAGAAAATACGGATTCTTTACAGGCGTGGACTGGTATGATCCGGATTATGATCGAACGGTCTGAAACTAAACTTAAAATTTGAACTTCTAGAGATCTCGTTGTTACTGGTGGCTAACACATTTTGAAAAAAAAAAAAAAAAATCAAACGGCTATGAGCCACGTGCCATGCACGTGCGAGGATACGGACTTCAAGGTGTACTCCAAAATTTAATTAGCATAAGATTCTCGTGTTTTCGAATTTCAATGACGGGAACTGTTTATGAAAAATCAATTTTACTTTGTACCAATCCGGGGGTGTAATTACAACTGTTTATCTTAAGAGCTTATCCCAATGTAATTGAATAAAAAACTTCATTCAAACTTAGAAAATCTAGACATCTTATCTAGGGGTTGCTTGGTAATCTTCTATTCTTGCACTATTTCAATATTGAGGCAATGAAGAATAGTCATTAATCCGAATTAGCACTATTTTGAGCTATTATTTTTTGTTTGGGTATGTTTGGATTATCAAATGTAAACTATTTTGTTTGTTTTTGTGGATTTTCTCATTATTCCACTAATTCAACAAAATATTGAGTTAGCTACTATTTTTAATCTTAAAATTAGCTCTATTTTTACTCTATTCCTTCATTCATCCAAAAGGTTGTTTGTCAAGTATAAAATTTCTATTTGAGTGTTGAAAAAGCATATTGTTCTAGTCAAAGAGAAATATATTTTTTTGCTTTGCTATTCTATTTTTCATTGTCAAATATGCTAGGCACACGATCATTCTATCTATTACTTTTAATTTGACATATTCTTTAAACTACTATTTAAGTTGGTACATTATCCATAACACACACACACACACACACACACACAGAGAAAAGCAGGAATGAGATTTAAGTTGGTACATTGTCCATAACACAATAAATATTTAAATTGGTGCATGTGCTGACAGGATCCGAAAAGATAGGCTCATAACTCATAAACCTACTTAAGTAAATGCATTAGGGTCCACGTACACAGTTACCACAGGTAAACGAAAGATAAAATAAAATGCCCAAATGGCTAGATGGGTTGCCTTAAAAAACAGAAACAAAGAAAGGGCGGCCCAGCACCTTGGAGCAGATTGTATTAAATCTGAGCCCGCTGAAAGGAACGCTGGAGATGCTAAATCCAAAAGTTAGGCCCAGTTCAGTCGAAATTTAAGTGGGCTTGAGTATCGTTCATACCTCTTGTTTTTACTATATTAAACTGTGGGGGAATTTCATGCCAATTTTTTTATTAATCGAAAATAAAATAAAAAATATCGTGAATGGGGATCGTTTTTCTTGGAAATTAAAATATAGGAAAAATAAGATTGATTATCACGTTTCCAGACGGTATAAAATTTCCCGTCCAGACTAATGACCCGCTAATCCAAATTCTTAACCCTGTTAAGCAAGAAAAAATCCAAAAACCTCGAGGAGATATATTATCCCGTTCAACACTATAGCAATATATATATTTTTTTTAGTTTATTTTCATATAAGAGAATGACAAAAAAAAAATTGCTACATTGACAAACAGGATGACCTATCCCGTGCAGTATTTTTTTTTATCACTAATTAGGATCAAGATTAACGGGACGGGATGGTTTATCCCATCCAGCTACAGTACCGAACGGGATAAACCGTTTTTCCTATATTTCGATTTTTCGACAAAGCGATCTCCTTTTGTGATATTTTTTAATTTTATTTTCGATCAATAAAAAAATCGGGAATTTAATGTGTCCCTCAAAAGCTTGAAAATTACGTATTTTTTCCTCTAAAATTCATAATATCATATTTACCCCTCTAAATTTCAAAAATTAACAAATTTATCCAATTTATTGTATTCTCTATTAATCTCATTAAAAATTTATAAATTACCCATCTTACCCTCTATTTGATTGAATGCGAAAATCTAATTGCTTAAATTTTTAAACTGATATTTAATAGATGTTAAATGGATCAAAATTGATCCCGCCAGCAAAACCTAGTTTGCCTGATTTTGCATGTGAGATGCGTCAGATGGCAGCTTTGTTCTCGCTTCACATCAACACGTTCCTTATTAATTAGCCATTCGGCTCTGAGGAGGTGGGAGCAGAGAGCTTTTGAAAGTGACGGTACCGGTATGGTCTTTGATTCATCGGTTTGACATCAGGTACTAACGGGTTTAACTGGGTAGATACTGGAGTCAAGACAGAAGAACATATTGGTGAAACAATTGAAAACGATGTAAACCCTTTTTTCTCCATCAGTCTTCTTTCTTCACATTTGTAAAGCATGTCAATTAATGTAGTATTTACTATTAGCAGAGTGCTTTGTCAACTCTTCCTTTCTTTGCCCAGCCACTAATATGTCTTCTAATTTTATTAGAGTGGGGTTAAAATGCACCATTGGTTTTATGCCCCAACCATACTCTATGTCTTTATCTTTGTTCTCGAAGTTTAAACAGTCGATCCGAACCGCTCAAGATGATCTCCATATTAAAATGTGCTTAGTGACCAAATTTTATATTTTTTTTTTATTTTTTTTTACTATTTTTTTAGATAGTTACAAAGTCACTACTTCTGGACCATCCAAAAATAGTGATTTTATACTTATCTAAAAAAATAGTAAATTTTTTTCAAACAATATGAAATTTGGTCTATAAACATATTTTAATATGAATATCATATTGAGCAGTTCGGATTAACTGTTTGAACTTCAAGAACAAAGATAAAGACATGAGTTATGGTTGGAGCACAAAGCAATGGTGCATTTTAACCCAACTCTTTTATTAATCCTGAATTGAAAAGGTTTCTGAGTTGTTGAGCCATTGAAAATCCTATTGCACCTTTCCTACCAAAGCACAAAAGCCATTATAAGTACCATTTCCCATCATTTTCTCAGATCACTTGTATATATCTAGCAGAACCTAATTTATGCTAGCGTTTCTTCTTCGTGACCAAACATGAATATTACATCATTGGAAAATTTATGTGTCAATAGATCAAATTCAGCAAAGTTTAAATTTAGAAACAATTACATTATTGATCGGTTGCATTTTTTAATTATAAGGGTAAAATGGAAATTTTGTAAAGTTTAAATAATTTTTAATAGAAACGACAACAGATTGGGTAAATTTGTGAGGTTTTAAAATTTAGAGGGGTAAATATGATATTATGAAATTTAGAGGGGGATACGTAATTTCAAGATTTTGAGGGGTATACATGAAATTCCCCCAAAAATGTGTGTAAATAATATTAAATTTTATCAATTAATTTGTTAAATGAATATTCCAAAATTATAATTTCTAATTTAAGAAGCTGTAAATGTAAATCAAATGGTCTGGCAACCCTTACATCAACAAATAAGATAAAACCCCATATAAGTTTGGTTTGCTTAATTTCTAATTTTACTAATGTATAACATACAATGAGTAAGCAAATTTTAAATAAAATTAAAATTCCAACATTCAGAAAAAGAAATCGACCAATTAAGTAAATAAGATCGAAAGAGATGGAGAGGAGCTGCTGTTTTCAACGCATAATTTGAGTATTTGAGAGCAGAGATACCCTGTTTTCCCTTCTTAAATACTTCTTTATTTTCTTGCTTCTAATTAAATGCTGCAATATTCCCTTATAATAAATAGACAGGTAATTTACCTACAAGCAGTATGGCATATATAAAGGAAAACGTTTAATACATATAATAGTTGTATTTACATGTTTGGAAATATAACTTTTATTTACATGAGAATTTTTTTTTAAAGACTCCTTTCTCTACACTTTTAGAATGAAAAAAAAGAAGAAGTAATTCTTGTTCTATTTCAATGTCGCATTTCTTATAAACAGTGTACCATGATTGGCATGGGTCATAATGATGTCCACAGGGAAACAATGGAGCTGTCGAGAGAATCATGTTCATGTGTGGCACACACGAGAATCATTGACGCAATTAACAGCTCCACGCATGTCATGAATACGTCACATCACATGTGTTGATCATGTAACGTGACTCGTGTGTCGCCGGACATGCCTCCCTTGAACCGAAAATAGCACAGGATGGCACGTCATGCAAAACCGACCTTGTCACATTAAATAACATTTCTACAAGTACATCCTAATAATTATCTTGAAAAAAAAGTGTGTATCAACTAAAACAAAATTTCTCATTATTGAACGGCCTACAATCATTTACCAGGAACTTTTCAAATATGGAAATTACTTTCTAAATCAACTCATTCAACAAGCACCTGAATCCTGTCTCCAGCGGCATCATTAAAATCGAGTAGAATCTTTCCACTCTGCGAGCTGCCATCAGCATCGATCGGTGCATCCTCCAACATTTCCATTATATTTACACCAGCCAAGCCTAATATCATGCACATAAACAACTAATGAAATATTCAAGGAGTGTACTGACACACACTTGACAATTATCATATTACCTATTTGTATATTTCTTGTGTTGGTTTCTACTAATTTTTTTTTTTTTTTAACTATAGAAAGCTTGATGATTTGATTATTGATGATAATCAGAGAGTTTCACCATATTTTTGTACATATTATTCTGGTGCATCCCACAAAAATAAAAATAAAATATAAAAGGAAACGAGTGACACTATGTACTATGGATCAATATTTTCGTTTTCAAAGATCAAATAATCCCATGTTGACCATTCAACATGATCTCCACATGAAAATGAGCCTGCAGGTTAAATTTTACATTTTTTAGAATTCTTTACTATTTTTTTAGATAGATAAAAATCACTACTTTTGAATGGTCTCGGATTTTTAGATCAAGTGATTTTCTTCTTACCTCAAAAAATAGTAAGAATATTCTAAAAATTGTAAAACTTGATTTACAAGTACATTTTCATATGGAGTTTGTGTAGGATGGTTTAGATCGATTGTGTGGTACTTGAAAACAGAGATACTGATCCATAGTACGGACCAATTTGTGCTATGCATAGTACCATAGCCTCACTCAAAAGGAAACACAGGCATTTTGATACCTGGAATTATTCTTGACATCCCTTCCAAGAATCCAGCCTGTTTTACAAAAGTAAAGCTTGTCATGAAAAATACTTAGAAAAAAAAAAGTATATATCATTATTAACATCTAATTAATAAGACTGCATTAAACTAAGTAGCAAATACCATTAAAGTTCAAACGATTGAAATTATAGTCGATATTTATCCTTAACAAATATTATGTTAAACCCACATCAACTAAGATTAAATTTTCTCAAGAAAAAGGAAGGAATTTTAAATTGAAAAACATTAACCAAGGAGCTTACTGGAATCCTGACATCAAGTTTTTGAAGCCCGTCCTTTCCAGTTATCTTTAATCTTAAAGTACGAGACCAAATCCAAGACATGCGATCTCTTGAACTATTTGTGTTTAAGTTGTCATATACAACTGGAGGTAAGAGATCAATTATTGGATCTGAACCTCCTTGGCTTATCCTTTCACCATAAGTAGGAGACGAATATCCTGCACTTCACATACAAGGAACATTGAATTAAAATATATTTAAAGAT
Organism: Carex arenaria; assembly: GCA_964058825.1. Taxonomy (NCBI): domain Eukaryota; kingdom Viridiplantae; phylum Streptophyta; class Magnoliopsida; order Poales; family Cyperaceae; genus Carex; species Carex arenaria. Next base: position 303,767 of record CAXKVW010000051.1, on the reverse strand, counting down.
ACTTAAGTGGTTTTTATTTTTTTTTTATCCCAATTTAACTCTTGTGTCAGTCAAGGGAACTGTACTTAAGAGCATCTACATTGGTAATTTCATTCCAATTTCAAATCCTAGGTGACAGCTTCCTTTGCAATTTCAGGGATGTATAATAATTTCAAAATGTGATGTTGGCAAATATATTATTTCATATTCGCTCGTTCAACTCAAAAACTAATTTCTGGGATGTATGATAATATTTTTTCCAATTTCTGAACACTAAAAGCAATCAAAATTAATTACAGGAGTGCATTGCTTTTAAAGATTTGGGATGATAATATATTAATATTGTCTCACCAGTTCCATATGATGGTTGGGAATTATTGACCATGTATCTTTTCTCCTCTTCATAATAATTATTAAATCCAAGAGTCTCTTTTATCTCATCAAACGATGGCAAGCTCCCTGGAGGCGGGACCCGCCCACTTTTGATTGCTGCCAGGCCGTCCTGCAAGGTAGAACAAGAGGGGACACATAAAGACAAAGGGTCATTTAAAAATAAGAGACAAAAATACACAATTGAAAAAATATATATAAAAGTACCTCCATTGCACGCATGGATACACCAATTAAGGAGAGAGGATAGCTGATGAGTTTAAATCCAAGTTCCTCTAATTCAACAGGAGTAAGTATCGGAGTCTTACCCCCTCCTTCCAGCATATTAGCCTTCATTAATTAATTGTTAGACCAGCAGAAGGGCAATCATAAAGTTAGAATTTACTTGACTTTAATTGCAATTTTATACATATGATATTAAATTAAAAAAATAAAAAAGATGATGAATTAATAGGACCCGAGAAGAAAAAAGAACTCAGTAAGAAGAAACAGGATGAAAACACAAATCCACAAAACTCCTAAACCTGTCAAATTGGCTTCAAACAATGAATTCAAACTGATCTACTTCATGAGTGGTGTGTTTACATGCAAAATTTATAATTTTTCGAATTTATTAATCATCATGTCAATCGGTCCAATGTGGGAGTTCTTTAAGTTAATTATAATGGGTGTAATTATCTTTTTTATCAATGGAAATGTAAGATGGCAAGTTGCCAACTTACCGTCAAAAAAAAGTTAATTATAATGCATTCATTTTTCATCATTTTTTTTACTGCTTGACTTGGTACTATAATATTTAGAAAAATTACAAATTTTTCATGTATATGCATTACTCATAAAGTATATCAGATTGAACGGTTTGGATTTCTAAAGTTTTTCGGTTATAAATACACCCTTAGTAGGCATTCAGACCACTAACCTTAAAAGAAAAAACATTTTTGACCTACCATTTTTGGAACTAATGGAGAGACCTCACAAAATGCCTTCATCTCTTCTCTCGAGGCAAGAGCATCTATGAAGAGAACATCTGCGCCAGCATCAGCAAAAGCACGAGATCTCCAAAGGGCCTCCTCAAGTGAAACTGCCTGACGTGAATCTGACCTGGCAACAATCACAATGTCGGACCCACTCTCCTTTCGCGCATCAATGGCAGCCTTTATTTTCATAACAGCTTCTTCTCTTGACACCACCTTCCTTCCCTGAGTGTGGCCACATGCTTTTGGTGCCACCTTCCAAGTAAGAAAAATACAAGTTCAGAAATTAAGGTCATGAAAATTGCATGGAATAGGTTATACCATGCTGGCAATGGTGCACAGCATTGTGTGGTAAACCTGGTGTTTGAGATCCTAAAAATATACCTGGTCTTCTAGAAGAATGCCGGCAAATCCAGCTTTGATAAAGCCTTTCACGGTTCTCTTGACATTCATGGCATTTCCATACCCGTTATCTCCATCTCCAATCACAGGAATTGACACAGCCTGTGTTATTAAGGAACCCTGATCGATCATTTCTCCATATGATATAAGGCCGACATCTGGCAGCCCCAAACGTGCAGCGGAGATCGAGAAACCTTGCATGAAATCAAGCCGACATACAAAATTCTTCACTCAGTCAATTCAACAATCACCTACTAGGTATGAAATAAACCATGGTTTTGGTCCATATATTATAATATATCATACCAGAATGTTAGACACATCACAATGTCAGCCATACCAGCATCCCAATTCAGCCCCTCTCAACTAATATGATTTGACCAGAGTCAAACAGTAACTGTCTCTGCTATCAATTCTGTATAAATTATACAACTACTGCAGGCACCACTACAGAAACCTTGCATAAATCAGGCCAACATCCAAAATTCTTCATTCAGTCAATTCAACAAACACCTACTAGGTATGAAATAAACCATTGTTTTGGTCCATATATTATACCAGAATGTTAGACACAACACAGTGTCAGCCATACCAGCATCCCCGATTCAGCCGCTCTCAAATAATATGACTTGACCAGAACCAAACAATAACCGTTTCTGTTATCAATTCTGTTGCTAGGCTGATTATTTGTCTATATAAGCTACTACTGCATTGTATTTTAATTAAGAAAAATAATGAAATAATTTATTTGATCAAATATACTGTTATGATTTGCTTTACAGAATGTAACAGTATCAAATAACTGAACAAGACCAGAGAACAAACACTTACCACTGGTAAAACAAAACCCAAACCCAGCCCGTTCAATCAGCTTAGCACTAAGTGCATCGAAGCAAGCGGGTCCCTGATGGATACCCGAAGACTCCAACAACTGCCTGAGCGCCTTCGCTGGCGAGTCAGAGATGGTGATGGGAGGAGTGTAGTAACTGCTTCTTGGGACAGTGGTATTGATCAATTGGGAACGGAGGTTGGTCGTGGAGAGATTGGGGTAGATTTGAAGTTGGTTTTGGAGATTGGAAGAGAAGGGGTGGTGACGTGGCAAGAAGGAGGCAGTGTTGTTCGGCTGGCAAAGTAACGGATTGCTGCAGCAGGCCATCTTTGGTTTCTCTCGCTCTTACTCGCTGCTTGGCAATTTAGGAAGGAACCACACCCTCACTTCACTTTGTCCGAGGGGTTGCACGTGATCAGAATCGTTGATCTGCAGGAGATTCAATGGGAACTGTGTCTAGTGCCTATTCGGGAATAGCGCAGGACGGCAGGAGCATTATTATTTGAGCTTTAAGATTTGTGTAGAACGTATTTGAACAGTTGAGATTTTCCAATAAGTCACGCACCATATGAGATATCTCAGAGGATACGAATTGATATTGCCCGCACCAAACTCAGAAGGGCCGCTAATTCAAGTGAGCGGCCCGGCCCATAAACAAGTGGTAATCGTGTCGATTTGGAATAAGAGTAAATGAGAAAACATCAGCTTTAGAGGCAGTCGCAACTGTTGACAATATATACTTCGACTGAAGTGAAAATAAATCTGCTGCGATTGTAAAGGATTGCACGATTTTGCGATTTCAATCTCAATTGTTCATGTGTTTCAAGATTTGTGCACAAAAATTAATTTTTTTTAAATTCGTGTATTCTAATAAATGAACAGTTGAGATTGAAATCACGGGATCCTGCAATCCTTTGAAATCGCAGCAGATTTGCTTCCGACTGAAGCATGTATTTGAGTTAAGATTGATGACTTGATTCAGGAAACACCTGGTTGGAAATTCAACTTTAATTTTGGGAGATCAAAGGAGTACTTTAAGGTAGGTGTTTAAGTTATTGACCAAAATTATGAACATATCGGCCCCTGAAACTCGTCCCCTATCCTTTTCCAATCACACATATATTACGTTCATTTTCAAATTTTATTTCGATAACATTCATAACATCTTTCCTTAGATTTCCACATGCATAATTCGTCACATATAATAAACATAAATATTTAATCAAATCAATAAAGTAACAACTATCCGGAATAAGTACACCGCACCTGAAATTCTATAAATATCTGGAACATACTCTTCACGTTCATCATGCATCTATTACTCAATTTAATTTACGAACATGAAGAGTATGTTCCAGATACTTATAGGATTTCAGGTGCAGTGTACTTATTCCGGATAGTTGTTAAATTACTTTATTGATTTAGTCAAATATTTATGTTTATAATTATATGTGACGAATTATGCATGTGGAAATCTAAGGAAAGATGCCATGAATGTTATTAAAATGAATTTTGGAAATGAACGTGATTGGAAAAGGATAGGGTATGAGTTTCGAGGGCCGATATGTTTTACATATCAGGATGTATATATTGGATCTAGTGTTCGACTAGATCCCTCGTTAATGTGGCATATTGCTTGAGGTGTTTTGCGGCATAATTTGCTTGAGGCTTTTGCTATTAGGGCGACAGTCATACCCAAGTTGCTTGAATGAGAAATGTTCATTTGATATCTAAAGATATTTTTTACAAAAATATATCCAGGCTGGAACTACAAATCTGCACAGAGACTAGACAAGATGAGGAGTAAAATAGAAAGACAAAGCAAAAATGATTATTATATTGTCACTTAATTTATTTATTTTGTTTGTTTGATTACATAAATTGTGCATGGCTAGAGGATATGTATATAAAATCCGTGTCCATGTATTTCCTTTGTATCAAAATATTATGTTTGACATATTTTATTTTATTTTAAAAGTTTGTGGAAATATATATTTCATTGATATTAATGTCTGTAATATGCTTACGTCTTACGTAGTGATACATGGCAGGTTGTCATGGAGTGTGACAAGACTTCAAGGAAAAAATCCGAGTTTTTGATTCTGATTCCATGATCAAGTAACTAATATTCCGATTACACGACTGAAAGCATGTGACCTAACTATCATAGAAGGCAAAACTAGCCATTTCGGAATCGAACAATACCGATACGATTTCAGTCCGAGTTACACGGTATGTGTTTATTTCAGTCAAATTTCAACCGAAACGGTTCAATTTCAGCCGAAACGGTCCAATTTCAATGAAATTTGGCTGAAACAAGCTATACTCACCAATCAAAATTATATTTTTTTATGCAGACGGCGAGATTCGAAATTGGAAAGGGCAATATATTATCCAACACAATTACCACTACACCATACAACATTTTGTTACTAGAAAATATAACTACATGTATATATCTTGTAATTTGTACTATATCCAATCCATTCAAAATATGTATATATTGTATTAGTGGATTATTTAATTGTAATCATTTGTCTAAACATAAATTGTTGAGAAATTATTTTTTATCAATTTTTTCTAATTTTTTAGTATAAAACGAGCTTATGACAAAAAAAGTCCCAAGTTTCCGATCCGATTCGACCGATTCCAACCGATTCACCCGATTCGGATCCCCTGGTCAAAAGGCCGATTCTGATTTTTCCTTCTATGTTAACTATGTGGTACATCTACCGTTCATATGAAAATTAATTTGAGACTTAGCTCACAATAACAATCAATAATACTTCCATTGTAATTGATGTCATCTTTGCAATTTGCATAATTTATCTCACTTCTGGGTTGGTGAAGGTCACATAATTTATAGATGGGTCCACAGCTTCTTCTGTAACTCTCACATTGAAGTACGCCGGCTTCTTAGGATCTGGTAAAATTATACTCTCTGTGGTAAGAAACACGATCACATCAGACATGATGGGTCGATCGACTGGATTTTCTTGTACACACAGTAATCCCACATGGATACATCTCTCTGCCTGTCTTTGGGACACTTCGGTTAATGTTGAACAAATTAGCTCTGGAATATTTCCTATTTTCCATCTGTGCCAAGCCTGACAAAGATTAAATCCAGTTCAGAAACAAAATTCTATTATGAAGTTTGTAACATATGAATATCGTATAATTAAGAGTTTAAGTTGTGTATATGTTTCATTACATATCCAAGAAGGTTGAGAAATTCTTCAAATTGGTGGAAACCCGTATTCCTTTTGCCGCTTACAATCTCCAGAAGCAATACACCAAAGCTGAATACATCTGATTTGATTGAGAAAAGACCCTCAGATGCATACTCTGGAGCCATGTAACCACTGATATAAAAAAAAGAAGAAAAAAATATCATAATATGAATATATGATGATACATCTGACCAGAATACTATATTTCTTGTAATAACTTTGTGTTATCCATTGACTTTTTTATGTTATATTAGTGTGTGTGTGTGTGTGTTTTTTTGTTGAATTATGCCCTTTGTTTAAGCACTAATTAATATATAATCATACTTACTATGTTCCTACCACCCTATTGGTATTTGCTTGGAGCTCCTGGGGACCGAATATTCTGGCTAATCCAAAATCAGATATCTTTGGGTTCATTTCAGAGTCTAAGAGAATGTTGCTCGCTTTCAAATCTCTATGAACAATTCTTAGCCTGGAGTGTTGGTGGAGATATAGGAGTCCCTGAGCAATGCCTTTAATTATCTCAAAACGCCTTTCCCAATTTAGAAGTGCTCCTCTTGTTTTATCTGTAATACAACACATATAAAAGAGCTGGCTTATCTTTTTTCTTTTTTCTTTTTTTTTAAAGTCTTGACAGTGGCTGTCAAGGGTATATATCATAAGAACAGAAACAAAATTACAGCCTAGTCCCTCAACTTAGACTAATTACATCTGAGTCCCTCAACAGAATTTAAACCATAGTGCTCCCTCTTGTAGAATCTTTCCCCCCCAATACTTCTGCCATCATTATGTTGCCCCGAAACACCACCTCATTCCGCTGTCATCATATCCACCAGCAGGTGCGCAGTACACGGTTTAACAATTCCCCTTTTGGCATATTGCCCTTCTGTTTTACTTCTCTCCACGACTGGTCCCAGATATCCAGTACCGACACACACTGTACCAGTCTTCGTACCAGTATCCTTTTTTTGATGGAATTTTGGATGTAATTCCACACTGATAATACGTACTGGCAACTAAAAAGCAGATGACTTGTTGTTTCCCGTATTTGATCTCCAAACATTGAGCAATTTACATTGCAAAATATGTGTCTTCTTTCCAATACGTCCCTTGTCAGAATCTTATTTTTAAGAACAAAGTAACCAAAAATCTTGACTGATTGGGTGATTTTGGCCTGCCAGATTTTATTGTAATGACAGAGGGTCTTTCCTCCTTCCAAATGCACTCTGTACATTGACTTAGATGTTTATGCGCCTGTTTTACTCCATTTCCATATAATTGTATCTTCCAGTTCGTTGAATTTAAGAACCATCTGTGGAGAGATTTGGGTGCAGCAAAGGCTCAGGTTCTCTAAGTGAGATTGATGGAAATGGAGGTCTACAATTATCATGATAACCAACAATCGGCAGTCCATCCCATGAGTCATACCAAAAATGCAATACCTCTCCCATTGCCAATTTGCCATAATAAAGGTTTCAGTTTTATCAGAATTTTCCAGAAAAAAGAACCTGCTGACCTACATGTTTTCTGTGAGTTGGTACCAGTACCGGTACCGGTGCTCTTTGCGAATAGATTATGAATTATCTGAGGCCCCAATTTAACAGGTTTCTTTAGATTCCAACAACCCAGAATTTCCTTGGTCTTGACTTTCTGAGAGGACTCCAAATTCAGAACACTATATGGTTAAAACTAGTTGGTTATCTAACAATCCCTGTGATTTATTACAGATGACTCAGTAAGTACAAGTACTCTTTAAAGAAATGAGTTTTGTAAAATGGAACTAGTACTCTAATTTTATGAACCAGATGGCAAAAAGGGATAAAAAAAATTACAAAAACTCTTGCAAAATAGGTTTCTAGAAACATACCAAATATGAAATAATCTAAGCTCTTGTTTGGCATAAACTCATAAATCAATATTTTCTCATCTCCTTGGATGCACCACCCGACCAGCCGGACTAAGTTTCTGTGTTGCAACTTCGCAATAAGTTGGATTTCATTTTTAAATTCAACTAGACCTTGACCTGAACATGAAGAAAGCCTCTTGACAGCTATCTCAAATCCATCTTGCAGCACCCCCTAGAAGAAGAACATCAAATCACAATAAAACCCACAATTTCTTTTAAATTCGCCATAAATAATTTTTATGCATTTTTCTAATTTGTCGGCTCTTTTAATGATATTCTTTACTTTAATGGCCACATTAACCTATGGCTTTTCTTGCTCTAAAAAACATAATTAATGAAAATAAATAAGAAAGAGAAAAAAAAAGAAAGCAGTATTTAGATTGAAGGAAATAGGAAGCACCTTATAGACAGGTCCGAATCCACCTTCACCAAGTTTATTATCCAATGAGAAGTTACCTGTCGCACTTGCAATTTGATTGAAATCAAAGAGTGGAAAATCTGAACTTCTTTCTCTGCTCCACAGATCCAGTGTTTCGTTGTTAGTTACAAGCATTTTTTCTTCTTGGGAAATGTCGGGCTCTAAATCATCAAAGAACATATTAAGTGTTGTCTAATTTTTCATGCAATGAGCATGTTGACAAGTACTGTTCAATTAAATAAAGAGTTTAACCTGCATATCTCAGTTTTCTGATAAACAAAAAGCCAAGGAAGCAGCCAATAAGAAGCAATGGCACAAATACACTGATGATGATAATGAGGTGCCTAGGCCTGTTCTTTCCTCCTGCAGAATTTTTAAGGTTAAAATTATCAACACATCAATATTTTATTTTGAAATTTTGCAAATATGAGAACTAAAGAAATAGATTCATGTCCTTGAATTTGTTGGGTATATTGGGTCATTTTAAATGCTTATTGATCAAAATCTGGTTTAAGTCGAATCTAGTTAGCATGTTTGAGTTTTCAAGATTTATCAAGTGAGTATGGATCAGATTGGATGGACAGGTCATTGGTAATGCAAGATTTGGTAAGTGTAAATATGACATTGAACCTGCTGCAATAATGCACCAGTTGTTCTGATATTATCTGAGCTACTGGTCCTAATTTAATAGCTGTTATTTTTCTGCTGGGCGACAGTTCGACAGAATAGATATGAAATATATATCATGATATAATATGCAGATGACTGGAATTCTATTACAGTGCAACTATAGGTATAAAACTCTGGCACCTGTAAATCAAATTACCAACAGCAAAGATATGAACAATGCAGAGTAATTTCCTAATTCTGTAGTGCAAACTCCTAAGTGATATGTTATTTTTTAGTATGACATTATATTGTGCTAATTGGGACATGGATACAACACACACACACACAAATCAGACTTATTAGCTTGCTGGGAATTAAATTCTGACTTCAGGGGTGGGCATGGGCTTTCACTTGCAACAGCAAAAGAAAACACCACGTTAAACAAAGAATGAACAACACAAAAGAAAACGTTTCAGTCAAGTACTCTTATTACCACAATCTATCTTAATTAGCTCAACTTGGACTTTTAATAACACATGTTTAAACACCAGAGGGGAAGTAGAGAAGACAGTAGACTTGGTCAAAGACAATAGCATATATGTGATTTAACTATAATATGAAATATATATGTGTGTGTGTATATATTGGTACAGTTGTGTTTATTTATATGTTAAGTAACCTTTAATGAAATATCATATAGGAAAAAGGTATAACCATCCTTTTCAAGAAGTATGGGAAAATTGGGAATTTTTCATCTGAGTAAATACCAGACAACTTTAAAAGGAAATTTAGAGGAAAAAAATGGTTAGCTATTAATTTTAAACAGTCATCTGTATAAAAGTTAATTAGTCGAAGTCTTGTATTTGTCTCTATTAGAGCTGTTATGTCAAAAAGATCAAAAGTAAATTAACAGGATAAATTGATAAAATATGCAAGCTACTAACCTTTACCAACATCACGAGCGAGAACCTCTATCGAGTTTGCAAAGCAACCGGGCCGTGCTACAAGATCACTTGAATAAGTAGCTGATAGCAGAGAAAACGCTCCGCCGTCATTTTGGAATGATAAAATGTACTCAAAAGACGGGGCAAGGTAATTATCAGGCCTCGAGCAATTCTGCAGAGGTTTATCATCCTCATCAAGAGATGGCGAGTAGCTAAGGTTGTAATCCTTTCCAAACATCTCGGGTGGCGATTGTAACTGATTAAGACGGCTACATCTCACAGAAAAAAGGCTAGTATTCAATACCACATACTTGTCATAGTGAAATTCAGTGATAGGACTAGACAAATTAAAATAAAGATTACCACAGCCAGATTTATTCAAAGAACTACTAAGATGAGGATCTTGAATTACAACGATGTTGGGGTCATATGAGATGCTTTCCAATGGAAATAACAAAGAAGGCCAGATGAGAAATGGCTTATCATTATTGTCACATCCAACCGGGAAATAACCTGAACAATTAAGATCTGCAGTAATGTTTGATTGGAAGTAAAAAGGAGGCTTAATTTGAATAGAAGGATCACATGGAAGTTCAGTTGTACATGAGTTGGAGAAACAGGGAAGGAAGAAAATGAAAAAAAGACAAGCCAGTACTGAAGTGGCCATTAAAGATGGAACCAAACTGAGATATTAAGTTATAGCAATTTCTAAACTTTGGAGAAGACAAGGATACAGACATGTTATTCTTGCAACCTCTTGTATCATTTTCCATGGATTGACAATAGCACAGTTCTCTATTCATATTGGGGAATTAGCTGACCTTGACAGGGATATTGAAATATAAGCAGTTGGGCCCTACAATTTTGAAAAATATCACCAAGAAGGTAGTTTAGTTTGTACACTAATCTAGGGGTGTTCAATAGATCCGGTTTATTTGGTTTTCAATCGAACCGACAAATTTTGTTTAAATGGTTCGGTTTGGTTAAAAAATTTCAATTACTTTGGTTTTTTTATTTGGTTCGGTTTAACCTCTTTATTTCCGTTCAACCAAACAAACTGAAATTTACTTTATACTTACTTTAATTACTTTGGGTTTTTTATATTTTATTCGGTTTAAAATTTCTTATTGCGGTTCAACTGATACACATCTTGAAATTTATTTCTATGATTATTAAATGTATTTGTCTATATATTGATAGTCTGATTGGAGTTAGAAAAGAGGCATAATTTGAATAGAAGGATAAACACATGCATATTTAAATAAAGATGGATCCAACTGAAAGAAGATATGGATAAACTTTGGAGAAGATATAGATACACAAATGCATGCTATTCTCGCGACCTTATATAACATAATTTTCCATGTTAAATATGGCCTTCACTGGGATACTGAAAGAAGAGCAGTTAAACCCCTACAATTTTGAAAAATGTCACCAAGAACCAAGAAGGTAGTTTAGTTTCTACATACATCTCTTTGACTTTTCATGTGGACTGGCTATGGGCAACGATAGCCGGACAATTGAACCTACAGTCCTACACACAATTTTCTAAATGAAGAAAATTACAAGGGCAATAATTGTTGGTCCTGCATTTGATTCTGTGGCCTTTAGTTCTGCTCACTTTCTTGATTTTATCTGGGTCATATAGTAAATGGGAGCGGGTACGTCCGATAGGCATCGGACTTAAAATCGGTTAGATGCCCGCTGAGAACTGTCTGATTCGTTTTATGATCCATGTGTCCCGCTTCAATATTTGTACGTTCCGTTTCAATATTCGTGCAGATCATAAGTCCACTGATCATTAAGCGAATTGGATGGTTTGAACTGGTATCGTACTAATTTGGATCTGATGTCCATCGAATGTGGTCCGCTTCCATAGTTGACCGCCTTATCTGTTATGTCCCAAGCATGAGCGGGTCAATTCCGACCCAGCTGGATGTTGCGTAGAGGAAGATGAAGCGGGCATCATAACACTGCGAGAGGGACCCATGCGACAGAATAGCATATTAGATTATTACCATGTATAGACTATACATGAGGTATAGATTATTACCATGTATAGACTATACATGAAATATTATCCGTGTATATCTAACACTCAGCAGCTGACGTCCCACGATAGCACTGACGTGTCATCCTGTCGTTTAAATGAGAGATCTACTGGACGGATGAGATGGATTAAAGAGGGGATCTGATTGCTTATAAATATAGGATTAGCTTAGCCGATTAGATTATGAAATCTATTGTGAATCTTTTATAATTTCTCAGCTCTTAGTTTACTGTTCTTCTGTTGTTCTTCCCTTTCCTGTTGTACTCTTTACCAATTAATCAAGATTACTTTGTTTCTCGCTTCAATTTTGTATTCTGTGTTCGTGTCTGATTTAAGGGTCGTCACAAGTGGTATCAGAGCAATAAAGATTGCATCTGGGAGGTTAGTAACACATCTGATTATCTGGGAAGAAACGACCAACAATGACGAAATCCACTCGAAGCAACTCGAGCAATGAAGACCCAACCTTGGACCTGGCGGCACTAGCAGTGAAATTTTCACAATCAGAGCAATCTAGACTACAGTCAGAGATAGTGCAACAAGATCGACTAAACTACATTGAGAGCCAATTGGAAGCACAGCGACAGCAACTCAATGCTTGCACTCAATCGGCCAGCAACAATTCCCATGCCATCGCCAAATTGGAACTGTCAGTTGACAGGAAGTTGGGTGAGATAACTCAGGCATTTTCTACCCAATTAAGAGATCTGATGACAGCCATTCAAACAACTAGAACCAGCAGGCCTGTACCTAAGACACATGGGGGCACTCATACTGTGGTACAGCAGGAAGTGTCAGGCAACCCCAGGAGAGGAGATTTACCAGTTCAAGAAGTCATCTTGGAACAGGAACATTCAAGAAGAGGAGAAAATGGACATGAGGGGAGAAAATATGAGCATGACCAGCAAATGCGATTTCAAGAACCGACCTCTAAGCTCCACATTCAAGAACAGGGCAATCAAATTGAACAAGAAGAAGAGGCACTCATGGTCAAGCAGAGGCCAAAGCACAATGATCAAGGAGTCATCCAGAACCAAGAGGAAGAAGAGGTGCGAGATGAATTTGACCAGCTGTTAGAAGAACCCAATCAGGATCAGGTGCAATTTCAAGAACCCTTCAAGCTTAATGACGAAACCTTCTTCTCGGCTGAGGATCACATCATGAAGATGGAGGAGTCCAAGGCCAAGAAGCGCAGAGCCAAGAAAAGGAGGAAGAAATGGCCATCTCGGCTAAACACCACATCTCAGTTGAAGGTCAATTTGAAGCTCAGTCGCACCAAGAACATAAAGAAGAAGCTCTCATCTCTATTGAAAACCACACCCCGACTGAAAAACAAAACCAATAAGCGAAGGCGTGAAACTAATACAAGCATGAAGTCTGGTGCAAGGAGGGATCTTGGTGGTTCTTTGGACAACAAAAAGAAAGGATCTGGTTTGATAGAGAGACGCATGAAGATTATTGAGATGAAGAATCCCGACCAGCTTCTCAAATTGGTACAAAACCAAAAAATTTACTTCAAACTGTACCAAAGATGTGAAGTTTACAAAATTAGATTGAGATCAGAGGGTGAGGTGTGTGAGTTAAGTCAACATGAAAAAGGAATTTTGAGAGTGCCAGCATTAGTCAAGAACGACAGGTCAATTCATGAGATACAAGAATCTACACCCCAAATTGATTGCCTCAGTGAAAAGAGGAGTCTCGGTATTATACGAGAAATGAATCTCGAGGACGAGATTGGTTTGAAGGGGGAGAGATTGTTATGTCCCAAGCATGAGCGGGTCAATTCCGACCCAGCTGGATGTTGCGTAGAGGAAGATGAAGCGGGCATCATAACACTGCGAGAGGGACCCATGCGACAGAATAGCATATTAGATTATTACCATGTATAGACTATACATGAGGTATAGATTATTACCATGTATAGACTATACATGAAATATTATCCGTGTATATCTAACACTCAGCAGCTGACGTCCCACGATGGCACTGACGTGTCATCCTGTCGTTTAAATGAGAGATCTACTGGACGGATGAGATGGATTAAAGAGGGGATCTGATTGCTTATAAATATAGGATTAGCTTAGCCGATTAGATTATGAAATCTATTGTGAATCTTTTATAATTTCTCAGCTCTTAGTTTACTGTTCTTCTGTTGTTCTTCCCTTTCCTGTTGTACTCTTTACCAATTAATCAAGATTACTTTGTTTCTCGCTTCAATTTTGTATTCTGTGTTCGTGTCTGATTTGAGGGTCGTCACATTATCCATAAAGAAGTGCTAAGAAAAGAGTCGAGAGTAGGTCTGATGGGCATGGGATGTATTTTTGGGTCCGATGAGCACTGGAGTCCATCAGACCCAAATGTAATTGGACAAATCTTAAAAAATTTGTGCACAAATCTTAATGTACATTATTGGACGACTCCGATACCTATCTATGTCTGAGATGCCCATGAGACCTACACTTCTCTCTAGAGAAAATGATATTACTGAATTTCTTAGTACTTGCGCGGCCCATAAAAAACCAGCCCCGTTTTGGGTTTTGTGGTGCTTGAAGCGCATACGCACTACGTAGTGTGAGAGAGAACGCGCTATTCTAATTTCAAGGAAAAGACTTTAACAGAGCAACTTTTGTTTTATGCAGCACACGAATTATTTGCAGCATCGTTTTAATTCTATTGTCTGTTCGCTGCAAGAAGTCAAAACTAATCTGTTAAAAATTATACCCCTAAATTTTATGGTGCAATTCATAACTAGATTATATGATTGTCACTGTCAAATGTACAATCCATAAGAGGGAAGTTCTTGCTTATAAGAAATAAATCTCTTGCATCACGCCTCTTTCAAGCAAATTCATACTTGTTTAGAAGTACAGAAAATTATTTTCTGACAGTCAACAGAAAATCAACTTTTTCTTCTTCTTTAGGTGAAAACAGAATTTAGTACATGGATTGAAGAGACTCCCATTCTGTATCTCTTCTTCACCATTCACCAAAATAAATACAAAAATCATATTCTTTGTTTGCTAATAGGGAATTAATCTTAATAACTGACGCAAGTATATATGAATTAATCTTAATAAATTTACTATTGACGAAAATGAGAACATTTCAACTATGAATTGTACATTCCACTATGATATTATATAGTCCTGTTATGGATTAACTACTTCAACAGATTTTTTTTCAACTGGTCCTGCGCTTGGAAGCTGTAAAAAGAAGCTAGAGAAATAAAACTACATTTGCTCCTCTGATCTTAGGAAATAAAGCAGGGACAGATAGTCGATGATTATATACGCTTTTATGTAAAAAAAAAAAGTATCTTTTTGACCCACATACGGCTATACGGCAATATAGCAATTTAAATATTTTCTTGTGTTATAGACAGTAGTACCTACTTAAACATCTCATTTGCTTGTTCCTTGAGGGTTGGTTGACAATATCTAGGACGACTGTGTTAAAAAGGAATAGATAGAATGGTCATGATCCTAGCATATTTGACAATGAAAAATAGAATAGTACAGAAAAAAAAAAAAATACTCCTTTCTCTTTATTTTCTTCTTCGATTATCTATAAATACTATAATTAGTTTACTTTTTGTATTGGAGAGGTTTGGAATATATACCCAAATTTTTGAAAAATAGCTAACAAAAATATCTGAAAGGAGAATAACAGCACCTCAAACTGTGAAAAAACTAAAAAAATGAAATGGCTTGACGTGATTTATATTTTGCACCAAGGTTGCCACGTAAATAGTTTTCACATATTCATCAAATAATTCCCTATCTAAAACTAACACTTTTTTTTTCTTCTCTTGCATAATAAAAAGGCAACACAAGAGCCCTCCCTTTCATTTCTAGATCTAGGTTTCTATATAGTGATTTATCTATAAGGAACTTGTAAAGAGAAATTCAGCCCAATTCATGTATTTATGCAGATATGTCAGCAACTTTTGAACTGGAGATGGGACAGGGCGATTTTAACTTGTCGGCAACACCCAGCCAGTTTGCGAGAAGTCGAAACACTCTCTCATCACGTAATAGACCCCTGTGATCGCATGCGTCAATACCAACTCTTTCAGTAGCAGAGAATCCATCTGCCTATATTACAAAAAATGAAAAAAAAAAAAACAACAACAAAGTTCAGAATAAACAAAAACACTAAAAATTGAAAATAGTGTAAAATAACAGGGAAAATATATTATTACCATGGCAGATTCAGAAGGAACAGTGCCATCTCCATCAACATACCTATACTCGCCCTGAAATTAAAAAAAGAAATATAATTAAGTCTTAATTAATCCACACAATTCAGAATTAAGGAAATACAAAGAAATAAAATATGGTAAAAAATAAAACCATACCACTGTGCGGCACACTTCTGATAAATCTTCAATTGGGGAGATTTCAGACCCATAACTACAAATAAAAACAGGAACCACATTAGACCAAATATGGAAATATTTCTCACATAAAAGATGTTTTTTTGTTTGTTCATGGATTTAACCTCTACCCTACAAATATCTAATTGTTAACTCACTTTTTGGTTTAGCATCTATTACTGTGTTAACTCACTTTTCCGAAAAAACAAAAAATTGTTAATTTGTAATCTTGACAATCATCATAAATAATTTCTCAAATTCTAAGTCTAGAATATGATCTAATACTATATGTATATCAACACACGAAATATGATGAAAGTCAGTGCTTCACCATTCCATTCAACTTGAGTCGCAACTTGAAACAGTCTTATATATAACTGCATTGTAATATCAAATCCAAATGCCACTTGAATTGCATGATGTTTTATGCACAGCTAATTTATAAAACATACCTACAACTTTTTTTTTTTTTATTTGGTTTGATTTTGAGAAATATTGTCAATAGGGTCAACCAATTGTAAGCATCCAAAATTATTTGCAAAAATAAAAAAAATAAAAAAAAAAGAATAGGAAGAAAATTTGAAGCATTTCTTACCAGACATCATAAGGAGTTTCGAGTGAGACACCATATATGTTATAGAAGCTTACACTATCAGGTAATTGAGCAGTGTCGAGTATTTTGCGGGTCTCACAAGCCCACTTGTAGATTGACTCATTAAATGGGACAGCAACCGCCTTTCCATTATATTTCAACTGTAAACATAAGAGCAAATAACAGAAAAAAAATATATTACATCTATCACAAAAATCTTCTCTTTATCTTTTACCAAGAACATGACAGTTAGACGTCAACATTTTGTGGGACCCAAGTGATGCAGTACCTTGACAGTTTCAACATTTTTCCTTGTCAGTTAATTTACTGAAATTTGGGATGCAAATGTATTGTGCAGTTTCAATCAAGTATCAAACACAGGTCAAGCGTTCAAAGCCATAAGTCGAACAGTTGATCTGAACCGTTCAACATGATCTCCATATAAAAATATACTTGCAGACTAAATTTTAAATTTTTAGATATTTTTTTTATTTTTTAAGATAGTAGAAAGTCACTACTTTTGAATGGTCTAGAATATTTAGATCAAGTGAATTTCTACCTATCTAAAAATTAGTAGAAAATTAAAAAAAATGTAAAATTTGATCTACAACTACATCTTTATATGGTGATCATGTTGACTGGTTCAAATCAACAATTTGAACTTTGTAAACAGAGATATGATCCATAGTACAGAACAATGTAGGCTATGCATAGTACCATAGCCTCACTTCTATTATATGCATCTGAAATCGGTACCTCATTATTGCGTAAAGCTTCCTCAAAGAGAGAAGTACAATTGGTGGCATCATATTCAGTTAGCAGCACTTCACCATTGTCAGAATTTTTTCGCCAGACATGGAGCACTGGCTGTTGTTTCCACTTGAAAGTTGGATTAGGTAACATCTCGTATATAGATGGGCACTCAACCAACTATACAATACAAATTGATTATAGTACCGCTGAGGAAATGATATATACATTTTGAAATGATTATAGCAAGATATAACCCATAAAAACTTAATGAAATTATGCAATATAATCTAAAGAAGAAAAACCATTAAATTGAGACAAAACCCTTCTGGAATCAGAGTTTCACAAAATACACATGGAATACTGATTTATATTAATTAATCAGTTGAGTTTCAGGACCCATCACTTTTATTCTAATTATACACACTGTGTGACTAAAGTATAGTTATAAACATAATCAGTTGTCAAGATGACCCTATTTAAAATGAAACTACTGTGGTTAAAAATTTAAAGACAGGTTACTACATACTTGAGTATTTGTAGGTAAAAGTCTTAATAAATCTAAGAAAAATTGAGAAAATATGGGGGGATATAAATTCATGAGTAACATTCGCCTTCTATACTATAAATTAATCTAACACGTGTAGCTTTTCCTGAAATTGAGTTCAAATAATCTAATAGCAGTCCAACGCATACACATAAGAGCATTATCCCAATGACTAGTAGAGAAAAAAAGCACTAGTTCTTATAACAAGGGAAGAAAACAAATTTACCAGTTGGTGCATACTCCATCTGAAAACAAAAGAGTATAGAAAACAAATTACCAGTTGGTGCATATTCCATCTGGAAACAAAGAAGAAACTCGCGAAACCATACACAAATTGCAGTCCAGTCAAGAGAGAATCATTGATGCATCCAGGTGCACCTGTCCAAAACACAAACGCACAAGTATTAATACTTTGGCAAATTAGATATTCTTAATTTACAAATAAATTGTTTGTGCATATTAAATACCCTGAAATGGGCAAGCTATGGAAATCCATTTCTTCACGTATTTTGCAAATATCTGGCAGAAACAGAGAAATATCACATCATCAACAATATTTTATAGGGAACCCTGCAAAGTGTCAAAATATGATGGCATCATTCTGCAAATATATTGCTATCATGCATATCAATACAAAACATAAGAAATCTCAATTGCACCCGAATATATTTACAAGGACCACCTTCTTTTCAAATAACCCCCTTCTCCAAAAGTGCTTCTCTTCATAAATGACAAGAAAGAGGAGCAAATCAGAAATAGGTAATAGTGCAAGATTTAGAGAATAATACAGTGCTTATTTATACAACAATGACATTTTGCAGAGGTACCCTTAAAGGAAAATAGGGTGAGATGCACATACATCACTGTATAGTGCTAAAAAGCACTGAACAAGCAATCCACCCATGGAGTGTGTAATCAATGTAACTTTTCTCCCACCAGAGGCCTTATATGCTGTTTCTAGTTTTGCTTTCAGACCAGCCATTGTTTTCTCTAACCTGTTTAATGCAAGTAATTAACTATAACATTAGCTTGTTCAATTAGCATAATATCTTCAATTTAACTACAACATACTAGAAGAAAATATCAACTTTTACCTGTTAGTTTGGCGGAAGTCATAGCCATATCCAAACAGTGTTGTGCCCTTTTCATATCCACATTCAACTAACATATCAATCATATCGTGGAAATGATAAAGCTCGTCCAAACCCAAAATCTTTACAAACTGATTTTACAAAAAAAATAAAAATAAAGAGTCAGATCTTCAAGTAATTTGGATGAAAAATATTGGCTGTGATTGCATTAAGCCAACAAATGTTAGAATAAAAGAAATATAAGTTGTGTGAAAGAAACAATGGTAACTATAATTAACTCCAATAGATGGCCAATGCTATTTATAAAGAAAGGGTCTTAAAGTTTTAATTTTAGTATCATTCAGATTTTTTCCAAACTAGACCTAATGAAGCATGTTAAGAAAGTATCATACTAAATAAACATGATAACAGATTCATGTTGCTCTTATTAGTAGGTTAGTATATAAATCAGTAATATTGGCCCAAGATATTAAAGAACATGAGTACCAAAGTTTAAATGAATATATTTTCCCAAATTTAGCCATAATTAAATATCTATTAGCATTTCCGTAATAAATTACTTTTAGGGGACTTACCCAAGAAGGATCTAAAATGTCAATAGCATACAACCCGGAATCATCATCCGGTACCACAATCTCAATATCTGGATCCAATGGATCAACATAACCTGAAACAGCAACAAAAAGCACATTTATTTATCCCAAATATATATACACACATCCTTGAATGCTCTAATTTGGAAAGCTTCTACACTCCAATAGTTAAATAATCTTCAAATTAGCTCATTATATTTCTGTATTTAGCAACAAATTTCTGCCTTTTCAGAAATTTGACTAGTCTATGAAAAAATTTCTTTTTTTATTAGTAATTCCCAATAAGTGGTTCATAGCTGATTCTTTCTCCTAATTGAGTTAAAGAATCCATAAAACATAAAATATCACAAGACGCAATCTTTTAAAGAATCTGAAGTACAAACACATTACAAAAGAAGATAAAAACTACAAACCAGTGTCTGGATTGTACATGGACCAGAGATACTTCTTGAACTCTACATTCGCCAGGAAAATCCGAACCCAGACTCTCAGTTCGAAGTTACTGTTACTCTTCTTCTTCGCATTCAAGATCGATCCTCCCATTCCAGAGATGAGAAGCACGGGGTCGAGAGCCACGTCATCAGTAACCTTCTTGCTACCGCTCCTCCGATTTCTCCGGCGGAGGCGGTGGCGATGGCGGCGCTGGAAGAGCCAGCGTAGGCGGAGGCGGAGATCCCAACTGGTTAGCATGGAGAGAGGTGGAGGTGAAAGGAAGATGAGAGAAGAATGGAGAAGGCATTGGAAATTGAGAGATTGTGACAATGGTAATAAATAAGAAGGGGAAGAGAGAGAGAGAGAAGAGTTGGAAACCTCACAGTCAAAGACAAGGGAATGGAAAGTTGGAATTGTAACGAATACAGATTTTGTAAAGTAACTCAAATTTTGAGTTTAGATCTGAACTGCGGATCTTACTTTGCACGATTATTAAAGGTCTCGTACATTCCCCGTTTTCTTATCAAACGGCCTATATATAAACACAAAATTTGGGATACTTTATGGGTACATCCCAACATGAACTACCTGAAGCACGGAAAAAATGTGCATTGGAGGGGCTTTGGACTAAATTCGTCCAATTCGTTTTTTTAGCCGTTAAATCTTTATCAAGATGCGTGCTAAGTAGATTAAATATCGTACTTCCACGAATATTGATGCTGATCGAACGGATTAAATATCGTCCAATGCGTATCAGAATGCCCCTTTTGCAGAGAAGCACGGAGTAATGTAGATTTATCTAAAAAAAAAAAACTGAGGATAGTAGATTTATCTGAACTGACCTTGCGTGCAATGTATGTCAGCCAAGTGGACCCATATCATCAGGGAATAACCGTTTTTTAATTTTTAAAATGAGTTTTTTATTTTTATATATTTATATTTTTTTTACTGCTCACTTTTAAATAAAAAACGGTTGAAGACGTTAACCTTTAACGGAGGATGCTGCATGTATAATTTTGTAAATTCCCATTTTTTTTTCTATATTACACAAATTTTGTAAACTTGGAAATTATGTATCTCCCCCTCTAATATTCATAGTATCATATTTACCCTTTTATATTTCAAAAACTCACATTTTTATTATTGTCTTTTCTATTAAAACTCATTTTAAATTTATGAAGTATCCATCTTACCTTTATTAAAAAAAAATAAACTAATAGAATGTTGCATAAACATGTCAATCTTCTAATTGGTCCAATTTCGAGGACAAATGAGTTATTTTGTCTAATTATGACGCTTACATGACCATATACTTTTATGTCACTATATAAACGTCAGAAGTAGAAAAATGATCCATTTGCCCTTAGAAATCATCAAATTAAAAGACTGATATTTTTATAAAACATGATACATTTTTTAGTAAAGAATAAAATGAATATTTCATAAATTTAAAATGAGTTTTAATTGAAAAGACATTAAATGAGTAAATTTGTAAGTTTTTGAAGTTTGAAAGAGTAAATATGATGTTATGAATTTGAAGAGGATAAAACCGTAATTTCCAAGGTTTTGAGGGTAATACATGAAATTCCCCAAAGAAATAAATTATGATATGCTTATGAAGGAGCACGGCGGTGACAACATTATATTAATTTAATTTTTAATAGTTTGAATGAAGTGTAGTGTAAGGAAACTAGAAGAGGGTGTGAGACACGTGTAGTGATTATTAAATTTAAAAGGTCGAAGAATCCGGTGAATAAGTGGTGAGACTGAGAAGTGAGTGAAAATCCCTTGAAATTGGAAAAGAGGATAAAGAATACGTGGCGAATATTCTGCTGGATTTCCTACTTGCTCAAGTCAAACCCTGTGTTGTTGAGGATATTCTGTGAAGTAGAATGAGTAACAATATACATAACGGGTTGTGATTAGGAGACATACCAGTCGCAAAAATGACTCGCTTTGTGATTATACAATGAATATCTGTTTTGGAAAGGGTAAAAAAGTTCGCTAATACAACGACATCACGCTCATTATCAATGTGTCATTGTAGTTTAAAAAAAAAATTTACAACATAACATAGACTGAAGCAACAGATTTTTTTTATTAATATCCAACATTAAATAAAAAGGAGAATTTCACGTATTCCCCTTAAAAATTACAAAATTGCCTATTTTCTTCTCTAAACTTTAAAATTACACATTTTCTTCTCACAAATTTACTCATTTTATTGTTTTTTATATTAAAACTAATTCTAAATTTATAAAATACTCATTTTACCCTTTATTAAAAGCATAAAGTGTCCATTAGACTCAAAATTGAATATGAATGGTTCATCTACCGTCCGATCTACATGCATCGCATTAAGATATGTGTTTGTGGCTTCAATATTCGCACATGTTCGCTTCAAAATTCATACTGATCTAGTGCGCAAAGTTCTTCAAACAATTCAAACAATAGAGTAAATCATAATGCAGTCCCCGTAAGGATGGGATGTTGGAACCGCACCAATGGATTGGTGCACTTTCACTGTTTTTAAGACGTTAAATCTCATATCTACCATAGATTCGGTCGAAAATTACTGGGACCACACCAGTTCCAGCAGCCTGCAGTTCGATTTGTTATTTTTGAAGAAGAAAAACAATGAGTCCATTTTTGAAGATTTCATTTTTAATTTCTAAAAAAGAAGAAAATAATCAAATATGTGTGAAGAAAAAATTGGCTGCTGGCTACTGCTAGATTAATCAAATTTGGGAGTGAAGTTGAAAGAAATTACAACGGAAAATTTTATGATGTGGAAGTTTTGAGGCATATTGGGCTGTGCAGTTCTTACATGGGCCTTTCTCTTTGATCTCAGAATCTGACAAGTTTTGGGCTCCAATTTAAATCCACCAGTATATCTATTTTTTAGGGGCAATTACATGTATCACCCTCAAAAATTTCAAAATTATGTATTTACTTCTCTGAAGTTCATAATATCATATTTACCCCTTTAAATTTCAAAAATTCACAAATTTACCCAATTAACTAAAACTGAATTTAATTGTATTTAACATTCTATAAAATATAATTAATTAACCTAATGAAAAATATCCTTCCCCTTCTTCCAATGCTGGATCGGTCCCTTCCCGCCATTACATCTACCTCGTTTACTCCTTCATCTTTGCGCAATTGAATTGTGGGAGGCGACAGAAGAATAGTGAGATGGAGAAGAGCATGAAGCGGCGAAAGAGCGGACATACCAGAAGGAGTGGTCAAGAAAGTCGTCGTAGCTAAGGGAAGGAGAGTCGTGGAGAGTCGTGGGCAAGTCTATTGACGCATGTTGACCATGGCGTAAATTGAATTGATTAGTTGGTGTGTGTTTGAAAGGAGAGGAGATAAAACCATGGAAGAGCAAACAAAGGAAGGTCAAGGAGAAAGAGAGACAACAAGGGAGAGTTGAATGGAATCAGGGATGCAATAGGTATGAATTGAGGAAATAAATCTACTACGATTCCAAAGGATTGCAGGGTTCTTGCGATTCCAATCTTAACCGTTCATAAATTTTCAAATTCGTGAACAAAAATTAATTTCTTGTGAAATTTGTATATTCTAATAAATAAACGGTTGAAATTAGAATCGCAGATACCTGCGATTCTTTGGAATCGCATCATGTTTATTTCCATGAATTGAGCTATGTGCAGCTTTTTTGGTGTAGATGTTGAATACTCAAACGCATGTTGACATTTTTGTTTCCTTTTTTTATTTTTTATTTATATAATTTTTTTAATGCTCACCTTTAAAAAACGGTTGACATTTTTCTTGACCTTTAACGGAATATGCTGATGTATAATTTTGTAAATTCCCATTTTTTTCTATATTACACAAATTATACATGCAATGGCTATTTAACTATTTTTTTTTCTATATTACAGAAATTATACATGAATTCTGTGAGGTTTGCTAAGTTTGTTTGTGCATTAGTTGGGACATCAAACTGTGCACCGGGTCCCGGGACAAATACAAAACAAACATTCAGTTAATTAGGACCGTTACATAATAGAATTAGTTGCAACTATGTGCTTCTTTTGTTTTTTTTGATAAATTCACAATTAGAACTCTTATATTACATACATTAGTGTCAAAAAATAAAGGGGGAATTTCATGTACACCCCCTTAAAATTTTGAAAATTACGTAGTCCCCTCTAATATTCATAATATCATATTTACCCTTCTTTACGTCAAAAACTCACATTCTCATTTTATTATCTTTTCTATTAAAACTCATTTTAAATTTGTGAAGCACTCATTTTACCCTTTATTAAAAAAAAAATAAACTAATAGACTGTTCTAGAAAAATATCAGTCTTTCAATTGGTCTGTTTATGAGGGTAAATGAGTCATTTATCTAATTCTGACGTTTACACGAGCATATACCTAAGCATCAGAAGTAGAGAAATGACTCATTTTCTCTCAGAAACCATCCAATTAGAAGACTAGCATTTTTCTAAAACATGATACATTTTTTTATTTTTAATAATGAATAAAATGAATATTTCATAAATTTAAATGAGTATTAATTGAAATAACATTAAAATGGGAAATTTTGAGAATTTTTGAAGTTTGGAAGGAAAATATGATATTATGAATTTTAGAGGGGAAATATGTAAGTTTGAGGGGTATCCATGATATTCTCCAAAAAATAATTATGATATGCTTATGTATAATAGTGTATTAATTTTATATTTAATAGTTTGAAACTTTGAATGGGGAGTGTAGTGTAACTAGAAGAGGGTGTGAGACACGTGGAATAATTATTAAATTTAAAAGGTCTAAGAATCTGGTAATGAGTGGTGAGAATTGAGTGAAAATCCCTTGAAATTGGAAAACAGGATAAAGAATACAGCGCGAATATTCTGCTGGATTTCCTGTTCAAGGTCAACCACTGTGAATTAAATTCATGATGCCCATCGTATCGGATAAAATTCTTAACATATAAGTTTTGAATTAAATACTTGGTGTATCTGACTCGTTCGCTAATAGTTTTTTTGTTATTCAATTGAACTGTTAACGAGCCAGCTCGTCGCTAGCTCGGTTCAGAATTAAAGAGTTAAGTTGGACCTAGCTCATGCACGAGCTAACTCGGCTAAGCATCAATATATGAATTTATATGTATTTTATACTGTTCAGCTCGGTTCAAAAAGTTTGTAGAATTTATTTCTCTTAAAACCAAGCCAACTCGTCAGCTCGCGAGTTAGCTCAGTGCAGCTCGGATCTTTAAAGTCATCTCGCTCGTAACTCGGATGAGCCAATTCGT
Source organism: Carex arenaria (assembly GCA_964058825.1). Lineage (NCBI taxonomy): Eukaryota > Viridiplantae > Streptophyta > Magnoliopsida > Poales > Cyperaceae > Carex > Carex arenaria. The sequence continues at coordinate 278,364 of CAXKVW010000051.1, read as the reverse complement.
GATGAGAGCAAACTAGACCCAACTCGTTACCAACCGTACTTTATACAATATATGTAGCGCAGAATTTGTATCCTCAAAGTATCTTCATTTCAATAAGACTAATTAATTTCTAAATAATTGTTAATTGCTAAATAAAATTAAGACTTTTTTAATTTAAAAACAAAACCGTTATTTAATTAACTCTGGCACGAATATCAAAACAGATCACCTCTATCTACAATATGCACTAAATTTCTTTTGCTTGATTGGGACTAAATCTAGACCGTTCATTTATTCTGACATGAATTTCAAAACTGATCTCCTATATCTATAATTGCATCAAATTTCTTTTGATACAGTTGACTATGCTTCAACTGAATTTGTATCCGCTCAGATATTGTATTCTTATTACAATTAGAAAAGAACGGTCAGGATTTAGTCTCAAACCAACAAAAAAATTGATACCTATTATTAGATGTAGGATTTTTGCTTAAACTGAATTTGTATCCGCTCAGATATTGTATTCTTATTACAAATAGAAAAGAACGGTCAGGATTTAGTCTCAAACCAACCAAAAAATTGATACCTATTATTAAATGTAGGATTTTTCTTGTAATGGAATAAGTAGTCAGGAAATTGCTAATATGCTACGCGTAGCATAGAGGACCTCCGTGCAACGGCTCAAAATTTGAGTTTTCAAAATCCTAACGGTCGATCCAAACCGTTTAACATGTAATATGTACTAAAATGTACTTGCAAACCAAATTTTACATTTTTTAGAATTTTTTTACTATTTATTAAGTAATTTACAAAACTGTTGTTTTTGAATAATTCTGGATCACTGAAAAAAGCAGTTTTGTAAAATACTTAATAAATAGTAAAAAAAAATCTAAAAAATCTAAAATTTAGTTTGCAAGTACATTTTAGTACAGATTATATGTTGAACGGTTCAGATGGACTGTTAAGATTTTGAAAACTCAAATTTTGAGCTGTTGCACGGAGGTCTTCTATGCAACCCGTAGCACCGTAGCCAAGTCCTAAGTAGTATTATATATAATGGGTCATATTAATGAGAGATATGTAGAAAAAGAGACTCGCTTTGCAGTTATACAATTAACATCTACATCGTAAATGAAAAAAAATGTTTGCGAACCCAACGACATAACTCTCATTATTAATTGAATGTGTCATTGTAATTTTACAAACCAAATAAGCATAAGAGAGAGTGAAGCAATATCAAACTTTGTATCAAAGAAAAAAAATAACAGAGAGAGATCACTTGGATTAAGATCTTTTTTCTCCAAGATCACATCAATTTTGCATTTTTATTTATAATCAAAATTTTAAATCTAAATGTCTGATCCCAATTTTTAATTTTATTTAATTTTATTGGAGAAATGTTTACATAAAATTTTATGATTTTTGAAGTTCATTTTTGATTGATTTTAAATGATTTTAATGTGAAATTGCCTCAAACTTCCAGGATATGACAACTTTTGGGCTTTTTTTCATTGATTTCAGAATTTTAGAAAAATCTAACCAGTTTAGTTCCAACATGGGCTTTTTTCATTGATCTCAGAATATGACAGTATTGGGCCTCCAATTCGAGTCATCTAGTATATCTATTTCTCAATTCGGGACACAATGTTATTTTTGAATACTGGTACAATGTTTAGGTCTCAATACCATAATACGCAAGACAGACCCACATGAGACCAGGAGGTGCAATTATTGCTTTGAATTTTAAGTTTTAATAGAGATCTATCTTTACTGTGCTCTTCTTTGAAATATTTTTGTTCCTTTTTGTATTTTTAATTTGTAATTTGGATTAATTTAGAATTAAAATTAAAATATTATTTTAAATTATAATTGGTAATTAGAATTATAAGTTAGAGCATCATAAATTTTAAGTCAAAGTATTAAAAATATAAATTAAAACAATATTTTTTATTGAGTACTTAATTAGTTAATAAATTTAAATTCAATTCACTATTTTTTTTTTGCACTCTGACATAGCAATAATACGTGGCGTCTCATTAATAACTCATTTACAGCCTTGCATGACTTTTCTAAGTGGCAAGTAACCACAGGTTTGAATTCGCATCCTTTGAGATATCTCATATTTTGCATGACCTTTTGAAAAATCACAACCGTTCACGTTCTGCACGAATCCCAAAGCTCAAATAATATTGGCTCCCTGCGCTATCCCCGAATAGGAACCAGCATGTCGGTCACGCAAAATATGAGATATCTAAGAGCATAAGCACTCAGGTTAATTTGGGCACCAACTAGTGTCAGTCCAAAGAAGTCTTTATAGGAGACAGAGTCAACCTCTGAACTCCTTAAATAAATAACAAGTAAAGAAGTCTTTACAGGAGACAGAGTCAAAATATTTAAAGAGAGGCAAAAGTTTTAAGGTGAAATTTAATTTCATAATTATTTTGAATATTAGGCATATTATTATTTTTTTTAAAGTATATATTTGAAGAAAATTAAGATGTAATATATTTTCATAATTTTTTTTAATCTTAAGTATATTTTTCTAATTGCTATTGAAAAGAAATATGTTTTAATTTTTTATTAGGTATAGGACACGTGGCTCCGCACCTGAGTCATGAAAATTCTTGCTTTCATTTTCATATGTGGGGATCCGCATCGCCTCCCTTCCCATATTTCTCATATTTCGTTTTCATGCCTCTGTTTCTCCAACACAAACTACTGCTCTGTTTCTCCCTTTCTTATTTTTTTTTCTTTTAATTTGATCGGTCGCCATATTAGAAGAAACAACCATTTATGGAGGAAGCAAGTGTCTGCATTTTGACGGGCAACCTGATACGTGCCAATGCCGCGCGCAACGTGCCATCATCCGAGCAAGCCGTGCCAGCACACCAGACCAGGAGAAAATTAATGAAGGAAAAACGTGACGTGTCTTGGTCACATGACGTGATCAAAATGGTGGAGGACAGTCACGTCACGTGTGGTCGTGATCAAATGTGACATAACAGATCGCATTTAATTATTATTTTCAAGTTATAAAATAAATTATAATTAAGAAACTATTACAAAATAAATTATAATTAAGAAATAATGTTGAAATTCTAAGATCTTGATTTGTTCGGTTTGGTTCTTATTCTATTTTGGTTTGGTTCAGTTTGATTTATGAAAATCGAATAAAACTTTGGTTTTGCCTCATTTAATTTGGTTTGGACCGAACCGAACTGAACCGATGAACACCCCAGTCATAATAATTCAATTTGAAAATTTTAAACCGTCTATAATTTGATTTTTCTATCTATTTGATAAAATGGAATCGTATAGCATAGGGATTCCGATGGATGGAGAAATATTTTTTTTAAAAAAATTAGATCCATTTGCTATTACTGTTTAAATATGCTGAAATTTGATATATTTGATATATTAAATACGAAGACCATTAATTTTAGTCATCTTGATGAGCATGTTTTCTCCGCACAAGTCATGCATACTGAAGTACTATTTTTATGATTCTCAATCAAAACTAATATTGGACAACGTCTACAATTACATATTTCTCATATAGAAAAAATAAATATCTCACACTTTCAAATTTAACACTTCCTGAAATATTTAATGACACAAACAAAATTCATATAATGTCTCATGTTTGGGTCTATCTGTTGCCGTATTGTTTAATACAGATCAATGAAATTAAACTAATACTCTTATTATTTAATTTGTAAAATATAATCAACATTTAAATCTCATGCTAACTATGTAATAGTAAACTACTGGTTCTTACTAATTACTAAGGTTGAGGACAATTTAGAGTTATTACCTTACTTTAATTACGGAATTTCACAATTCAAGTTCTCAACTCAAACGATTTATAAAATAATTAATCTTAAGAAACAAAATGATATACATCATTCAATAGTGAATGAAAACAAAGGATACAATAGTGAATAGTCCAACTATGAGCTCATAGGTCTAACACTAATACATTAATTTCCCACTAAATTAAAGGGAAAATTTCTAGTGTGCTCATCTAAACTTTTAAAATAGCCAATTTCCCCATCAAAACACCACAATATCCAATATACCCATACAAATTTATCATCCTTTCTTCTATCCCCTTTTAACAATTTAACATTTTATTTAGTTATTTTAAAAATTAAATTGACCAATACACCCTCTAATTTTAAATGGACTTGTCCATTATTTCTAATTGTCTTCTTCCTCTCTTCCTTCTTAAAATCCCTCTCTCCTCACATCATTGCACTTTATCTCTCTTTTTGTTCCCTGTTAATACGTACTCTCTCCTCTTCTAATTCTATCAATTTCCATCACCTCCCAGCTGACTTGACACTTGCAATCACACAAGATAAAATTTCAGACAATCGAGTCGACACTTCAAATCATATGCATAGGGGTAATTTCTGTAATAAAGTTTGAAATCCAGGGACGTGTTAATACCACCTCCTCTCCCCTAGGTCTATGCATGTCCAATTTCAGTAATTTCAGGCATTATTAAATTAATTTTGTGAAATTCAAAGACGTAGCAGAGAAAACATTTCGTTTGACATGGCACTTATCTATCTCTGCCTGAGTAGAGTATTTTCATGTCGCTCCATATGCGTCGATAAGTTGAAATTAATCTATACTTCATTGAATCAGTAATTGAATTTAAAATTCATAGATAGTTTGTTTAGTTTTGTATGCATTGGAATTAATGTAATGTTCATTTACCTTCATATGAGTGTTGTGGTTCTGGAACCAGAACTGGACCTGGCGGCTCTCCAAATTTATTAATAAATATAAAAAAGGATGATAGGACGATTGATTGGGGAAGGATTGAGAAGAAAGAGTCAGGCTTCAAAGTTCTTGGATTGTTTTTATTTGTTGTTATTTAATAAGTTTTCGGTGGGAGATGATGGATTTCATGGAGGGAAGAAGAGGACATTAGGGCAATGAATATTAAGGGTATATTGGTCAATTTAGTTTTTAAAATAATTAAATAAAATGTTGGATAGTTATAAGGGGATAAAAGAAATGATGTTAAATTTGTATGGGTATATTGGATATTGTGATGTTTTGATGGGAAAATTGGCTATTTCAAAAGTTTAGATGGGTACGCTGGAAATTTTCCCTAAATTAAATGCATAGTGTTGAGAAAAGGATATCTCCAGTACTGAAAGTAATGCAGATAGGGAGATTGTCTATCAAATGGCGACCAAATGGATATTTTTGGCGGTTGTTTCATTCTTCATAGATTACTTGAAAATTTGAGAACCAACTTTCTCGCACAAAACTTTTATGATCTCTTTATATTTGTGACCTCCACAATTTTTGTTTCGGAATTAGGCCCAACATCCCCTCTCTATGTACCCAACTTTCTCTATAAATGCCCAAAAGAGTTGCTCTGTTTCTCCAACACAAACCCTTCCTCCTCTGTTTCTTCCTTTATTAATTGTCGTTTATCTCAAATTAATAGTTCAATTAATTTGAGATAAATTCTTGTGTGTCGTTTATATAATGTTTCAATGATTTTATTCACTTATATTCATGTTAATCATGTAAATTAAAATTTTGTTGAATTCTTGGAGTTTAATTCATTTCAGTTAAAAGTTTTAATTGGTCGCAAATTAGTAATTGCTAGTCGTTAATTCTGATTTATACTTAATCTTCTTCAAATTTTCAGATTATAACAATTGTAGTGTTCAATTTTTTAATTACAGACACTCATGCTCAGGGGCGGAGTCAGCCTTTAAAATTATGGGAGTCAAACGTATATAAGGATCAATCATGTAATATTTTTGTACTACGAATGAGATCAATTTTACGATATCCATATTATTTAATTTACTCTAAATTATAAAAAATATCATGCATAATTATAAAAAATTTTTTTGAAAATAAATAAGGGTCAATTGACCCTATTACTTGACTGTGTCTCCGTCTCTACTCACGCTATTGCAAAATTATATCCACGAGTTTAAACATATTATTCTAGTGTTCATTTTCAAAGTAATTAACCACATGTTAATTTGGGCATGTGTTTCATTTAATACAGGTTTTCTTGAAATAGAACCGAGCAACCTTGATCACAAGACGTACGCAGATATCTACCGATTAGTGCAAGTCAAAATTCTTGTCATGTTGCCTAGACAGCGGAGGCAATTCCTGATTTTTAGTTATAGGAAACGTGGCTCCGCACCTGATGAGTTATGAAAATTCTTGTCAATGTATTTCAAGGTTCTTTGATAATGATACAACCATAGAAAATTGTTGCTTTCATGCTTTCATTTTCATCAGAAAATTCTTCCCATATTTCCCTACTACGAAAGCTCAAAATAGTTGCTCTATTTCTCTAACACAAATCACTCTTCTATTTCTCTCTTTCTTATAATTTTCTTTTAATTCCATCGGTCGCCAAATTAGAATAAACAACCGTAATTAATGGAGGAAGGAGGAGCACTCTACTTGATAGGCAACCTAATGCCTGCGCAATACCGTGCACACCGTGCCATCATCCGTGCGGGTCGTGCCAGAGCACCAGACCAGGAGAACATGCAGCTTCGGCACCTAGGTAGTAGGTTGGCAACGATGGGAAAAATCAATATTGTTGCAGTCGCATATTATGCCTTCATCAATCAACCGGCAAGAAACCTAGCCGATCAAATTCCAATGTACATGCGTATGATCCTCTCAGTCGTTCAAGGTTTCACCTTTGTCTCGGGGATCATCGCAATGGCAATCGGTTGGCTCTTGGTCGTTCACGATAACCCCCGCCAGCACTGCCGTCTTGCGAAGGCGATATTGTTACTAATTCAGTTTGCATCTGCTTTCGCCTTAGGATTCCTACTCTCGGCCTGCTCTTCTTCAGTTAATTTGCATTAGACAGCGGGGTGTATGTGTTTGACTTGTATTAATATGCAGAGTTGTCACACCCCGGATATAGGGGGCATGACAACTTGCCGCGTGTATATCTAACAACACGTAAGGTATGTGGATCTTTTGTATGAATTGCTAATATATCTATTTTATTTTAGCTAGATTTCAAATAATAATTTACAATAATTATCTAATCTTTTATAGTGGATGATGCTAGAGATACATTCTCTGTATCATGTCAGATATAATAACTCCAAATTTCCATACCTTTATCTGGTCTTACTGTCAATTATAACCCAAAAGCATATATTTATCTTCCTATAAACCCATATAGGAAAAATAGATGAGAAATAGTCAATTATTTTCCAGTGTGTTTTTCAACTTAGATGATTAGATTTGAAGGAAATTCATATTCAAAATAAAATCTCTGCACGAGAAACTAACAATTTATTATATAATGACAAATGCAAATGCAAATGCTTAATAACAATATCCAATGAACAACAAAAATTATATAAATAAATTATAACTCTAATAATTTTATCAAAATAAATGATTTGGGTCTAATCTTTTAAACTATAATGTCCAGTAATGTTTGGTTTCCTAACTTTACAATTTTTAATCTGATAACACTGACAGATGCCATCCGACTTGCCATGTAGACGCCATCTAGCAACCCTCATCTATATTTTCACATAACATGTATCTTTCATGTCAGGGCTTATACTATTCTAATTATCCTAACAATTTGTTAACGAAATAGTACGAAACCAATATTACAATACTGTTATTATTGAAAAGAAAATTAATGATAAGACGATTACCATAGTTCATTAGTCTTAAATCACAACTCACATTTATTCAATATCCCTTACACAACTGGTACTGGATTCAACTGGGACCATTCAACAAATGCGCATAAGGATCTTGGGTCAAGTCTACTAGTGATCTACACTTTGCAATATTCAATATTCATTCTTTTGTATTCAATAAAATCGGTAACTACGGTCTCAATCAATTATTTGCAATATCAACATGACGATAAACAAACTTATATGTAGTTCAGTTTCAATTATATTGAGTTATGTATATGATGCAACAGTTCAATCAATGCAATCAATCAATTATTCAACATGCAAGCAAGTTACAATTTAATTGCTGGTAATAAACCTTAGAGTAATTCAATAAACCCACACCAGATATCGTAGGGCAACAAGCGAGGTCAGCAATAGTTTGTTCTTTATGAACATTATGTCTTATCAATCTTATTTGTTAATTATGCCTACATCAGAATAATATATATTCTGATCAATACTTATAATCATTTAGTATAACGAAACAGTTTAGATTTTATTTCAAGTTATCAATAATTAATTCTAATTTCTTTATACATTTGCTGTTATTATTAAATTGTTATTTTGAAAGCTATTATATATTTGAAAAAATTTCTAGTGTACCCATACAAACTTTTTAAATAGCTAATTTTCTCATAAAAACACTAAAATATTCAATATCTCCATAAAAATTTAACATCTTTTCTTCTAGCCTTTTTATTTAGTTATTTCAAAAATAAAATTAACAATTATACCCTCCTCTTTCCTCAACTTCCTTGATGCCTGAGGCGGAGGGAAGGGGCCCACCTATACCGATAGGACCCCATCATAAAAGGGCAGTTGTTAGGTTCCATATGCTGAGCCGAAAGACATAAATTTTGTACGGAATCTTAGTAAGGTTCCTCGTCTCGTCCTCATCGCAGCATCGAAGAGTACCTATGCACTATGTCCCGGTTCACTGATAAGGAATTTGAGTTGGAAGATAACACAATTAGTTAGGTGCCCTTGTAGTTGTCTGCGCGAAGGAAGTTGAGAAGAGGGAAAAGTCTCTCCTTGATAACAGGTGGCGGTTGAGAAACTGCACACTGTTAGTTACCGATTGATTTCGACAGAAAAGGCTTGGGGAAAGAGGCATTGAATGGCTAGAAATCCAGCTCAATGGTGAATGCACCAGCGCTGGAATTAGAAAGGCACTCAAACCAATTACAAAGGAAAACCAAAATAGTAAAATTAGTGCAAGTAACTTGTTGTACGCATCAATATATACGTTTCCTCAACAAGGCTCTCCTTGAATTTGAGGTACTCAGCCATGGGGGAAGAACAATGGCTTTCCTGATTTACACAAGCAACAGAGAAAAATGGGTTGTTAGATAGTGCAAATGATTAAATAGAATCAAGATATAATTCGTATTCATGCGTCATCAAAACAACAGTAAGTTAATTATGTCAACGAATATCAAGGGCTTATTATTGAACTTGAAATCCTGTATTCTACTGGTTATGTATCCTGGAAAATGAAACCCAAACCATTAACAGAACAAGTGTAACTTTGAGCACCGATGACATCATTTAAATCAAAGATCAAATAAATTAAAGGGAATAAAAGAAATAATGTTATGTTTTTGTGGAGATATTGAATATTATGGTGTTTTAATGGAAAAATTGGCTATTTTAAAAGTTTGTATGGATATACTAGAAATTTTCCCTATATATTATATTTGTTTAGTTCATATTTAATTTTGAAGCCTTAACGTGTTCGCTAATATCATTTAAATCCTCATACATATATTTAAGTACCTTGATACTCATATCTCCAATAGTGTTTCACTAATAAAAGTACAAATTCCAATTAATGCTATTTTTTGATTATTTAGTTTATTATTTCTTTAATCATTTTCATTTAATTTCCATTTCGACCTTATAATAATATATATGTTTTCGGCTCTGCATAAGGCAAGCCCAGTTTCTTTTAATTCTCTCATTTCTTTTTCTAAAGTCCAATTTAATTCAAATTTTCAGTTCTGGGCCGAAGACCCATTTCCTTTTTATTTTTTTTATCAAGCCCAAGCTTACAATTAAAATTCACATTTCATCATTTAAATCCGAAATGTTTTATTTATCAAGCACCAAGGCCCCTCTGAAATGTTTTATTTACCAAGCCCTAGTAATTTTCTAAAACCTTCTACTTCATGTTTCTTCTACAAACCAGCCCTGGCAACATAAAACAGTGTACCAGTACTCAAAAGAGATTGGTATCAGCACCCACAATACTTGGCATTTATCCATCTACCCAGAAAACACAAGAGAGATATCAAACCGTAAATAAGAAAATAACCACGCACTGGTACAGACCGGGTTGAATTCGGTAACGACAAGTACGGTTTAGTGTTGAACTATAAATCAGAAATTCAAGTACTAAACCCCCAGGCAACCTTGGCACAGAAGTAAGCAAATAACCATCACAAATTTCGGTTTTCAAATTCAATTAAAGAACATAAAGGTAAAAAGAGGCCTCAGACAAATCTATCAGCATACTTTATAAACCATGTTTTCAATTAACTCATCACAAGATTTAGCTTTTATATCCGTTTAAATAAACCTTTTCCAAAATCCCAACTCAGTTTTGAAAGAGGAACATACAGAGAACAAGAAAACCAATACAGAGAACAAGAAAACTACACGAATATCAATGTAGATCAGACGGTTTAGTTTGATTTTAAATAAAATTTGTGAGAAAACCCACCAAATATTTTTTCTTAAAGAAGAGAGTCAAATCCCCCTACTTTATTATTTTATTAAAAAAATATTTATAATGTACAATATTTGTTGAAAATTTAAAAACAGCTAACAGAGAAAATCATGAATAGCTCTCACATAAGAGTTTAAAATAGTTTATCCTTTTTTTTTAATCTTTGGTAGAAGCTACCAAATGTGTTTAAATTAGTTTATCGGATGCAGATCTTTCCATTCCTTTCCGGTCTAGGATACTATTTGCAGCCCGTCTAAATTTTATGGCTCGGTAATTTTGATAATTTTCTTGAATACATATTTTATTAGATCTAATTACAAAATTTAAATACTTCAGGTTTAATTTATCAAATTTTGACCTACTTATGTTACTCAAGATGTTAAAGACTAATTTGTAAATTCACTTATAAAAGATCGGAACGTCTGATTATAATCCGGACCAATCTGATCCAAATTAGAATTCACTGGAATGCTTTAAGATTCATGCAGATTTTCATCAGACGGTCTGAATCCTAACTCAAACTTTGGGTCACTTTAGGAGATCTGAATTCCCCCACCTCTCTTTTGTGATTCATAAAGAAACAAAAAAAGAAAAAAAAAAGAAAAACAAGTTATATATATGTTTGAATATCGATTGATAATTTGATTTATCTGATTAGGATTCAGATCATGAATAATTGTAATACTTCAATTTAAAAGTTTTAGACCATGCGCTATAAGATAGTCGGGCATTCTTCATAAAAATGTATTGGAGGTTTGATACTAGTCATCTCTTAAGTGGGTACATTTGGATGGGAGCTAAAATAGCTAGAATAATAAATTTTAATAATAGTAAATGAGAATAGAGAAAAAATAGTAATTTTTAAATTAGTGTAAAAATAATGTTATTCGGATTAATAAAAATATTGTTTGAATTGTACATGTGGAATAGTAAATAATTGTAACCAATAAGAAATAGTAAATAGTTGTAACCAATAAAGAATAATGAATAGCCTCTATTCTTGTGTCATCCAAATATAGCCTAATTAATTTCAAAATAAATGAAATCGGTAAGTCTCACCCCACTTTTTGTCAATAAATAAATAAATATATAATTTGAGTTATTGATTTTTTTTATTATTATATGATGAGTATGGGATTACGATAAAGTTGTCTAATGATTACACTTGTTTTAAAGAAAATAATAGTTACTAACTAAAAAAATCTTAGTAATTAGTAATAGTTCTTGAATCAAATGAATTATATCTGTCTATTTGAATTTGAGTTGAATTCATAACATTTTGAATTGTGTAAAAGACGTCCAAATCTGTTGAAATCCCCACTCCTATTTCAGGATCCTGAAATCCCTCCTCTCTCCCTATATCTCTCATCTTTCTTTCTCCTCAATTTTTTAGGAGAGAGAAAGAAGAGAGAGGAGAGAGATAGAAAGAGAGGAGGGATTTCAAGATCCTAAAATAATAGCTGAAAATTTTAGCTGATCCCAATTCGTGTAAAAGTAAGTATAGGAAATATGATAGTTTGATGTAGACATTCCTACATCAGACTATGTCCGTTTTGTATAAATCGTCAGCTTGAATAATTTAATATATTTGTATGAATTAATTCAATCTATTTAAAAAGATAATTTATTTAAATTAACTCAGTTATAAAGAATCACATAGTTAAATAATAATTTATGAAACTTTGTAACTATGTCCGTTATATTCTTTATTTTAGTTATGGGTTACCAATATTCCTAAAACAAACCCTACAGATTAAATAGACACTAAAATTATTTTGGTTCAGTTCATCAGTTGAAAACTGATTGTACCGTCCGGTACCGAATATGATATGCTTCCGTCAAAGAAGACATTGAAATATATACAATTGATGAATAGGTGATCTCTTTGTCACTTTTATATAAATCCTTTTTAATATTACGCATTATTTTTAATGTACATTTACAGTATATTGTGTTGCTCACGCTTTTAATCAATTTTAATCACATTTATAATCTTAAAATCATCAAAATTGATGGATCATATTCAATGTATCATCAATACATACTCATAAATTTATTTCCAAAAACATCAAGCAGATATTATTACTAAGATGTTATTTCTATGGGCAGTTGAATTGTTTGCATGGTAGTGCGAGGGTTCATGGAAATAAATATTTTTTTGAATTCGAAAACTATTTGCATGAATACATCCAAAAATAGTAACGAATAAAAATTCGTGATGTGCAACTTTATAAATCTTTCCTATCCGGAGAAGAGATCCACTTACAATATTTGAAAGTTACAACATATTACAACATTGGATTTTGTGATTTTTAAAGTTCAAACAATCCATTCAAACCGTTCAACATGATATCTATATTAAAATGTGCTTTGAAATCAAATTTTACATTTTTTTATTTTTACTATTTATTAAGTATTTAACAAAACGGCTATTTTTAGACAATTCTGGACCACTGAAAAACAACAATTTTGTAAAATACTTAATAAATAGTAAAAAATGAAAAAAAAATGAAAAATTTGATCTCAAAGTACATTTTAATGTAGATATCATGTTAAACGGTTTGGATCAACTGTTTGAACTTTAAAAATTGTAAAATCAAATATTATAACATATTGTAAGATCCAAAATGTTGTAAGTGGATCCCTCCTCTTCCAATCCGTCTATGAAAATAAAATTTGAAGATCCACCACCCGTCAAACATGTCACATAAGCGAAATGAAGGGTCTATGAATTATGGCTCCTGGGTCTAGCACTAAACACATTTTCCCACTAAATTAAATGCATAGTGCTGGGACAATGATATCTCCAGTACTAATTGTAATGCAGATAAGGAGTATCTACCAAAGCAAAATGATTCCACATTCCAACACTAACCAAAGCATCTCCAGTACTGAAAGTAATACAGATAAAGAGCTCGCCTAACACTAACATATTTTCCCACCAACTTTAAAAAGGATATCTCCAGTGCTGATGTAATGAATGGCAGATAAGGAGGGTCCAAGGAAAAATCCAACACTACCCAAAGCATCTGGCCTAGTCGCCTTTGCCTTCAACACGTATAACTACAATTTTAAAATCATATGGCAACTTAGCACTTGTACAATCATATGGTAACTTAGCACTTGTACGAGTGCCTTAATATATATAACTACAATTTTAAAATCATTTAACAGTTTAGAACCCGTACGGATGAATGTAAATCTGCCTCTTCTCGCCTTTACATGATTTAAAAAAAGAAACCAAAGCATCTCCAGTATTGAAATTAATACAGACAAAGATTACCGACTAACAGAATGTAGCACTAACACATTTCCCACTAAATTAAATGCATAGTGTAGAAAAGGATATCTCCAGTACTCATATAATGCAGATAAGGAGAATTGTTAAACAAGGATATCTCCAACGCTAACCAAAGCATCTCCAGTATTGACTGTAACGCAGATAAAGAGATTGTCTAACACTAACACATTTCCCACTATCTTAAATGCATAATGTTGACAACAGGATCTCTCCAGTACTAATTGTAATGCAGATAGAGTTGCTCTGCTTCGCCCCTCAAACCACATACCCTTTTCTAGGAAACCGGAAGTATAACCCATCTTTCTGTATAAAAAGAGTTGCTCTGTTTCTCCAACACAAGCCCTTCCTCCTTTGTTTCTCCAACACAAGCCCTTCTTCCTTTCTTATTTGTTTATTTTTGATTCCATAGGTTGCCAAATGGAGGAAGCAGCAGAAGCACTCTATTTGATGGGCAACCTGATGCGGGCCCAATACCGTGCACACCGTGCCATCATCCGTGCTGGCCGTGCCAGAGCACCAGATCACGAGAACACGCAGCTTCGGTACTTGGGTACTAGCTTGGTAGTAATGGGGACAATTATCGCTGCAGTCGCATATCACGCATTCATCAATCCAAATCCAGCCTACATGCATGTAATCCTCTCAGTCGTTCAAGGTTTCATGTTTGTCTCTGGGATCACCGCAACGGCAATCGGCTGGCTCTTGTTCGTCGAGGATAATCCCCGCAAACACCGCCGTCTTGCGAAGGTGATCATGTTACTAATCCAGTTTGCATCTGCTTTCGCCTTCGGAATACTACTCGTGAACTGCTCTGCTTCAGCTGCTTTGCATTAGTTTGCACATATCTGTGCGGGGTGTGTGAGTGTAATTAGGTCTGATATATGGGCATTAGAGTCATCCGATGCACTTTGAGATTTGTGCACAAACTGCTTTGAGATTTATGTGCACGAATTTTAAAGCACATCAGACGATTCTAATGCCCATCCAACCTTAACTACAATCCTTTTGTGAGTGTGTGTTTGCTTTTTCTTTGTATCCAAATTTATGTTTCTGAAGCAAATTAAATAAATTTCGAGTTATTTGTAATATGGCTAAATGTTAAAGGCATGTTCAGTTGTCACATGATTGTGCAAAATAATATATTTTAGGTATAAGAATAGTTATGAAAATGTGTTGAAACGTTGTACCGTTGGAATAGTTGTGGGAATCTTAATTTGAAAATTATAATCATGAGAAAATATATTTTTCTTTTCTAAAGACCAGTTGTTAATAATTATTTTTTTGATCAATTGTAATAATCTAAAATTCAATATTAAAATATAATATTATTTAGGAAAAGAAAAAAATAAATTATAAAATAAAGTAAAAGTAGTAAGTGATGGTGAGGAAAAACAATTTATATTTTAATAATACAGAAATAAAATAAAATATATTTGTGATAAAAATAAAAATTGATAAGTTATAAAAAAAAAAAAAGAATGAGCAACAATTGAAATGCAAGAAAAAAAAAGTTTAACTTCGGTTGTTTTTTTTTTAATGTACAAATTCAATTCTCATCCATTATTCCGTGGTAATTTTTTCTATTGTCAAAGGATAAACAAACGAATACCAAATAGGTAAAATATCCCGCCGGACCAAATTTTTTAGGCTCTGTTCGGCATGCTTATGGACTGGAGAATGAACATGGGAACAAAAAAAATTGTGAACTGATTTTTACTATACTTGTGGGAAAAAAAAATTCAATATGAATAAAAAAAAATTTCCCACGCGCATAATAATGCGCCGAACAGGTCTTTTAACGTATTTCCATGGGAATTAGACGCGCTGAATAGGTCCTAAATCATTGTCTAAGGGATTTGAATAATATTTTATTTAATGTCCTGCTTCAACTATCTGATTTGTTTCAAAATTCATACAAACGATATAAATATACATAATCATTTAAATTTATTAAGTTCAAACAGTTAAATCTGACATTGAATAAAATTTATCCAAGTCATTTGGACAAAATACAAATATAACACCAAAGCTTTATTTTTTTTCTTGTTAAAGAAGAGAACTAAACTCTAAACCCACTACATTTATATTGTAGAAAATGTATCAAAAAATGAGTGCATTACAATGTATATGTCATCTTGTGTATTGGATTCTAAATTGTTAAATTTAAAGCTCAAACAGTCGATCTAAACTATTCAATTTGATCTTCATATTAAAATGTATTTGGTGACAAAATTTCATATTTTTTAAAAATAATTTGCTATTTCTTTAGAATTTTTAAAAATTATTGTTTTTGAGAAACTTTTGAACCATTAAAAAAAAACTATTTAAGTCACTTCCAATCTCCCGTCTGGTGTCGTCACATAACAGCAGTTCCAATCTATTAAATTGGCAACGAAATAGACAAATAGATTAATTTAAGTCACTGAATTCCTTCGAAAAATTCACACCTCTACAGAGAGAGATACGCATACATGCATCTACTTAGCTATGTTTGAATTGTGCAAGAATTAGTATAAAAATAGTAATTTTTGAGTTAGTGGTTGAACATAGTGCTAATTCGAGTGGTTTGAGAATAGTGTTAACTTTGAACTATTCGGATTAATAAAAATGTCGTTTGAATTGTATATTTGAAATAGCAATGAGGAGAATGAATGAAATAATAATTAAACTAATATTATATTACATTTAAGCTAATTTTTTTTAATACTAATCTAATATTTTATTTATTACTAATATAATTTAATCTGATATTATATTTATTTAAAACTAATATAATATATAAAATAATATTATATTACATTTAACATTTAAACTAATATTATATTACATTTAATATTCAAACTGATATTATATTATATTTAATTCTAATCTAATCTAATATTATATTTATTTAATTCTAATATAATATTGAAACTAATATTATGTTACATTAAACTGTTAAATTAATATTATATTTATTTAATAGTGTCTAATATATAAATTAAATATTAAATTTAATATTTAAACTAATATTTTATTTAATACAAATCTAATCTAATATTATATATAATACTAATCTAACATTTTAAATAATATTATATTACATTTAACATATAATTAATATTATATTATATTTAAATAATTTTATATTATATTTAATAGAATATTTTATTTAATAGTAATCTAATCTTATATTATATTTATTTGATACTAATCTAATATTTAAACTAATATTATATTTATTTAATACTAATCAAGTATTTTATTTAATACTATTTTAATATTTAAACTAACTCTAATTGAGAGGAATCAAAATTATTTTTTATTAATATCACTAATCCCACTAGCTCTATTCTTGCTAACTTACCATTTCTCTATGGATTAGGGGTATGTTTGGATGCACAAGAATAGCTACTGATTTTAGAATAGCATTGCTATTCGGAACAAGGTGTATCCAAACGAGAAATAGAGCTATTCGGAATAGCTACTATTTTTAGAATAGCATTGCTATTCACTATTCTTACAAAAACAGGGAATAGCATTTGTTGCTTTCAATATTAATACTAATCTAATATTTAAACTAATATTATATTACATATAATATTTAAATTAATATTATATTGTATTATATTTAATCTAATAATATATTATATTTAATCTAATATTTTATTTAATACTAATATAATATTTAAAATAATATTATATTATATTTAATCTAATATTTTATTTAATACTAATCTAATATTTAAAATAATATTATATTACATTTAATAATTAAATTAATATTATATTGTATTATATTTAAACTAATATTTTATTCAATACTAATCTAATATTTAAAATAATATTATATTACATTTAATATTTAAACTAATATTATATTACATTTAATCTAATATTTTATTTAATACTAATCTAATTTTTAAATTAATATTATATTACATTAATATTTAAACTAATATTATATTACATTTAATATTTAAACTAATATTATATTATATTTAATCTAATATTTTATTAATACTAATCTAATATTTAAAATAATATTGTATTACATTCAATATTTAAACTAATATTATATTACATTAATCTAATATTTTATTTAATACTAATCTAATATTTAAAATAATATTATATTACATTTAATCTAATATTTTATTTAATACTAATCTAATTTTTAAAATAATATTATATTATATTTAATATAATATTTTATTTAATACTAATATAATATTTAAAATAATATTATATTACATTTAATATTTGAATTAATATTATATTGTATTAAATTTAATCTTACACATAAATTATTAAACAGTAGCTATTCCCTCCAAACTCTATTCCAAATATGTAATCCAAACAATTTTTTCATTGTTCGAATAGCACTGTTCTTAAACAGTAACTATTCTTATTTACTATTCTAAACAGTAGCTATTCTAGCTATTCTAGAGTTCATCCAAACGTACCCTAGTAGAATAGAGCTATTCTTGAGCTAACCTAATTTTCAAATTTGTGTTTGGATCACTCAAGATTAAAAATAGTGGAGTTAATTCAAAATTAGCTCTACTATTGTCTCATCCAAACGCAAACTTAATGTCAATTGAAAACAATATTTTTTTTCCTATCGGAACAAGGTGACTGGTACAAGAGCTAGCACACTGGACTGTACCGTCCCACACAGAAAGAAATAGCGCTCCGCCCCGGCCCAACCCATAGGTCCGCTAATGTCAAGCGAGTGTACAGCCATTACTTCCTTACCAGTTTACCAGTACCTTATACCTAAACCCTAAACAAAGAGAGAGAAAAAAGAAACTAACTTTGACAATGAGGCGCTTAACATCCTTGACAAACGCTCTGCTTGAATCCATTTCCATTTTTACCTCCAAACACCTAACATCAGTGTTATCAGAACCGGACCGGAAACAAAGTTATAATTCAAAAATAAGCCAGTTTTTCCTTACCAGTTTACCATTGCCATTTGAATTATGATCTTTCCATCAAAATTAAAAAATAAGCCAAATTATTAACGACAAAAAGGTTTGCAACCGAGAAACAAAGTTATAATTTTTGTCTTTAATTTTAAACTTAATAAAATAACAAATTAAGTAGGGGCTTTATTAAACTCTTCATATTTACAACAATGTAACTCCAAATAGATTTAATTGACTTCAGAAACATGAACTTAAATAGAAAAAAAAAACAAAAACAGTTGATAATACAGTTCAAACACATGCTACAAGAATGTGATAGTATCTGCAACGGCATACTGAAATAAAGGTGTTTTTTCTATCAGCAACAGAAATATCCGCGAGAGTGTACTGACAATATCACTCATGGATACTGTCATCCACAGGTGTCCACGACTCTTTCATATTAATAAAAACAAGTCAAATCCCCAGAAGAAGTGCTTTGGCGCGGCACCTAACGCAAATCAACCGATCAAAGAAGAGCAGGCCAAGAGTAGGAGTCCAAATGCGAAAACAGATGCAAACTGGATTAGTAACAGGACCACATTTGCAAGACGACGATGTTGATGGGGGTTATCACTGATGAACAAGAGCCAACCGAATGCCATTGCGATGATCCCAGACACGAAGGTAAAACCTTGAACAACTGAGAGCACGTAGGTAGGAATTGGATAGGCTAGTACATACCCAGGATGCGAAGGTGCATGTTCTCTTGGTCGGGTGCTCTAGCACGAGCTGCACGAATGATGGCACGGTGTGCACGGTGTTGGGTACGCATCAAGGTGTCCATCAAATTGCAGACAATTATTGCTTCCACCATTACTGGTTGTTTCTTCTAATTTGGTGACCGACGGAGTTAAAATTAAGAAAAAAAAAAGAGAGAAGGAGAACAGAGCACTGGTTTGTGTTAGAGAGACAAGTACAGAAACTCTTATGAGGTTTTTATAGAGGAAGATGGACGTGCGTGGCGGATGATGTTGCATGTGCCCAATTGCCCAATTTTGTTGTAAATTGTTACAAGAAAAAACCAAAGCAAGCAAAATTAAAAGAATCTCCGTTGCTCTTGGTTTGACAAGGCGCGTGAAACGGAGATTCAACGCTTTGATTCTTCGGCAATAGATATTATGTTGAAATCAAGCAAAATTAAGATTTTTTTTAGTTATTTATATTGAAATTTAATTTATATATTCTATTAATTTTTTAGATAGTTCAACCTTCTTATAAAATATCAAATGGGAGGCGGTATTATTGGGCTTTGAGATTAGTGCCAAGTTAAAATGAATGGTCCAGATTCAATAATTGTAAAAAATTACTTGTGCAGTAAGAGAGAGGATGTGAATTCCACCTACACGTGGTTAGCCAAAATTTCACTGATGATGGGACGGGCAAAGTTTGAATTCTGGATGTCAAGTCCGAATCTTTAATAAATGCTTTCGTTGGCTCTCTACGGTTTTCCGTTTTAAAATGTTCTGTACTACCAATCTACCATCGTTATTATAAAAAATTCGTGGATTTTAGTTTATTTTTTATTAACAATGGTAAAAATAAAAAAAATTGGTTTGTTTTCAATTTGCACTAAATTCAATTACAACCTATCTAAAATGTAAACTAGATAAGAGTTTTACATGTTTTTCATTTTATTTTGATAACTATGTAGTAATCATTTATTAACCATATACCTTATTCCGAAGCATATATCCAAATATTTATTTTCTTACTATTTTGATTATCTTTGTTAATTCCTTCTCTTATGTTGGATCCGTATCCTCTCTGCAGTAATGATGGGTCTCACTTTATAGTTTGAGATTAAATCTCTGCCGGTTTGAGATTCGGGGACATAGAGAGTATTATTGGGCTTTGAGATTTGTGCCAATTTAGAGTAAATGGCCCGGATTCATTAATTGTAGGGAGAGGAGGGTGTCTGATGCCCATCGGACCAAACTCAATTCGATGGGTGATTTTTACTGTCTGATTCACTTTAAGATCCGTGTACACGGTTATTAAAGCAAACATCACGGATATTAAAGTGATACTCACAGATCATGAAGTGGATCAGACAGTAGAAACTACCCATCGAACTGAGTTTGGTCCGATGGGCATCGGACACCCCCCTAGCGCTTAATTGTAAAAGATTCCCTTATGCAGTAATGGAGAGGATGTGAATTCCTCTTATGTTAACAACAACAGTATTGTTTCCAGGCACATTTGCTAGTTTAAACCTTCATGGGCTAACGGGCCGTATCCCCCATTACAAAACCGGTTGCACGAATTTTAGAGCCCATATTAAGATTCATGCGGACAATTATAATCATTAGTTGCTAAACCGGTTGCACGAATTTTGACTCCGATCTCTCTCTCTGTAGTTTCTCAAACTTTGATGTTAGATCTTGACCGTCCGATCAGAATTCGGGCTAACCTAGTCCGAGATGGAATGCTAGTGAGAGTCCAACCTAAAGAGAAGATAACCAAAGGAGACTAGAATTAAAATATTCTTAAGGTTATCGAACTTATCCATGAGCTTAATTTTCAAATCTATCTTATTCTTTCAAATGACGAATTCATACAGTTAAAATTAATTTTTTTTTTCTTTCTAGCTGTAGCTACTATCAGTTTTCTCAAAAAAAATAAAATTAATTTATTTTAAGACTCATGTATTTACGTAAAATTTATAAATTTTGAATTAATTTAGTATAAATCAAGTGATAAAAATAAATAAAGTTTATAAGTTAATTTTTCATTATTTTCTACTGTTTATTTTTACATAGTGCATCAATTTCATCGATTAGATAAACACCATAGTTCTACTTTTTTTATCAGTGGATCTTGGACAATGATAAGAAGTGTTCAGATTGACCCAAACAAATATTTGATTTAATTGTCCGTGACGTGAGCTTAAAAAGATGTTCAGATTGGCCCAAACAAATATTGATTTAATTGTCCGTGACGTGAGCTTAAAAAGGTGTTCACCTTGGCAAAGAAAAATGTTCAGCTTGGACAAAAAGAATACTAGTCTCCCTTCTCTTATTTTTCCCCATTTGGGATATATTTTGTCAATTGATCTTGCACAAAATTGAAAGTGTTCACCTTGTTCAGAGAATTACATCACTCTAATTAAAAACTTCTTATTTGGAAAGACTTATTACTTCTTCTTCTTCTTCTTCTTCTTCTTTTTTTTTTTGGGAGAAAGGAAAGACTCATTAATTACTTGCACAAGCTGTACGCAGCTGATTGGGCGGTTGAGTGGTTCATTCTTGATAGATTACTCTAAAAAAATCTTGTTTGGAAAAAACGGTTGTTCATATTTCATAGATTACTCTAAAAATTTGATTAATTAAAAAGTTTAATTTTTTTTTGTATGTATACACATCAGTACTCATAAGGGAAATAGAATTAACAGTTCAGATTAGTTATTTCAAACCAATTCGATAAATTTTATAGTTGAGTTTACAAAACAATTTAAGTACGTTTGGATGCACTCTAGAATGGCTAGAATAGTTACTGTTTAAAATAGTAGATAAGAATAATGAAAAGATAGTGATTTTCATAATAGTGTGAAAATAATGCTATTCGGAATAGTAAAAATATTATTTGAATTGTACATTTGGCATAGTGAATAACTGTAACTTATAAATATAGTGTTAACAATGTGCTTATTAAGAGAAAAGATAGACAAGTGGAGTCTTAAATAAATTATCATGACGTAGAGATAAAATAAGTGGTGTTAATTTTATTATTTCGGAATTGTGTTGACGGTAATAAATATTTTTTTTCTCTATTTACACTTTTGAATAGTAGCTATTCCAATATTTCCAAGGAATAGAGAATAGTAACTATTCTCGCTATCTCGAATAACAAAAATATCATTTGGATGCATTGCTATTCCAAATAGCAGCTATTCTTGAATAGTTTACTACTCTAGCTATTCTTACACCGTCCAAATTGATGATCTCATTCTACTCTTTCTGTCACAAAACTTTTGATGATCTCATTTTATCTGTGGGGCCACTAACTTTTGATGATCTCACTTACCCAAGTACATCAATGAGATTAAACTAATACTCTAATCATTATCATTTGATTTGTAAAATATAATCAACTTTTAATTCTCATGCTAATTTTGTAATAGTAAACTATTGTTTCTTACTAATTATCAAGATTAAGGACAAATTTTCAACTCAAACGATTCATAAAATGATTAAACTTAAGAAACAAAATGATATACATCATTCAATATATGAAAAAATAAAATATGATACAATAGTTGAGGGGTGGAGGTGTTGAGGAGTATTAATTGACCTCTATTTTTTTTTTCAAATTTTTTGTGTTTATATGTGATTTTTTATATAATTCAGAACAAAATACTATGAATACTGTAACAGTATAAAATATTTATATAATTGATTCTCATTTACGTTTGCCTTCATAATTTAAAATTCTAACTCTGCCGCTGCTATAGTCAAACTATTAGCTCCTAGGTTTAACATCAACACATTTCCCACTAAAGTAAATGCAGTGTTGAGAAAAGGAACAAAAAAAAGGAGGTTTTCGTTATATCAATAGAAATGGGTGGAATTGATCCCACATGTATATATATATATGGTGGAATTGATCCCACATGTGTGTATATATATATATAAAAAGCATTGATGAGCTCATTGATTGTAGGTGAAATTGGCTGAATTGAGGTTGTTTCATTCTTCATAGATTATATTGATTGTGGGTGCAATTGGCTATATTGATACACTATATGACGAGTTTATATTGATTAGCTTGAAGTTGTTATTCCTAGCAAAATAACCAAAGGAACTGAATTTGTGTTTTTTTTTTTTATGTTTAACGCAGTGAATGAAATGTATTTTTATATTTTTGTTTATGAAGATGTATATATCATGTATGAGACTAAATTTGTAAATATTTCTATTAAGTTGTATCGATACTCATGTATCAATTGTTGTACATAAAATAAAATAAAATTCAAAAAAATTAGCAGTTGAATCGATTGACTTAGTGGTCCAACAAGTAAACCGTTGATCTGAAATTTTACCGAATCGACATCTGGTCAGATTCTTATAACAATAGTTGAAATTGGTTTAACCTTCTTCTTTCTCCTTTTGACGATAAATAATTTTTCTTATTTCATGGCAGGTAATATTTATTATTAATTGTTCTTATATTGTCACGCTTCTTATATTTTATTATTTTTCCTCTTTTATGCCAAATCATCCCAATATCGGCCCTGTTATGTCACTAATTAAGATATCTATATATTAATTCTTAAACATACTTTTCGCTCTCATTATAATTTAATGACAATAATATTTGACTATTGTTCTTATATTGTCATATTTTTTTAAAGTAAAAATTAGAAATCAAATCACTTAACTATTTAACATCCACATGTTATTCTTTGTCTTTGTCACTAAATTAAATGTTAGTTCTCAATATTGTCATTCTTTTTATAAAAAAAATACTAGTATGTGATAGTACTATTATGTTTTGATTTTGTTAATCTCATGTTTATGTTTCAAATTTATCTTTTCTCCTATTGTCACAATGTTGTTGCTAAGATATCTGTATGATGTGTACATTTGATGAACTTTTTTTTCTCTATTTATTATTTTTCATGAAAGGAACAAAATATGACATATGTAAGGCAGCTTCAAGTGGGATTTCATTCACCATGCACTAGAGACTCCAATAAAGTAGAGAGTAGAAAGTAGAAACTAATATAGTGGATTGCATTTGTTCTTGCCTCATCACGGGATAGGAAAAGCATACGCAGGATAGGTTCTATTTTTGCCACATAGGCTTTGATAAATAACCGAATGGTTTTTGCTATCTTTGGTACGTGTTCTTTATCGAATTCACATCCAATTAGGGGTGTTCATCGGTTCGGTTTGGTTCAAACCGAACCGAACTAAGCACACCAAAGTTTTAATTCGGTTTTAAAAATAAAACCGAACCGAACCGAATTAGCATTGCAACCGAACCGAACCGAACATAACCAAAGTTTTATTTCGGTTTGTTCGGTTCAAACCGAAATATATCAATTTTTTAATTTAAAGCAATTGTTTTGTAATAAACCGAAGTATATTAAGAAATAAATTTGAGTATTAAGAAATAAATCGGGATATTAAGAAATAAACTAAAGTATTTGAACCAATTGATTAAGAAATAAACCAGGACAGTCTGGACCAAATTCATAATATTTAAAAGTTCAGTCGGTTCGGTTATTTCGGTTTTAGAAATTTCAAACCGAACCGAACCGAAGTTATAATTCGGTTTTAAAAAGCAAACCGAACCGAGCCATTAAATCAAAAACCGAACCGATCTAATTCGATTCGGTCCAAAACCGATTAAACCGGACCCAATAAACACCCCTACATCCAATGCATTACACCTGAAAAGGGAATCTTTTACAATTAGTGATCTGGACCCCTTTTTTTTTTAACTTGGCACGAATCTCAAAGCCCAATAGTCTTATGAGATCCCATCAATACATGGGTATTGTTACGAAACAATTGATGAGATAAAGCACTCGATGATTTTATCAGTCCCACACAAGCAGGCTCGAAATTTCCGGTCATTGATTTGGTCGATGACATAGGCTAAAAAGTAAACGATCATGAAAGTCTTTTTTATTTTTTGAAAATTATATAATTAATTCCAAATTCCATATGAAATCATGAATAGTTTGTTGATTTAACCTAACTCTTAGGTGCATATAAAAATATTTTTATAACACTTCAATGAAATTCTGAGCCCACTTGTGTGGGATTGATAAAATCATCGAGTGCTGGAATACAACTCTTAGACGCATAAAAAAAAATTGTATTATATCAATGAAGTGATATAATAAATATTTTTATATGCAGCTAAGAGTTGAATTAAATCAACAACTATTTATGATTCCATATGAATTATGAAATCAATTAGATAATTTTCAAAAATAAAAAAAGACTTATAAACCTCGAATTATAAATCGGTTGAGATTTAATCACAAACCGAAAAGTGAGACCCATCCTCTACGGTACCTCTGGAAGGATATTGGTCCGTTCTTTATCTATCTCTGTGTCACAACAATTTTCGTTTCCGAATTGGGCCCCGCACCGCATCCCCTTTCTAGGTAACCATCTTTCCCTATAAAGGCACAAAATAGTTGCTCTGTTTCTCCAACACAAGCCCTTCCTCCTCTGTTTCTTCCTTTCTTATTTGTTTATTTTTGGTTCCAGAGATTGCCTAATGCAGGAAGCAGCAGAAGCACTCTACTTGATGGGCAACCTAATGCGCGCCCAATACCGTGCACACCGTGCCATCATCCGTGCCGGCCGTGCCAGAGCACCAGACCAGGAGAATACACAGCTTCGATACTTGGGTACTAGCTTGGTAGTAATGGGTACGATCAACGCTGCAGTCGCATATCACGCATTCAACAATCCAATTTCAACCTACATGCATGTAATCCTCTCACTCGTTCAAGGTTTCATGTTCATCTCTGGGATCACTGCAATGGCAATCGGCTGGCTCTTGTTCGTCGAGGAAAATCCCCGCAAACACCGCCGCCTTGCAAAGGTGATCATGTTACTAATCCAGTTTGCATCTGCTTTTGCCTTCGGAATCATACTTCTGGCCTGCTCTTCTTCGGTTGCGTTGTGTATTAGTTTGCACATATCTGTGCGGGGTGTGTGAGTGCAATTAGGTATGATATACGAGTATTAGAGTCATCCGATGCACTTTGAGATTTGTGCGCAAACTGCTTTGAGATTTCTGTGCACGAATTTTAAAGCGCATTGGACGATTCTAATGCCCATCAATCTAAACTACAATCCTTTTGGAGGTAATTCACTAATTTGTATTAAATAAACTGCAGTGTGCAGACAGCTCTGTGTGTGAGGTTTAGTGAGTGAGTGTGTTTTTGCTTTTCTTTGTATCCAAATTTATGTTTCTGAAGCAAATTAAATATATTTCGAGTTATTTGTAATATGGCTAAATGTTAAAGGCATGTTCAGTTGTCACATAATTGTGCGAAATAATATTTTTTAGATATAAGAATAGTTATGGAAATGTGTTGAAGCGTTGTACTGTTGGAATAGTTGTGGACTTGTGGGAATCTTAATTTGAAAATTATAATCATGAGAAAATATATTTTTCTTTTCTAAAGACCAGTTGTTAATAATTATTTTTTTGATCAATTGTAATAATCTAAAATTCAATATTAAAATATAATATTATTTAGGAAAAGAAAAAAATAAATTATAAAAGAAAGTACAAGTAGTAAGTGATGGTGAGGATAAACAATTTATAGTTTAATAATACAGAAATAAAATAAAATATATTTGTGATAAAAAAAAAATTGATAAGTTATAAAAAAAAAAAATGAGCAACAATTGAAATGCAAGAAGAAAAAAGTTTAACTTCGGTTGTTTTTTTTTATGTACAAATTCAATTCTCATCCATTATTCCGTGGTAATTTTTTCTATTGTCAAAGGATAAACAAACGAATACCAAATAGGTAAAATATCCCGCCGGACCAAATTTTTTAGGCTTTGTTCGGCATGCTTATGGACTGGGGAATGGACATGAGAACAAAAAAAAAAATTGAACTGATTTTTACTATACTTGTGGGAAAAAAAAAATTCAGTTTGAGTAATTTTTTTTCCCACGCGAACAGTAATGCGCCGTACATGCCTTTTAACGTATTTCCATGGGAATTAGACGCGCTGAATAGGTCCTAAATCATTGTCTAAGGGATTTGAATAATATTTTATTTAATGTCCTGCTTCAACTGTCTGATTTGTTTCAAAATTCATACAAACGATATAAATATACATAATCATTTAAATTTATTAAGTTCAAACAGTTAAATCTGACATTGAATAAAATTTATCCAAGTCATTTGGACAAAATACAAATATAACACCAAAGCTTTATTTTTTTTCTTGTTAAAGAAGAGAACTAAACTCTAAACCCACTACATTTATATTGTAGATAATGTATCAAAAAATGAGTGCATTACAATGTATATGTCATCTTGTGTATTGGATTCTAAATTGTTAAATTTAAAGTTCAAACAGTTGATCTAAACTATTCAATTTGATCTTCATATTAAAATGTATTTGGTGACGAAATTTCATATTTTTTTTAAAATTATTTGCTATTTCTTTAGATTTTTTAAAAATTATTGTTTTTGAGAAACTTTTGAACCATTAAAAAAAACTATTTAAGTCACTGCCAATCTCCCGTGTGGTCTCGTCACATCACAACAGCAGTTCCAATCTATTAAATTGGCAACGAAATAGACAAATTGATTAATTTAAGTCACTGAATTCCTTCGAAAAATTCACTCCTCTGCAGAGAGAGATACGCACGCATGCATCTACTTAGCTATGTTGCAAGAATTAGTATAAAAATAGCAATTTTTGAGTTAGTGGTTAAACATAGTGCTAATTCGAGTGGTTTAAGAATAGTGTTAATTTTGAACTATTCGGATTAATAAAAATATTGTTTGAATTGTATATTTGAAATAGCAATGAGGAGAATGAATAAAATAATAATTAAACAAATATTATATTACATTTAAGTTGAATTTTTTTAATACTAATCTAATTTAATCAGATATTATATTTATTTAAAACTAATATAATATATAAAATAATATTATATTATATTTAACATTTAAACTATTATATTACATTTAATATTCAAACTGATATTATATTATATTTAATACTAATCTAATCTAATAGTATATTTATTTAATACTATTATAATATTTAAACTAATATTATATTACATTAAACTGTTAAATTAATATTATATTTATGTAATAGTGTCTAATATATAAATTAATATTATATTACACTTAATATTTAAACAAATATTTTATTTAATACAAATCTAATATAATATTATATATAATACTAGTCTAACATTTAAAATAATATTATATTACATTTAACATTTAATTAATATTATATTATATTTAAATAATTTTATATTATATTTAATAGAATAATTTATTTAATACTAATCTAATCTTATATTATATTTATTTGATACTAATCTAATATTTTATTTAATATTAATCTAATTTGATATTATATTTATCCAATACTAATATATTATTTAAATTAATATTATATTACATTAATATTTAAAGTTTAAACCAATATTTTATTTAATACTATTTTAATATTTAAACTAACTCTAATTGAGAGGAGTCAAAATTATTTTTTATTAATATCACTAATCCCACTAGTTCTATTCTTGCTAACTCACTATTTCTATGGGTTAGTAGAATAGAGCTATTCTTGAACTAATTCAATTTTCTAATTTGTGTTTGGATCACTCAAGATTAAAAATAGTGGAGCTAATTCAAAATTAGCTCTATTATTGTCCCATCCAAATGCAAACTTAATGTCAATTGAAAACAATATTTTTTCCTATCGGAACAAGGTGACTGGTACAAGACCTATCACACTGGCATGGACTGTACCGTCCCACACAGAAAGAAAGAGCGCTCCGCCCCGGCCCAACCCGTAGGTCCGCTAACGTCAAGCGAGTGTACAGCCATTACTTACCAGTTTACCAGTACCTTATACCTAAACCCTAAACAAAGAGAAAAAGAAGAAACTAACTTTGACAATGAGGCGCTTAACATCCTTGACAAATGCTCTGCTTGAATCCATTGCCATTTTTACCTCCAAACACCTAACATAAAATATTAGCACCTGGGTAGACAAAAAATATTTTACTACAAAGGCATATACTCTGAATTGAAGTTTGAATTATGATCTTTCCATCAAAATTAAAAAATAAGCCAAATTATTAACGACAAAAAGGTTTGCAACCGAGAAACAAAGTTATAATTTTTGTCTTTAATTTTAAACTTAATAAAATAACAAATTAAGTAGGGGATTTATTAAACTCTTCATATTTACAACAATGTAACTCCAAATAGATTTAATTGACTTCAGAAACATGAACTTAAATAGAAAAAAAAAAAACAAAAACAGTTGATAATACAGTTCAAACACATGCTACAAGAATGTGATAGTATCTGCAACGGCATAATGAAATAAAGGTGTTTTTTCATTTAGCGACGGGAATATCCACGAGAGTATGCTGACAATATCACTCATGGATACTGTCGTCCATTGGTGTCCACGACTCTTGCATATTAATAAAAACAAGTCAAACCCCCATAAGAAGTGCTTTGGCGCGACACAACGCAAATCAACCGATCGAAGAAGAGCAGGCCAAGAGTAGGAGTCCAAATGCGAAAACAGATGCAAACTGGATTAGTAACAGGACCACA
Source organism: Carex arenaria (assembly GCA_964058825.1). NCBI lineage: Eukaryota > Viridiplantae > Streptophyta > Magnoliopsida > Poales > Cyperaceae > Carex > Carex arenaria. The sequence goes on along the minus strand of CAXKVW010000051.1, from coordinate 248,369 downwards.
TTTGCAAGACGGCGATGTTGACAGGGGTTATCATTGATGAACAAGAGCCAACCGAATGCCATTGCCATGATCCCAGACACGAAGTTAAAACCTTGAACGACTGAGAGCACGTAGGTAGGAATTGGATAGGCTAGGTTTCTTGCCGGTGTATTGATGAAGGCATAAAATGCGATTCTAGCACGAGCTGCACGAATGATGGCATGTTGTGCACGGTGTTGGGTATGCATCAAGGTGTCCATCAAATTGCAGACAATTATTGCTTCCACCATTACTGGTTGTTTCTTCTAATTTGGTGACCGACGTAGTTAAAATTAAGAAAAAAAAAAAAAAAAAAAGGAGAACAGAGCACTGGTCCGATTCTTATAACAATAGTTGAAATTGGTTTAACCTTCTTCTTTCTCCTTTTGATGATAAATAATTTTTCTAATTTCATGGCAAGTAATATTTATTATTAATTGTTCCTATATTGTCACGCTTCTTATATTTTATTATATTTCCTCTTTTATGCCAAATCATCCCAATATCGGCCCTGTTATGTCACTAATTAAGATATCTATATATTAATTCTTAAACATACTTTTCGCTCTCATTATAATTTAATGACAATAATATTTGACTATTGTTATTATATTGTCATATTTTTTTAAATAAAAATTAGAAGTTAAATAACCTAACTATTTAACATTCACACGTTATTCTTTGTCTTTGTCACTTGATTAAATGACGGTTCTCAATATTGTCATGCTTTTTATAAAAAAAAAAAAAAAAAGACTGGTATGTGGTAGTACTATTATGCTTTGATTTTGTTAATCTCATGTTTATGTTTCAAATTTATCTTTTCTCCTCTTAATTTTCTGCCAAATCCCAATCTTAATGTGGCTACTCAAAACTCTAATAAAATATTATCACAATGTTGTCCCTAAGATATCTGTATGATACAGTGTACATTTGATGAACCTTTTTTCTCTATTTATTATTTTTCATGAAAGGAATAAAAAATTACAAGGCCAGCTTAAAGTGGGACTCACCACTAGAGAGTAGAGACAAATAAGTGGGATTGAACTTGGGTTTTTCTTTGGTGTTCTTTATCTATGATTGGTGCCACAACAATTTTCGTTTCCGAATTGGGCCCCGCATCCTCTTTCTAGGTAACCATCTTTCCCTATAAAATAGTTGCTCTGTTTCTCTAACACAAGCCCTTCCTCATCTGTTTCTTCCTTTCTTATTTGTTTATTTTTGATTCCATAGATTGCCTAATGGAGGAAGCAGCAGAAGCACTATATTTGATGAGCAACCTCATGCGCTCCCTATACCGCGCACACTGTGCCATCATCCGTGCTGGCCGTGCCAGAGCACCAGACCAAGAGAATACACAGCTTCGGTACTTGGGTAGTAGCTTGGTAGTAATGGGGACGATCAACGCTGCAGTCGCATATCACGCATTCATAAATCCAAATCCATCCTACGTGCATGTAATCCTCTCAGTCTTTCAAGGTTTCATGTTCGTCTCTGGGATCACTGCAACGGCAATCGGCTGGCTCTTGTTCGTCGAGGAAAATCCCCGCAAACGCCACCGTCTTGCAAAGGTGATCATGTTACTAATCCAGTTTGCATCTGCTTTCGCCTTAGGAATCATACTTCTGGCCTGCCCTGGGGTGTGTGAGCGCAATTAGGTCTGATACATGGGCAGAACCACTTTGAGATTTGTGCGCAAACTGCTTTGAAATTTCTGTGCACGAATTTTAAAGCACATCAGCTGATTCTAATGCCCATCCAAACCTTAACTACAATCCTTTTAGAGGTAACTTGTATTAATTAATCTACGGAGTGCAGACAGCTCTGTGTGTGAGGTTTGATTGAGTGTGTGTTCCACTGCTACAAAAACACAGTTTGTACACGGACAAAAAATGACATAGCTATACGGATTTGGAAACGTGTGTAATATGAGGGTGTAGGAAAGTGCAACATTTACACACGGATAATTATCCGTGTGTAATATTAGTCTTCCTACACGGATATTAACTAAAAATCCGTGTAGCTCTCGTACCCTAGCTACACGGATATTAATTAAACAATCCGTGTAGGAAGGGATTCCTACACGGATATTTAATTAATATCCGTGTATGAAGAGTATTCGTACACGGATATTAAGTTAAAAAACCGTGTAGGAAGGTTATGAATTACTAATATTTTATTCTTTCCTCTTTCTACACGTATTTTATTTAAATATCCGTGTAGGATTGTCCTATTTTTTTTTTTGGGCTAGCCTCCACTTTTGCTAGCCAATAATATATATTTCAGATTGAATATACATAGCTTTTTGCAAAAATAAATACATAGCCTTTTGCAAAAATAAATAGAGAGCATTTTGTATATACATATAACCTTTTGCAACACATATATATACATAGCCTTTTATACATGCAATCCTTTTGATCCAACATATGACATATACCCCTCAAGATCCTATACAATGTTTGTATAAAAATTATGTCCTCACCACTTAGTAACCATGTGATCAAGTTGGGCTCATGTTGTCAAAACTCATGGCTATGATCTAGTTTGGACCGAAATTTCATACATACTAAAACGTATTAGATCCAACATATCAAAAAAGAGATTTTTGCATGTGATCCATAACATGATGGCTCTTGGTTAAAGATCTCCAACAATAGCGCATCTCCTATGAAAAAAAAACAAGGATCAACATGTCAAAGCATACATACATAATAGAGAATAAAAATTTTCGGTTTTGAATTAATTTTGTAAAAAAAAATAATTGAATCTGTAAAAAAAAAATTCGTGAAAATTAATTTCGTAAAAAAAAAAAATTAAACATGTATGTATATCTTTGCATTTTGCTTAAATATAAGTGGTGCTTAAAATAACAATACCGGCACCAGAACCCTAAGGGAGGGTGGCGAAGAGGATAGCAACCAACAGTGGCGAAGAGGACAACTACCAACTAAAACCCTAAGAAAAACGAATTTCTTCAATAATCCAACAATGGTAAAGAAAAATATATATATACACACATGACTAACCTTAGCAAGATAGAGAGGAGAAATACAAAATTCGAATTTGCCATTCCCTCCTTGTGCGCAGAAATCAAACTCAATACAGAGAGAGAGAGAGAGAGAGAGAGAGAGTAATATTGATTAAAATAGCGCTGGAAGATAACAAATTTATTTCATTAAAACCCTACTAAGTCTTTCCTACACGGATATTTAACTATAAATCCGTGTAGCTCTGTTAATATATCTACACGTTTATTTAAATAAAAAACCGTGTACAAAAGACCTTCCTACACGGATATTTAATGAAATATCCGTGTAGCTCTCTCACCATTCCTACACGGATATTTAATGAAATATCCGTGTATAAAAGCTTAATTTCCACACGGACACTGATTTTTAAGTTAATATTCGTGTAGGATTTCTAGAACACTGGAAAAATCTTATTTCATACACGTTTTTTTATAAAATTGAGAAAATCCGTGTATAAGGTACAGTGTAGGAAGACGGTTTTTGTAGTAGTGTTCGCTTTTTCTTTGCATCCAAATTTATGTTTCTGAAGCAAATTAAATAAATTTTGAGTTATTTGTAATATGGCTAAATGTTAAAGGCATGTTCAGCTGTCACATAATTGTGCAGAATAATATTTTTTTTAGATATAAGAACTTATAAATTAATCTATGGGAATCAATGTTCTTGGATATGTGTGGAAATAGTTATGGAAATGTTCAATTGTACTGTTGGAATAGTCGAGTGAATCTTAATTTGTAAATTATATTCATGAGAAAATATATTGTTCTTTTCTAAAGACTAGTTGTCAATAATTATTATTTTTATTATAATTATTAATAATTTTTTTATCAATTGTAATAATCTAAAATTCAATATTAAAATATAATATTATTTAGGAAAAGAAAAAAAATTATATAAAAAGTAAAAGTAGTAAGTGATGGTGAGAAAAATAATTTATAGTTTAAAAATAAATAAATCAAATATAATATATTTGTGATAAAAATAAAAATTGATAAGTTGTAAAAAAAAAAAGAATGAGCAACAATTGAAATGCAAGAAAAAAAAAAACGTTTAACTTCGGTTCTTTTTTTTTTTTATGTACAAAATTCTCATCGATTATTCCGGGATAATTTTTTTTTTTGAATAATTCATGCCCTTGGGCTTTCCATTAACAAAAATAGGTTCTTACACTGTTTCACTGAGCAAAATAGGCGTAATAAAACAACCTTCTATTTCCTTTGAAAATCCTAACTGAAAAGTAAACCAAAAAGTTACAGTATCTTTGTTTCTATCACTCTAATTGAGAGGAATCAAAATTATTTTTTATTAATATCACTAATCCCACTAGCTCTATTCTTGCTAACTTACCATTTCTCTATGAGTTATTAAAATAGAGTTATTTTTGAGCCAACCCAATTTTCTAATTTGTGTTTGGATCACTCAAGATTAAGAATAGTAGAGCTAATTCAAAATTAGCTCTATTATTGTCTCATCCAAACGCAAACTTAATGTCAATTGAAAACAATATTTGTTTTTTCCTATCGGAACAAGGTGACTGGTACAAGAGCTAGCACACTGGACCGTACCATCCCACACAGAAAGAAAGAGCGCTCCGCCCCGGCCCAACCCGTAGGTCCGCTAACGTCAAGTGAGTGTACAGCCATTCCTTCCTTACCAGTTTACCAGTACCTTATACCTAAACCCTAAACAAAGAGAAAGAAAGAAGAAACTAACTTGGACAATGAGGCGCTTAACATCCTTGACAAACGCTCTGCTTGAATCCATTGCCATTTTTACCTCCAAACACCTAACATCAGTGTTATCAGAACCGGACCGGAAACAAAGTTATAATTAAAAAATAAGCCAGTTTTTCCTTACCAGTTTACCATTGCCATTTGAATTATGATCTTTCCATCAAAGTTAAAAAATAAGCCAAATTATTAACGACAAAAAGGTTTGCAACCGAGAAACAAAGTTATAATTTTTGTCTTTAATTTTAAACTTAATAAAATAACAAATTAAGTAGGGGATTTATTAAACTCTTCATATTTACAACAATGTAACTCCAAATAGATTTAATTGACTTCAGAAACATGAACTTAAATAGAAAAAAAAAAACAAAAACAGTTGATAATACAGTTCAAACACATGCTACAAGAATGTGATAGTATCTGCAACGGCATACTGAAATAAAGGTGTTTTTTCTATCAGCAACAGAAATATCCGCGAGAGTGTACTGACAATATCACTCATGGATACTGTCATCCACAGGTGTCCACGACTCTTTCATATTAATAAAAACAAGTCAAATCCCCATAAGAAGTGCTTTGGCGAGGCACCTAACGCAAATCAACCGATCGAAGAAGAGCAGGCCAAGAGTAGGAGTCCAAATGCGAAAACAGATGCAAACTGGATTAGTAACATGACCACATTTGCAAGACGGCGATGTTGACGGGGGTTATCATTGATGAACAAGAGCCAACCGAATGCCATTGCGATGATCCCAGACACGAAGGTAAAACCTTGAACAACTGAGAGCACGTAGGTAGGAATTGGATAGGCTAGGTTTCTTGCCGGTGTATTGATGAAGGCATAAAATGCGATTCTAGCACGAGCTGCACGAATGATGGCACGGTGTGCACGGTGTTGGGTATGCATCAAGGTGTCCATCAAATTGCAGACAATTATTGCTTCCACCATTACTGGTTGTTTCTTCTAATTTGGTGACCGACGGAGTTGAAATTAAGAAAAAAAAAGAGAGAGAAGGAGAACAGAGCACTGATTTGTGTTAGAGAGACAAGGACAGAAACTCGTATGAGGTTTTTATAGAGGAAGATGGAGGTGCGTGGCGGATGATGTTGCATGTGCCCAATTGCCCAATTTTGTTGTAAATTATTACAAGAAAAAACCAAAGCAAGCAAAATTAAAAGAATCTCTGTTGCTCTTGGTTTGACAAGGCGCGTGAAACGGAGATTCAACGCTTTGATTCTTCAGCAATAGATATTATGTTGAAAGCAAGCGAAATTAAGATTTTTTTTTAGTTATTTATATTGAAATTTAATTTATATATTCTATTAATTTTTTAGATAGTTCAACCTTCTTATAAAATATCAAATGGGAGGCAGTGTTATTGGGCTTGAGCTTTGTGCCAAGTTAAAATGAATGGTCCAGATTCAATAATTGTAAAAGATTCCTTGTGCAGTAAGAGAGAGGATGTGAATTCCACCTACACGTGTATAACCCCAAAGTCTGAGGTCCTGACTATCCCATTAGTAAAAGAGAAAGTTTGGATTCTGGATGTCAAGTCCGAATCTTTAATAAATGCTTTCATTGGCTCTCTACGGTTTTCCGTTTTAAAAAGTTCTGTACTACCATCGTTATTATAAAAAATTCGTGGATTTTAGTTTATAAAATATTATCAATGGTAAAAATAAAAAATTTGGTTTGTTTTCAATTTGCACTAAATTCAAATACAACCTATCTAAAATGTAAACTAGATAAGAGTTTTACATGTTTTTCATTTTATTTTGATAACTATGTAGTAATCATTTATTAACCATATACCTTATTCCGAAGCATATATCCAAATATTTATTTTCTTACTATTTTGATTATCTTTGTTAATTCCTTCTCTTATGTTGGATCTGTATCCTCTCTGGAGTAATGATGGGTCTCACTTTACGGTTTGAGATTAAATCTCTGCCAGTTTGAGATTTGGGGACATAGAGACAGTATTATTGGGCTTTGAGATTCGTGCCAATTTAGAGTAAATGGCCCGGATTCATTAATTGTAAAAGATTCCCTTATGCAGTAATGGAGAGGATGTGAATTCCTCTTATGTTAACAACAACAGTATTGTTTCCAGGCACATTTGCGAGTTTAAACCTTCATGGGCTAACGGGCCGTATCCCCCATTACAAAACCGGTTGCACGAATTTTAGAGCCCATATTAAGATTCGTGCGGACAATTATAATCATTAGTTGCTAAACCGGTTGCACGAATTTTGACTCCGATCTCTCTCTCTGTGGTTTCTCAAACTTTGATGTTAGATCTTGACCGTCCGATCAGAATCCGGGCTAACCTAGTCCGAGATGGAATGCTAGTGACAGTCCAACCTAAAGAGAAGCAAACCAAAGGAGACTAGAATTAAAATATTCTTAAGGTTATCGAACTACTTCTCCATGAGCTTAATTTTCAAATCTATCTTATTCATTTCAAATGACGAATTCATACAGTTAAAATTAATTATTATTTTTTCTTTCTAGCTGATAGCTACTATTAGTTTTCTCAAAAAAATAAAATAATTTTTTTTAAGACTCATGTATTTACGTAAAATTTATAAATTTTGAATTAATTTAGTATAAATTAAGTGATAAAAATAAATAAAGTTTATAAGTTAATTTTAATGCCATTGATTTTTCATTATTTTCTACTGTTTATTTTTAGGTAGTGCATCAATTTCAACGATTAGATAAACACCATAGTTCTACTTTTTTTTATCAGTGGATCTTGGACAACGATAAGAAGTGTTCAGATTGACCCAAACAAATATTTGATTTAATTGTCCGTGACGTGAGTTTAAAAAGGTGTTCAGATTGGCCCAAACAAATATTGATTTAATTGTCCATGACGTGAGCTTAAAAAAGTGTTCACCTTGGCAAGAAAAAAGTTCAGCTTGGATAGAGTGGAAAAAATGGGACAGCGGAACCGGTTCCGTCACGGAACGGAGCAGTTACGACACGGAACGGCACGGCACGTGTGACTATTCGCATGCCGTGACTCGCGTATCGCGTGCTGTGACTATCTTTTGAAAATTTGACACGGCACGTCACGCGAAAGATCTAGTCACAATACGTCACGGCACGTGGTCACGCGAGTCACGTGTAATTAGGACCGTTAAGTCTTGATCAAATGATGAATCTTGAATACACTAACTTAAATTATGAAAAAATAGTTAAATGTGAGAAACGTGACCAGTTACGTTTGGACACGGCATACGAATAGTCACGGCACGGCACGGCACATGTGACTATTCACTTGGTCATGGCACGGCACGTTTTGTCCATTCTAAGCTTGGACAAAAAAATACTAGTCTCCCTTCTCTTATTTTTTCCCCATTTGGGACATATTTTGTCAATTGATCTTGCACAAAATTGAAAGTGTTCATCTTATTCAGAGAATTACATCATTTTAATTAAAAACTCATTAATTACTTGCATAAGCTGTAGCTGATAGGGCGGTTGAGTGGTTCATTCTTGATAGATTATAAAAAAAATCTTGTTTAGAAAAAACGGTTGTTCATGTTTCATAGATTACTCTAAAAAAATGATTAATCCAAAAGTTTAATTTTTTTTGTATGTATACACATCAGTACTCGTAAGGGAAATGGAATTAATAGTTCAGATCAGTTATTTCAAACCAATTCGATAAATTTTATAGTTGAGTTTACAAAACAATTTAAGTACGTTTGGATGCACTCTAGAATAGCTAGAATAGCTACTATTTAGAATAGTAGATAAGAATAGTGAAAAAGTAGTGATTTTCATAATAGTGTGAAAATGGTGCTATTCGGAATAGTAAAAATGTTGTTTGGATTGTATATTTGGAATAGTGAATAGCTGTAACTGATAAATAATAGTATTAACAAGGTGCTTATTAAGAGAAAAAATAGACAAGTGGGGTCTCAAATGAATTATTACGACGTAAAGATAAAATAAGTGGTGTCAATTTTATTATTTCGGAATTGTGTTGACGGTAATAAATATTTTTTTTCTCTATTCACATTTTTGAATAGTAACTATTCCAACATTTCCTAGGAATAGAGAATAACAGCTATTCTCGCTATTCCGAACAACAAAAATATCGTTTGGATGCACATTGCTATTCCGAATAGCAACTATTCTTGAATAGCTTACTATTCTAGCTATTCTTATAGCATCCAAATTGATGATCTCATTCTGGTCACTTTCTGTCACAAAACTTTTGATCAAGTTTCTAAATAGCGCGCTATAGCATTTTCGGACCATAAAAGCTATGGCGCTATTGGCGCTATAGCGCGCTATTTCGCTCTATAGCAGCGCTATTTGAGCATAGCGCTGTTTTTTCAGTCATCCCGCTATGACGCGATAAACGCTATTTAAACATTTGGATGATCTCACTTGCCCAAGTACATCAATGAGATTAAACTAATATTCTAATCATTATCATTTGATTTGTAGAATATAATCAATTTTAATTCTCATGCTAACTTTGTAATAGTAAACTAGTGTTTCTTACTAATTATCAAGATTAAAAACAAATTCTCAACTCAAACGATTCATAAAATGATTAAACTTAAGAAACAAAATGATATACATCATTCAATATATGAAAAAATAAAATACGATACAATAGTTGAGGGGTGGAGGTGTTGAGGAGTGTTAATTGACCTCTATTTTTTTTCAAAAATTTTGTGTGTATATGTGATTTTTTATATAATTTAAAACAAAATACTATGAATACTGTAACAGCATAAAATATTTATATAATTAATTTTCATTTATGTTTGCCTTCATAATTTAAAGCTCGGACTCCGCCTCTGCAATAGTCAAACTATTAGCTCCTAGGTCTAACACCAACACATTTCCCACTAAATTAAATGCAGTGTTGAGAAAAGAACAAAAAGCCACTGTCAAGAGTTTAAAAAAAAAAAAGAGAGAAGGACAAAAAAAAAGAGGTTTTCGTTATATTAATAGAAATTGGTGGAATTGATCACACATGTGACATGTGTGTGTATATATATATACATGTGTGTGTGTGTGTGTGTGTATAAAGCATTGATGAGCTCATTGATTGTGGTTGAAATTGGCTGAATTGAGGTTGTTTCATTCTTCATAGATTATATTGATAGTGGGCAATTAGGTGAATTGATAATATGACGAGTTTATATTGATTAGTTTGAAGTTGTTATTCCTAGCAAAATAACCAAAGGAACTGAATTTTTTTTTTTTTTTTTTTATGTTTAACGCAGTGAATGAAATGTATTTTTATATTTTTGTTTATGAAGATGTATATATCATGTATGAGACTAAATTTGTAAATATTTCTATTAAGCTGTATCGATACTCATGTATCAATTTTTGTACATAAAATACAAAACAAATTCAAAAAAATTAGCAATTGAATCGATTGACTCAGCGGTCCAACAAGTAAATCGTTGATATGAAATTTTACCGATTCGACATCTGGTCCGATTCTGATAACATTAGTTGAAATTGGTTTAACCTTCTTCTTTATCCTTTTGACGATAAATAATTTTTCTAATTTCATGGCAAGTAATATTTATTATTAATTGTTCTTATATTGTCACGCTTCTTATATTTTATTATTTTTCCTCTTTTATGCCAAATCATCCCAATATCGGCCCTGTTATGTCACTAATTAAGATATCTATATATTAATTCTTAGACATACTTTTCCCTCTCATTATAATTTAATAACAATAATATTTGACTATTGTTCTTATATTGTCATATTTTTTAAAGTAAAAATTAGAAATCAAATCAGCTAACTATATAACATCCACACGTTATTCTTTGTCTTTGTCACTAAATTAAATATTAGTTCTAAATATTGTCATGCTTTTTTATAAACAAAAAAATACTGGTATGTGGTAGTACTATTATGCTTTGATTTTGTTAATCTCATGTTTATGTTTCAAATTTATTTTTTCTCCTCTTAATTTTCTCCGCCAATTTAATCCCAATCTTATTAATGTTGCCACCCAAAACTCTAATAAAATATTATCACAATGTTGTCGCTAAGATATCTGTACGATGGGTACATTTCATGGACTTTTTTTTCCCTATTTATTATTTTTCATGAAAGGAATAAATTATGACATAATAAGGCCAGCTTCAAGTGGGATTCATTCACCATGCACTAGAGACTACAATAAAGTACAGAGTAGTGGATTGCAAAACTCTAATAAAGTTGGATTGCACTTGGTTTTTGCTATCTTTGGTGTTCTTTATCGAATTCACATCCAATGCATTACACCTGAGAAGGGAATCTTTTACAAGGGGCAACATGCACGGGAGGCTAGGGAGCAGGAAGACCTCTTTTACAAGGGGCAACATGCACTTGGAGGGTACAGGAAGACCTCACAGATGCTGATTGCTAGATGCTGGGATATTTCAATTTAGCTTTCTTTACAATTGTCACACTCCAAACTCCAAATGTTTACCATTCGGAGCGTGATTATAACACCATCATCGCATGTTTTCTTGGCCCGTCAACCTACGTCGTCAACAGAAAGAAAACAAAAATAACAAACGGAGTCAGCTTCAAAGCTCAATAACTGGTTATTTAACGACACGCTTATCTATAATTAGCTTAATTTAACAATTATTCAAACAGGCCGGATTAATCCACACAAATACAAATAAAATTATACACGCATATTTAACCGGCAATAGCACATCGGTCTAGGTTATCCGTAAAACAAGTCAAATCATTTTCAACCATCAAACCCGATTGCGACTAGCATTCCCCGCATATCGGTCCCGACCACGACTAGCAGCCCCCGTGTATCGGACAAATCTAATTACAACTTCAGACCCGCTATCCCGTTAAATATGCCATTATAATCTAATATGCAATACCAATGTCCAAATAAACCATACAAAACGAAAACACTGATTATAGAGAAGTCCGGTTACCTGATATATAGCAAGATACTCAGAATTTCAAATCGAACTGCAAGGACAGTTTAGAATCACTGTGACGTAGTCGGAATTCGAATCGAGCACCCAATCAAATGATAATCCATATCAGATTTTTCATTATAATATTTCTCATTATCTTTTTGTTTTTCTTTAGATGGTGAGATGAAGACGTCGCAGAAAATTGGAATAATTTGAAGGGGTTTTGCCTTGGGATAAAGCAGTATGGAGAACAGGCAGGGAGTGATTTTTAAAGGGAACGGTTATGATCTACAACGAAGTGAAATTAATTTAATATATTAATAGAGAACGGAGGTTTAGATCAGGGACATTTTTAAATTTTGGATGGAGTGGAAATTTTGGTTTGCAGAAAGACGCGTCTCATTAATTTTATAGATATATATGATATAAAGCAAACGGTTAGAAGTCAAGATAGTGAAATATCAGATAATTATGAATCCAAACATATAGTAATAAAAAAATATATATAGGACGTGGCTACGGTGCTACGCATAGCATAGAGATCTCCGTGCAACGGCTCAAAATTTGAATTTTCAAAATCCTAACGGTCGATTCAAACCGTTAGATGTGTTCTCCATATTGAAATGTGCTTGGACACCAAATTTTACATTTTTTTGAATTTTTTTACTATTTATTAAGCCACTTTGAAAATCGCCGATCCAATAGTGGCTTAACCAACAGGGAAACCGTTGGATTAGCGATTTTCAAAGTGGCTTAATAAATAGTAAAAAAAATCTAAAAAATATAAATTTGGCCTCCAAGCACATTTCAATATGTAAGAACACATCTAACGGTTTGGATCGACCGTTAGAAATTTGAAAATTCAAATTTTGAGCCGTTGCACGGAGGCCCTCTATACTACGCGTAGCATATTAGCAATTTCCTATATATATATATATATATATATAGAGAGAGAGGTTGGCTAAGCTCAAAACGTTTGTTCCTAGCCTCAGGAACAAACTATTCGGTTCTCCAATTTTCAAAGTCCAAACGGTCGATCCAAACCGACAGATGTTTAATCTATATTAAAATGTGCATGGAGACCAAATTTTACATTTTTTGGAATTTTTTTACTATTTATTAAGATGGTTTGAAAATCGCTGTTTTTATTAAAATGCTGCACCATTGAAAAACAGCGATTTTCAAACCATCTTAATAAATAGTAAAAAAATTCCAAAAAATGTAAAATTTGGTCTCCAAGCACATTTTAATATAGATTAAACATCTGTCGGTTTGGGTCGACCGTTTGGACTTTGAAAATTAGAGAACCGAATCGTTTGTTCCTGAGGCTAGGAACAAACATTTTGAGCTTAGCTAACCTCTATATATATAGAGAGAGAGAGAGATGGACTATGGTACTCTATAGAGTAAAATGCCTTTGTACTCTACGCTATATCTCTATTAAGAAAATCCAAACACCCGATCCGAACCGTTGAACATGTTCTTCATATTGAAATGTGCTTGGAGACTAAATTTTACATTTTTTGGAATTTTTTTGCTATTTATTAAGCCACTTTGAAAATCTTAGATCTGCTGTGAACAGTAAAAACAGTAAATATTTTTGGACCATCAGATCTGCGATTTTCAAAGTGGCTTAATAAATAGCAAAAAAATTCCAAAAAATGTAAAATTTGGTCTCCAAGTACATTTCAATATGAAGAACATGTTCAACGGTTCGGATTGGGTGTTTGAATTTTTAAAATGAAAATATAGTGCCGTAGAGTACCATAGCCCAACTCTATATATATATATAGAGTCCAAAAAATGAATTTATTAAAATGAATTTATAAACCTTAAAACTTTTGACCACTTGACTCTATATTAAATTAATTCGAAACTTTAAAATTTTCACATGTAGACGCATCACTTATTAGGTAGAAGGGTTTCAATGGTTTGGATTCATCGTTTAAAGTCGATTTAATATATTTTAGAGTCAAGTTCACAAGAGGTTGGGTGAACTTAGGAGCACCCTAGTTCTACTCTATATATATATATATATATATATATATATATATATATATATATATATATATATTAGTGTAATATTGTGAGAATAATTAATTTTGAATTTACATTATTTATATGATAATATATGTTTATATTTAGTAACATAGTAATTAAGAGGAAGAATATAAAATTATAATTAAAATACATACTGACAAATTTATAATCTAGGAATTACACAAAAAAATAGAAATACTAATCGAATATGTTCAATTTTTTTTAATTATATTATGAAAAAGTTTAGTAACATAAATAATAATAATTCAAAATTTTATGTTAATTTACAATACATAGTTAGTAGTCCAGTACCTTTCCTGTAATGTAAACTTTCAATTTAATGGAATGCCTACGGGCTTTAAATATAAAAAAAAAAAAAAAAAATTAGTTGATCTGGACTGTTCTTTTTAGCTTGTCGCAAATCTCAAAGTCCAATAATACTGCTCTTATTTTCTCTGAATCTCAAACCGATTGAGATTTTTTTTTTTATGAAAAAAAGGCTTGTAGGCTGTTTCATTTCGAAGCTGTTAAGTTACAGTGTTCATAGAGGCAAAATAAATGAAAATAAGTTCTAGCATAAAGCACTATACATATGGCATCCAAACCAATCCACTTATAGGTGGAGGAAAAAAGAGAGATGTAAAGCTTTAGATTGATAGTAAGACTGGAAAAATATATGAAGTAAGCTAAAACTAGGTGACGCCTGGGAATAGGGGCGGACCCAAGTTAATCCAGGGGGCAGTTGTTCTCTCTCTGGATTTTGAGTTTTAGTGGAGATTTAGACGTTTCAATTGATTCTGTCTCTCTCTGAGAAAAAAATTTGCCCTCCTTTAGATGCTTGATTTGTAATTCGGGTTAAATTTAGGTTAAAATTAAAATAAATTTAATGAATTTTGATTGGTAATTAGAATTATAGATTAAAATATCAAAAATAACAAGTCAGAGTATTAAAAAGTATAAATTAAAGTATTGTTTTTTTATCAAGTACCTAATTAGTTAATGTGTTTAAATTCAATTAGCTATTTAAACCCGATTTGATATTTTTTTGCTCTCACCGATGAAAATCGTGGGGCGTCCCTGCCTGAAAAAAATATATGAAGTAAGCTAAAATTAGGTGAGGTCTTGTTAGGTGCTATCCTGCTCAGAGCTGGAAATATAGATCAGAGTCAGTGCGATTGGAGAATGACTTGCACAGGTATGAGAGTAGTGTCAGCCGGCATCCACGTACTGCTTTAACTCCGAATCTTCAATTCTTAATTCTGTCCAATACACAACAGTAGTTAATAAAAGAATTAGATTTCTTCCGGTAGGACATTGGTCCGTTATTTATTTATCTTTGTGCCACAACAATTTTCGTTTCCAAATTGGGCCCCGCATCCTTTTCCTATAAAGGCACAAAATAGTTGCTCTGTTTCTCCAAACAAGTCCTTCCTCCTCTGTTTCTTCCTTTCTTGTTTATTTTTGATTCCAGAGATTGCCTAATGCAGAAAGCAGCAGAAGCACTCTACTTGATGGGCAACCTGATGCGCGCCCAATACCGTGCACACCGTGCCATCATCCGTGCGGGCTGTGCCAGAGCACCAGACCAGGAGAATACGCAGCTTCGGTACTTGGGTAGTAGCTTGGTAGTAATGGGGACAATCAATGCTGCAGTCGCATATCACGCATTCATCAATCCAAATCCATCCTACCTGCATGTAATCCTCTCAGTCGTTCAAGGTTTCATGTTCGTCTCTGGGATCACCGCAATGGCAATCGGCTGGCTCTTGTTCATCGGGGATAATCCCCGCGAACACCACCGTCTTGCAAAGGTGATCATGTTACTAATCCAGTTTGCATCAGCTTTCGCCTTCGGAATCATACTTCTGGCCTGCTCTGGGGTGCGTAAGCGCAAGTAGGTCTGATACATGGGCATCAGAATCATCTGCTTTGAGATTTATGTGCACGAATTTTAAAGTGCAACTGACGATTCTAATGCCCATCAAACCTAAACTACAATCATTTTAGAGGTAACTTGTATTAATTAATCTACGGCCTGCAGACAGCTCTGTGTGTGAGGTTGAGTGAGTGAGTGTGTGTTTGCTTTTTCTTTGTATCCAAATTTATGTTTCTGAAGCCAATTAAATAAATTTCGAGTTATTTGTAACATGGCTAAATGTTAAAGGCATGTTCATATATATGTCACATAATTGTGCAGAATAATATTTTTTTAGGTATAAGAACTCATAAATTAATCTATGGGAACCTATATTCTTGGCCATGCATGAGAATAGTTATGGAAATGTGTTGAAATGAACATTCGATTGTACTGTTGGTATAGTTGTGGGAATCTTAGTTTGAAAATTATATTCATGAGAAAATATATTTTTCTTTTCTAAAGACTAGTTGTCAATAATTTTTTTTATAATAACTATTAATTAATTTTTTGATCAATTGTAAGAATCTAAAATTCAATATTAAAATAAATATTATTTAGGAAAAGAAAAAAATTATTAAAAAGTAAAAGTAGTAAGTTATGGTGAGAATAATAATGTATAGTTTAATAATAAAGAAATCAAATAAAATATATTTGTGATAAAAATAAAAATTGAAAGTTGTAAAAAAAGAATGAGCAACAATTGAAATGCAAGAAAAAAAAAGTTTAACTTCGATTGTTTTTTTTGTATGTACAAAATTCTCATCCATTATTCCGTGGTAATTTTTTCTATTGTTAAAGGATAAACGGACACCAAATAGGTAAAATATCCCGCCGGACCAAATTTTTCACGTAATCCCATGGGAATTAGGCTCGCTGAATAGGTCCTAAATCATTGTCCAAGGGCTTTCAACAATATTTTAAGGTCCTAAATCATTGTCCAAGGGCTTTCAACAATATTTTATTTAAAGTCCTGCTTCAAATGTCTGATTTGTTTCGAAATTCATACACGATTTAAATATACATATATTTAAATTTATTAAGTTCAAAATCTGTTTTTACGAATTTCACTTAGATTGTACGGCAGGTGCGACCCACCGAGTAGTCTGGTATTAAAAGTGATTGCCTATGTTGAAAAGCTTATTGTGGTGCTTATCTCAGCATAAAGGTGAGTTACTTAATCTTCGATTTCGCTTTAAAATTTTAATCTCTGTTGGTTTTGTGCTTTAATCTGGCAAGGAATTGTTTAGGGGTTGACATGGTTAGTATTTTATTCGGATATTGTGTGTGCATGGGGCTTGATTAAAGTGGGATTGGGGCTGATTAAACAATTGGGGGACCTAATTAGAGTAATTATTTCTAGGATTTGTTGGACTATTGACTGGTTTGATTGCAAATTTATGCAATTTTAAGATTTTTAAAAGCTTTAATTTTGATTGCAAATTTATGCAATTTTAGGATTTGCTGGACTATTGAGTATTGACTGGTTTGATTGCAAATTTATGCAATTACTTTTCAAGTAGAAGCTTTAATTTTGAGAAACCAAAGTCGATTGTGGTAGGATCAAAAAGAATTTTATATAAATTGGTACACTAAAGTTGTGCTCTAGAATCAATGACGTAGAGGAAGGAAAAAGAAAGAAAAGGGAGGAATAAGTGCTAATTTCACTCTCGCTACATCCTGATTGGGGGGTGACAAATCTAACTACTTTTGTACAGCAAACTCATCATTTATCCCCTCTACTCCTCCGATTTTCTTCTTCTGGAGCAAGGGAACGACTCAGTTAGGTCCGGTCTGCTGACCTTTAATGAACGATATTTCACCTCTTTTGAAGCACAGCCTAAGATACAAGTACAAGCAATTCTCTGTGATTGGCTTGCACAGTTTCCAGTTTCTTAACAGTCTATGATAAAACAAATGTGATTGTTGATTAAATAGTAGTTTGATTTGAATAGAGTTCAATTTTCTAATCCATAATTTTTGCAAAAATCATTATCTCATGGTGCACTTGGTAGTGGAATGATATTTCACTGAAAAGAATAATATTGAATTTATCTGAAGTTCACTTGAAGTAGTAGTACAACAGAATATGTATATTTTTAAAATATGCTGGATAGATTATTTCCTTATTTAAATCTCCAAAATATATTTTCTCAAAAAAAAAAAAGAGGTTTCTGAAAGGCCAATAGAAGCCATAGATTTGACAAGATCATAGACTTGCAGTCCTGGATAAGAAGATCCCATCATAGACTTACTCTTTTTTAATTGTAGGTCACATAAGAAGATCCCATGCAGGCTTAATTTTAATATTGACAAGATCATAGACTTACTGTCCTGGATAATTTTAAGTCTCTTAACAGTAATTGATTGTTGATTAAATGGTATTTTTTTAAGAAGTTCCCTCCTTTTAATTAATTTCTCTATGGTTTCTTGTCAATATTACTCTCTTGATGCGGTGATTGTGCAATTATACCTGTCTAAAATGAATAATATTGAAATTATCCAAAGTTCTCTTCCAGTAGTAATACAAGTATACAACAGAATATGACAGATAAACTATTCCCTCATTCAAATCTCCAAATCTTTTTTTTCCCGGAAATATATTTTGCAAAAGGTCAATAGAAGCCAGATATGCATTTATAAGTAAAATGCTATAGGTGACAGTTCTCTTATCATTGATCTGGATTATAATATTGGGAGTGACTAATAGTCCCCCCATTCTATCCCCTAAATGTCCCCCTAACTAACTTATCCATAAAGTATGATGGGGACCACTAACTAACTTGAATAAACAATAACTACTTTGGGGACCACTTAAATTTGAAAAATATTTACAAACTAGCGTGAACATGTATGAACACTTATACGTGCAAGTATTCTTAGATAATATATCAAGTATTCATACCTAAGACATCAAGTATTTAAACAAAAAACTGGACATCAACTTTCTTTTCTCTCTAGTCACACACCCATTCTTTACACATTTTTAGAAGTGGGTTTTTTTTTCTCCGTTTAATCTCGTCAATATTTCTAACAATCTATGAGGAATTTTGTAAATCTAAAACCACGAACATTTTTTACGTAATTTTCTCTTTCAAATGAGATCCATGATGAAATACTTTCGGGTTCTTTATTGTTCAAGTACTCATATCTCGACGTACAAGTATTCATACTAAATTTTGAGAGTATTCATACTAAAACATATAAAGTACTCATTCTATAACTTTGAAACTATCATTATCAGTAAATATAAAAACTACAAAGTATTAACACTAAAACATGTAAATATTCACACTAAAACACTACATGTATACATATACATATCAGCAAATATTCAACATATAACATATTGAAATTATAAAGTTACTATAAAATATTCAAACTACAAAGTATTCATACTAAAACATATAAAGTATTCATGCTGGAACATTAAAATATTCATACTTATGCATTGAAGTGTGAATTTTTATGTTGTAAAATATTCCTGAGAAATTCTTAAATGATTTATACATCGTCGAGCAAGTATTTACATCTCGTAATGCAAGTATTCATACCTAAAATACCAAATATATTTCTAAACAAACTGTGCACAAGTATGAATGCCTATGCACGCAATTATTAATATATATGATATCAAGTATTCATAACTAAGATATCAAGTATTTTTAATAAAAATATTAACATCAAGTATTCATACTTACGTATTGAAGTGTGAATTGTTATGTTGTAAAATAACTTTAATTAGTTAATTTGTTTGATGCTTGAACATATTGATATAATTAGTTAAATGATTTACACCTCGTCGAGCAAGTATTTACATCTCGTAATGCAAGTATTCATACCTAAAATACCAAATATATTTCTAAAAAAACTGTGCATAAGTACAAATGCATATGCACGTAATTATTAATATATAAGATATCAAGTATTCATAACTAAGATATCAAGTATTTTTAATAAAAATATTAACATCAAGTATTCATACTTACGCATTGAAGTGTGAATTGTTATGTTGTAAAATAACTTTAATTAGTTAATTTGTTTGATGCTTGAACATATTGATATATACTGAGGAAATTATTCATACTTATACGATGCACAAGTACAAATGCATATGCACGCAAGTATTAATATATAATATATCAAGCATTCATACCTAAGATATCAAGTATTTCTAATAAAAATATTAACATCAAGTATTCATACCTACACATTGAAGTTTTAGTAAAAATATTAATATCTAAAATTTTAAGTATTCATACTTATGCATTGAAGTGTGAATTGTTATGGTGATAAATCAGTTAATTTATTTGGTGCTTGAATATATTGATAGGTACTGGAGAAAGTATTCATACCTATAACTAAAGTATGAATGTATTTGGTGCTTGAAGTATGAATTGAAAATATTATAGTCCAGCAATTATATAGATCAAAATTTCCTTGAGATTCATGTGAATCAATTCAGCATTCTCTGCATGAACGCACTGTTTGTGTTTAGATACAGACCGTCCGATCATAACCTGGTCCACTCAGGTAATGCACGAGATCTTTAATATCTGTGCAAATATAATGTAAGTATTCACACTATAAGATTGAAAGTATTCACACTACAAGGTATGAATACTTGCTCGACGAGGTATGAATACTTGCATGTCGAGGTATGAGTACTTGAACGACGGAGAACCCGAAAGTACTTCATCATGGATCTCATTTGAAAGAGAAAATTACGTAGAAAATATTTGTAGTTTTAGATTTGCAAAATTCCTCGCGGATTGTTAGAAATATTGATTAGATTAAACGGAGATAAAAAAAACCCACTTCTAAAAATATGTAAAAGATGGGTGTGTGACTATGGAAAAAAGATAGTTTATGTCCAGTTTTTTGTTTAAATACTTAATATCGTATGTATGAATACTTGATATATTATATAGGAATACTTGCGCGCATAAGTGTTCATACATGTGCACACTAGTTATAATTTTTTTTCAAATTTAAGTGGTCCCCAAGTAATTATTATTTTCCCCAATTAGTTAGTGGTCCCCATTGTATTTTATGGATAAGTTAGTTAGGGGGACATTTAGGGGACTAAATGAAGGGGGACAAAATCTTTACTCTATAATATTAGGTTCACATCTTTTAGGAATTTTCTCATGTAGAAAGTCCAATATCTTCTCAATTTCACTCTGGTATTGTGTGGCTCATAGAAAAATTAGTGGAGCATATTTTCCATTTGGTTTTAACCTCATTAGTTTAACCTACAATTACCAAATCGCACTATTTACAGTTTTGGTAAAAAGCCGAAAATAATTTCTGAAAATCAAATAAAAGGAAGTTTGTACCAGAAACTATTCTACATTACCTGATGCATATTTCAGAACAGTAAAATTCCTAAGAATTATTTAAAAAAATGCACTTTATTTTTGTCTGAAGAATCTGAAAAATGATTACTACATACCAATGCGAACTTGCTCATAGATTTCTTAGTATTTGTGCAGAAATGTCAAGCTCATTGGAATGTGAGTTACTCTCCACTATGGAAAGTAAGTCAATTTTATCACCCAGGGAAGATACCAATTTTGGTATTGTAGTGAATATAAGAGAAGATATAGGATCTTAGACACTCTTAATCCTATTTGTGAAAATCCCTATGAAAGTCGATTTTATCTTTTTTTATCTTGATACCTAAGAAATTGGGTAAGTTAAACTCAACCAATAATATGAAATTTTATCCCATCTAAGTTCTGGTAAGAAATCATCTTATACATATATCGTATATTAAAATTTACTTTGTTTTATTTTCTAATAAAAAAAGAGATTCGTATGAAACAAGTTCCAAGTTAGAAATATCAGCTTTTCAGATAAGTTTTATTGTTCCAAGCATGTACCTCCAGTTGGTATCATAGTGGGTATTGGGTATGTCGCAATCAAGATATTATGTGGTTTATAGAAACATGACAGTATCTGCTGAGTGCTGATTGTGCTGAACCAATTCGGTCTGGCTCGATATGGAACATATTATTCCCAGTCTTTGGTTACGTGTAGCTATAGAATTGCTACCTTTTTGTTACTTTCTACTTTTCAGTATTTTAAACTGGAGTCTCGATAATTATAATAAAAAAAAAAATCTGAATTGTGACGAAAACTAGCACCGAGCTACTAATAAAGTGCTGTAACATGATCTTCTGCGTTCATCATGTTCAGAAGTTGTAGCAATAAAATAGTAAAGGAATTATCAGATGATTTAATAATGTAGAATAAGATCTCCGACAGGTGCTGCTGAATCAAAGCGAGGCATTCCGCTAGTATTCTTTCTTTCTCACGTGATTTTGCCTCAATTCAGGGGCGGATTCAGGATTTTCGTCAGGGGGGCAAAAAAATATCGAATCGGATTTAAATAGCTAATTAGATTTAAACCCATTAACTAATTGGATATTTGATAAAAAATAATGCTTTAACTTATACTTTATAATGATCTGACTTATAATTTATGATATTCTGACATATAATTATAATTACCAATCATATTTCAAGAAATTTATTTTATTTTTAACTACAAATTTAATCCGAATTACCAATTAAACATTCAGAGGGGGGCAAAAAAATTTTCAGGGGGGACAAAGCCAATCGGAACCGATAAATCTCCACTAAAACTCGAAATCCAGAGGGGGGCGGCTGCCCTCCCTGGAATAGGCTGGGTCCGCCCCTGCCTCAATTCATGCTCAGTATTCCGCTTCTGCAGTCTCGCGCGTGCCACATTGTCGTCTCCCCGCAACATGTAGCTTCTTCTGCTCTCCGCGCCTTTTCCTCTTTGGTTTTCCTTGGCATTTCTTCTCTTGGATTATTGATTTTATTTTTGCCATTTCCACTCTTGCTGCTCGACCGTGCTTTGTTCGGTTTGGCTTATTTTCATCTATTGCTATTCCGCACAGAGTCTAGGCTTCTCGTTGTCATCGGCAAAATTCACATTCGGTTCAGTTTTCCCCTAATATGATTTACACAACTATTTTTTCCTTCACAGGCTATCTTCCAATTCCTGCATTGGCCATCATTTTCTGTTTTGCTCTGTTCTTCTTTTTGTTTTGCCAGGATCTCTGAATTGTATTGAATTTTTATTTAAACATTGGTGAGTTATTTAATATATGATTTTTCATGCCAGAAACAAATCGAAAACATAAAAGATAAAGAAAATGAAGATATAATTACAAAACTCAGAGTTTACTCATATGTTCCTCTAAAGATGATAGCTCAAAGGTCAACCACAAACTTCTACAAAAGTTCTATGGAATGTAGAGACTGAAATTGATTTGAAATTCTAATATCAAAAGTAAACCGAAAAAGACAAATGGAAAATAAATTAGCCAGAATGCATGAAAACCACAAGCAGAGATTTCGATATAAAAATGGAGTACAACACTAAAGAATCTATTGCTCCGACATACTAACGACTCTTT
Organism: Carex arenaria; assembly: GCA_964058825.1. Taxonomy (NCBI): domain Eukaryota; kingdom Viridiplantae; phylum Streptophyta; class Magnoliopsida; order Poales; family Cyperaceae; genus Carex; species Carex arenaria. Next base: position 225,252 of record CAXKVW010000051.1, on the reverse strand, counting down.
ATCCTACATGTCATTGTAGGATGATGTTAACACAACATATCTTGAAGGTTATAATTCTACTAAACGTAATGGAGAGCAGGACAATAACGATGACATGCATGATGATGTTTATACTTATAATATCGTTCTCAATTAGTGATCATGATGATGTATAAAGATAATCAAATTGATGATGAACATATGATGGAACTGATTCTAGACATTCTTACAATGAGAGTTGTCAAGATAGTTACAGAAATATAAAAGTTTCTATCTGTGTCATTACTGAAAAAACATATACAATTTCTTTGGTGATTTTCTATTTAACAGGTGTCAGATGCATGTTCTTCATTTACTTCTAATGTACGTATCTGTGCTCTTACATTGAAAGCAGCGGCAACAGAACTAAAGCTCCTCAATTAAAACAATAACAATGCTGACATCCATGTATACCAACAGTAACGAAAAATAACGGTTGCGGCATAGTCACAGCATAAAGCACCTAGTGATTATTAATTTTAAAAGGTCGAAGAATCCGGTGAATAAGTGGTGAGAAGTGGTCAAAAATTCGTTATTTGTGTATAATTCAAGTATAATTCGGAAGTGATTCAGTACAATAAGAAAACAAAAAAACCCAAAAAAAAAAATGTGTTTTTATCGCGAATAATTCGTGATTCAAGCATTATTCACGAATAAAATATATTATATGTTTTTTTTTTTGTATTTTATTCGAAGTCAATTCAGAAACATAAAAAAATGAATAAATGGCGAATTAAATACGTACTGTGTCCCTATGAGAAATAAGTGAAAATTTCTTGAAATTGGAAAACAAGATAAAGAATACGGGGCGAATATTCTGCTGGATTTCCTACTTGCTCAAGTCAACCCCGTGTTGTTGAGGATATTATGTGAAGAGGAATAAGTAACAATATATATAACGGGTTGTGATTAGAGACATATCAGTAAGAAAATAACTCGTTTCGTGTTTATAAAAGCAAGATCTGTACTGGAAAAAAGTTGGCTAATACAACGCATCATTGATCACTCTCATTATCATTGTGTGATTGTATTTAAAAAAAAAAAAAATTAACAACATAACGGGGACTGAAGCAATGTCAGGCTTTGTATGTTAAAATAGTACAAAGAAAGAAAAAAAAGGAGATCCCTTGGATTGAGATTTTTTTCTGAAAGATTAGCGTGTCAGATGGATAAAATCATATTAAAATAGTACTTTGGAAGAGAAAATTCTGACGCATCATTATTGCATTTTTATTTATATTCAAAATTTAAAATCTAAATGTTAGGTACAAATTGTTAATTTTATTTATTTATTTTTATTGGAGAAATGTCTACATAAAATTTATGAGTTTTTAAGTTCATTTTATAATCAATCAAGTGATAGCTAAATAAACGAATCTAATGAACAATGATAATAGATTTTAATCAATTTTTTTTATCATTTTGATCTAATATAAAAGGAACTCGAAATTATAAAATTTTATAAGAATGCATTTTTCATGTAGATGACCAATTTATCCAAGGCGTGAATATATAATAACATATAACTATATAAGAACCTTCCTTGCATATGTTTGTTCTTTTTTTTTTTGATAAATTAGTTTAAAAATACCCCATTAACGCTCTTCAATTTAAATTTATAAAATTTAAACTTTAAAAGATTGCGGTATTTATTTTGACCACACGTGATGTGATAAAATATGACGTGATAATATCCGATCCGTTTGAACCCCTAGTTATGGAATTCGTTTCCTTTGCATTAACTCAAAAGAGAATCTTTTGAGTTAATGCAACTAGATCATTCAATCTGGTTTAAGATCCGTACAAACTAAATATGCACTATTATTAAAAGGTCATGTATTAACATCAAACAGTCGGATTGGCTCTGTTTAAAATCAGACGGCCAAAATACATTAACTCAAATGATTCCCTTTTGAGTTATTAATGGTTCGTTATGTGGATGTCAAATGAGTCAAGTGGGGGTATCACCAGTCCAAGGTTAAAGGAAATTAGTGTAAAGCACCCACCGGCCACCCCTCATAAAAGAACCAAATAAATTGCTTAGTTATAACAAAAAAGTTTAGGCGAGAAGCAATAAGGCATTATATGTCGATCTCTCATCAGAGTATCAATGTGAAACCAAATAAATAAGAGGAGGGATCCACTTATAACATTTGTAAGTTACAACATCTAACACAATTCGGTTTTGTTATTTTCAAAGTTCAAACAGCTGATCCAAACCATTCAAAATGATATCTATATTAAAATATGCTTGGAAATCAAATTTTATATTTTTTTTGAATTTTTTTACTATTTATTAAGTATTTTACAAAACAATCATTTTCAGTGGTCCAGAATTGTCTAAAAATAACAGTTTTGTAAAATACTTAATAATTAGTAAAAAAAATTCAAAAAAAATGTAAAATTCGATCTCCAAGCACATTTTAATATAGATATCATTTTGAACAGTTTGGATCAACTATTTGGACTTTGAAAATCTCAATTCCGAATTATATATTGTAACTTATAAAATAACATAATTATTTATTAGTAGGAATAAGCTTACAACATTTATATGTTTTTGGCCTTCCTCTAGTGATATCGTCGTGTGAGTCCAACACTCCGATCGAGTCAACATCTCCGGGTACGTACGCGACTCCTGATTTTATACAACTGGAAACCATTTGATTAAAGTATAATTGGATGATCATTGTGCAATATGTTCCCCAATTTCCTGTGATGCTGATGCAATTATATATCGGAAGTATGTTTGGTGCAATATCCAATTGGAAACCATTTGATTAAAGTACTAACTTTAATTTTTATTAAATAATAATAATATGTAGTATGCATAAGAAATATGTTTTGTCTTATAAATAGTCGATTTCTGGAGACAAGTAATATGCAACCAACCAATTTCATTTTATATATATTACGGTGGCACTTAATCATGTCTTTATGTATACGTCACAAATAAGAAATGAACTATTTGCTCTCACAACCAATGAATTAGAGCTTAAAAGGCTATGATATATATTTAAATTATATTGGGTAATATATAAGTTATCCAAATTTAGAATGATAAATACGCAATTATATATCGGAAGTATGTTTGGTGCAATATCCAATTGGAAACCATTTGATTAAAGTACTAATTTTAATTCTTATTAAATAATAATAATATGTAGTATGCATAAGAAATATGTTCTGTCTCATAAATAGTCAATTTCTGGGGACAAGTAATATACAACCAACCAATTTCTTTTTAATATATATATTACGGTGGCATTTAATCATGTCTTTATATATATGCCACAAATAAGAAATTAACTATTTACTCTCACAACCAACGAATTAGAGCTTAAAAGCTATGATATATATTTAAATTATATTGGGTATTATATGAGTTATCAAAATTTAGAATGATAAATACGTAATTATAGAATTTGAGATAATAAATACGATAATTTCATAATTTATGATGGTATATATGAAAGTTCCCCAAGAAAATGGAGATGGTGTCCAAAGCCTTTCCATTTGGACAATCTTTTGGGGTTAGGGGTGTAAACGGATACGGATTATCCGCGGATAATCCGCTCCGAATCCTCTTATTATCCGTATCCGGATTAAACGGATACGAATACTTGCGGATACGGATACGGATAATTTTAGCATATGGAAAAATAATGCGGATACGGATACGGATAATTCCGCGAGGATATAAACGGAACGGATATCCGTATATATCCGGATCCGAAATTTAATCTTTTAGTAGCTTTTAATTCATTTTACCATTGCGAAATTCCCAAAAAACGTACATATTCGTTTAAATCCAAGAATCTTGGTAGAAAAATCATATAATCTATTAGGATAATGGATTGGTTCTCTGAACCAATAAGCAATTAGTCATGCATAATCATCACTGTGCAAACTTAAAAAGTCTATTAAATTTTTGTCAATTTAGGTAATCAAATTAGGTAATTTAAAATTATGAAATTTAGTATAATTACTCAATATCCGACAATTATCCGCTCCATATTCGTATTCGAATCCGTATCCGTGGATTATCCGTTCCGTATCCGTATCCGTTTAAGACGGATATGGTTTTCAATTTTGATATCCGTTTACTATCCGTATCCGTATCCGTATCCGCTTGTTGAAAAACAGATGTGGATATGATATTAGCATTATCCGCTCCGAATCCGCTCCGTTTACACCCCTATTTGGAGTACATTATTTAATTGCCATCCAACGTGGAACATGTTATTTAAATTCTCCATTTACCCAAAAACTGAGGTCTCCAATATTTTTCCAATTTTTCTATTTTGTACAAACTACAAACAGATAAAAACAGATAAAACAATATGGTTTAATAATAAGGAAATAACAATTTTAGTTCCAATTTTTTTCTATATAATATTAATTTTTTTCTTTTATTATGGACGAATCAAGTTATGCATACTAATAATTACGGATTGTGTATTAAACTTATATGTCTAATAGAAATTATTAATACTAATAATTATGGAAAAAATAACATTTAAAATAGGCACAAATCACAACAGTTGGTAAGAAATAGAACAATATTAAGGTAATGGAGGGTTCCATTTTTTTTGTAATGGAGGTTGAATTTACAAAGTTTTACAAAAATGGAAAGACTTGACTAGCTAATTATTAAACATTAAATTACCATTTGATTCATAATATAATAAAGGGATAAGGTTTGGTCCAAATGGCTTTGGACCGGACACTGTCCAAAGTCTCCAAAAATCATACGACTAAAGTCTGAATAGTTGATTCGAACTGCTCAATATGATTTTCATATTAAAATGTGCTCAGAGACCAAATTTTATATTTTTTGGAAATTGTTTACTATTTTTTTAAATATGTACAAAATCACTGTTTTTGGACCATTCAGAAATAATGATTTTGTATGTATCTAAAAAAATAGTAAAAAAAGTTTCAAAAAATATAAAATTTGGTCTCTGAGCACATTTTAATATAAAAATAATGTTGAGCGGTTTGGATCAATTGTTCAGATTTTAATCGTATAATTTTTAGAAGCTTTGGACTATGTCAGGTCCAAAGTCATTTGGACCAAATCTTATTCCAATAATAAACACTAGCACTAAATTTAATTTGATGATATGATCTGTACGATGCTAGTGTTTGTAAAAGGCCAACACATGCTCTGATTCTCCAAAACAAGAAAAACCTCCTCTGTTTCTCACTTTCTTATTTGCTGTTCTAAATTCCATCCGTTGCCAAATTAGAATAAAAAAATTGTAATGGAGGAAACCGAAGCACTCTATTTGATGGGCAACCTGATGCGCTCCCAATACCGGGCACACCGTGCCATCATCCGTGCGGGCCGTGCCAGAGCACCAGACCAGGAGAATACACAACTTCGGTACTTGGGTACTAGCTTGTAGTTTTTTTGTTTTTTTGACAAAAGTGGGTAACCCCACCAGTTTCATGTAGAAACTAAACAAGTTCATACAATAATCAATGGATAGCTCCATTGTATATAAGCAAAACAAAACAAAAATACAACGAAATCATAAACTTGTCAGCACAACAGACATCTAAACCAACATAAGTTGTTAAGTAGAAATTGTTAAAGTTCCAAAAAGGCAGCTGCAATACAAGTAGAGAACTAAAAATAAATAGATAGAACATGAGCAAGGTGAGGAAGAAGATGAGGAATCAGAAGAGGTCTGCATCAACCATAAGAGCATCCAGCTCTATCCCTCAGATAGGCTAACAGATCCTCCTCCTCTAACCCAAGTTTTGGACTTTCCTCGGAATGCAGGGAGCTTCCCCCTTTTGGGGTATCGGAATCGGAAAGTATTATCAAATTGCCTACCTGAGTTAAAGGAGAGACATTTATAGGCATAATCAAGGTTAGTTTAAAAAAAGTATCATCTTGCCTAACTTTACACCAATAAGAAGTAAGTTAAATTATTGAAGCACCAATGCTAGTAAGAGTTGGAAGTGTTGCATTGTTAAAACATAATTTATTACGTGCTAACCAAATAACCCAGAGAGTTGTAGCTCTTATTAATTCAACTAAGAGAGTATCTTTTAGAGGAATACATGAATCCAAATACCAAAGATCCTCTAAAACAGTACAGTCATAAATGAACCCGTTATGTTGTGCTATTCATGCCCAAATGGCCGTAATAAATGGGCAAGTAACGAAAAAGTGATTAATTGTATCAAAAGAACCACAAAAGGGGCAATCTAAGTTCTCTTGTCAACCTCGTTTAGCTAAGTTAGATTTGGTGAGAATGCCATCATTTCTAAGTAACCATAGAAAAACTTTAATTTTAAGGGTTATGTTGGACTTCCAAATAGTTGTAAACTGGGTATTGGAGAACCCTCTATATTCTAACCACAAATAGAGAGAATGAACAGTAAAGGTCCTCGATGAAGTCCATCTCCAAGTGATAGAATCAGGAATTTTAGGGATACAATTGAAAGAAACTGAAAGAAGCATGTCTTGCCATTCAGAGAGCAAGATACCGGTTAATTGTCTAGTAAACCCTAAAGATAATTGAGAGCTAGAAAAAGCTTCAGCAACAGATATAGTAGGATTAGCAGTAATTTTGAATAAATTAGGATAAATACAATAAAGAGCACATTCTCCATTTCATCTGTCTAACCAGAAGGCCGTATCATGACCATCATGAATCTGTCTATTTAAACCTAAATAAAAAATCTAATGAAAGCTAAGGACACCAACCCAAAAATGAGAAGATCTAGAGGTATCGAAACCTGAATTGCCATACTTATCAATAAGTAAGAGTTTCCATTTACCCTCAATGGTGGGATCCTTAAAACGAAACCACAATTTTGCCAAAAGAGCTATGTTAACCCTTGTAAGGTTCAGAACACCTAATCCACCTTGATCTTTGCTTAAACACACATACTTCCAAGATATGAGATGGTATTTTTTCTTATTAGAGGAGCTACCAGACCAAAGAAATTTGCGCCTATTTTATCAATTCTATTTCGAATAGTAACAGACAGTTTATAAATAGAGAGCCAGTAAAGAGGGATGGAAGAAAGAACAGAGTTCAATAATGTGACTCTACCACCAATTGACAGTAGAGAATCTTTCCAAGCCTGGAGTTTTTTTTTTCAATTTTTTCAACTAAAGGGGACCAATCAGAAATACTTAAGGTTTTCCAGTGCAAAGGCACTCCTAAATAAGTAATTATGGGTAGACTAGCAAGTTTGCAGCCTAGTTGATTAGCTAGAGAAGAGGCCAATGAGGAAGAAATGTTTATGGGAATCATCTCACTTTTATCGAAGTTTATTTTCAATCCAGAGACATCCTCAAAACCTAATAAAAGAAATTTTAAATACTAGCTTGGCAGTAATGGGGACAATCAACGCAGCAGTCGCATATCACGCATTCATCAATCCAAATCCAACCTACATGCATGTAATCCTCTAAGTCGTTCAAGGTTTCATGTTCGTCTCTGGGATCACCGCAATGGCAATCGGCTGGCTCTTGTTCGTCGAGGATAATCCCCGCAAACACCACCGTCTTGCGAAGGTGATCATGTTACTAATCCAGTTTGCATCTGCTTTCGCCTTCGGAATCCTACTCGTGAACTACTCTGCTTCGGTTGCTTTGCATTAGTTTGCACATTTTTGTGCGGGGTGTGTGAGTGTAATTTGGATAGATGGATAATAGAGTTATCCGATGCGCTTTGAGATTGTGTGCATCCTACTCTGAGATCCGTGCACACGGATATTAAAGTGCATTAGATGCCTCCAATATCCATTTGGACCCAAATTTATTGCTTGTGATGGACATCGGACCTAAACTGCACTGGTTCACTTGTATTAATTAATCTTGAGTGTAGACATCCCGAAATTTTTATTAACATACAAAAGAAATAATAAATTTAACAATCTATACAATTTTTTGATGAAATTCAAAATCTATCGAAACCGATGACAATGTCATCGGTTTCAGAAAGCTAGAACATTGTCATCGGTTTCAGCTAAGCACGATTTTTGATGCAGAATGCACACTTTTTGATGCGAGAATTATATCAGATTAAAACAACGAACGACTCAGATTAAAACATTGTTTGGTAATGATTACAAAGTTGCGGAAAACTTTTCTTAAATATTTATTTTTTTAAGTCAAGCACGATTTTTGATGCATAATGCACACTTTTTTATGCGAGAATTATATCAGATTAAAACAACAAATGACTCAGATTAAAACCAAAAAGGTAATTATTGCATAGTTCCGGAAAAGTTTTGCTAAATTTTTATTTTTTTTAAGCCCAGCATGATTTTTGATGCAGAATGCACACTTTTAGATGCAAGAATTATTTCATATTAAAATAACGAACGACTCAGATTAAAACCAAAAAGGTAATGATTGCATAGTTGAGGAAAACTTTTGCTAAATTTTATTTTTTTCAAAAATAGAAACACCATAATATTTTCTGTATTTACCTAGAAGTGACTTTTGAACCAGGATCAATAATTCATATTCAAAGCATTTTAATTTTTTTCCAATAACACACAAAGAAATATTTTAATTTCTCTTATAGCCACGAAAAATCCGATCTGAAAAATATTGATCCGGGTTATTTGTTTAAGTCTTTCTAATAAATCAAATTATATGATATTCTATCTAATTTAAAAAATATATAAAAATATTTATAATATTTTAATAAAATAAATAAATAAATTCTAATATTTTCTAATAAATAAAATAATTAAATGAAAAATTATTTTAATAATAATTTGAATGAAAACCGATGAAATTGTCATCGGTTCTAGATTCTGAAATCGATGACAAGGTTATCGGTTCTGGGATGGGTGACATTATCAACGGTTTCAATTTTCTGTGACCGACGAGTTTGTGATCGGTTTAATCTTCTGAAATGGATTACACTGTCATCGGTTTGGATACTTTTCAAATTCTTTATAAAAATTGTATAGATTGTTAAATTAATTTATTAATTTGTATATTAATAAAAATTTCGGGTAGACATCTCTATAGGTGTGTGTGTGTTTACTTTTCTTTGTACCCAAATTTAATTTTGCTAAATGCTAAAGGTTGTTATGGGATTTTGCCGGATAGTATTTTTTAGGTATAAGAACTCACAAATTAATTTATGCGATTCTATATTTTTTAATGTGGGTGAAAAAAGTTATGAAAATGTGCTAAAATGAATGTTTGATCATGTTGTTAAAATAGTTGTGGGAATCTTAAATTAAAAAAATAAAGATATTAATGGGAAACAGTATTTTTTATTTTCTAAAGACTAGTTGTCAATAATTATTTTGGTGATAATAATAATTAATATTTTGTATCAATTGTAATAATCTAAAATTCAATATTAAAATATAATATTATTTAGGAAAAGAAAAATATTAAATTATAAAAAAAAGTAAAAGTAGTAAATAATTGTGAGAAAAATAAATTATAGTTTAATAATAAATAAATCTAATAAAATAAATTTGTGATAAATATAAAAATTGATAAGATGTAAAAAAAGAATGAGCAAGAATTGAAATGCAAGAAAAATAAATTTAAGTTTAACTTCGGTTGTTTTTTTGTATGCAAATTCAATTCTTATCCATTATTCCGGGGTAATTTTTTTCTATTGTCGAAGGATAAAGGAACACCAAATAGGTAAAATATCCCGCCGGACCAAATTTTTCACGTATTCCATGAGAATTAGAACATTTACGTTCCAACAACTCAAATGAGTTTCCAAATTATTAACTATTTTTTAGAAATTAAGGTCTCTAAAGTTTTCAAACTCTCACATCTCTGAAATTTGTTTAGAGTTTCTATTAAGTCATGTTAGTAATAAATTTAAAAAAAAGGGGAAGATTTTGAGCCAATCATTTGATCAGTATAAAATTTATAAATAGTTTTTTTCATAAGAAACTTTACTACACAATTGCTAAATAAGAAACTTTTTCACATTTCTGAAACTAAATTAGAAATTGCTACCTCAGATTTAGAAACTTTAGTTCAGGAAATGTAGATGCTCTAAATCATTGTCCCAGGACTTTGAACAATATTTTATTTAAGGAGGAATTTCATGTATCCCCTTCAAAAACTTCAATATTACGTATTTCCCCCTCAAAAGTTTGTAATAACATATTTACCCTTCAAAATGATAGAAACTCACATATTTACCCAAAAACAATAAAACAATAAAATTTAACAATATCAATTAATGTAATATGCCCATTATACCCTCATTTTTCTCCTTTCTCCCTCTGTGCGTCCGCTCCAAAGAATTCCCTGGCATCAAAATGAACTGCAACCTCACCCAATCAAAACCCAATCCAGCTCACTGTATATATAGCTTAACAAATTTAAATAGAATTGGGTTTTCCAAATTTAATATGAAATGCATACCTTCAGTTTAGCTTCAAATGCGAGCACATTTCTTCCCATTCTTAGTTTTGAAGTTCATAATTTCGGTGTTTTGGATTATAGATTGTTATGAATCTGATTAGCAACAGAAAATATCATTAAAATATTTTGTCAAACACTTTCTTTTTTTTTAGAAAAAATATGAGTCAAGCAAACATTTAATTGATAATTGTGGTTACAAATTTGTATTCACGATTTATAAAAATACGTGGTGCTAAAAACAATCTAAATGAAATACAAAAATGCATTGTGCTCAAAACATTAAGCTTTAAAAGAAATCTAAATTAAATACTAAATGAAATCTAGAGATAGTCTCTGATTGGAAACGTAAAAACTGAGTAACTTGAACAATACAGAATCATTCCAGAATTTTGAATTGTTATCGGTAGGCTTCTCTATTGTCTTCCTGACATACTAGCAGGCTAGTAGCTTACTGTACCAGTCTGGTACCCATCCGGAGCATATGTTTTATTTTACCAGTAAGTTCGCCTCTTATCTTCTGTTCCATCGCTTTACCCACTCCAGCTTGAATTCAGATCCAGGTAAGTAACTAAATTTTTGGGTTTTACATCGGGACCGTCCGATTCGAATCTGCGACAATTCATCACTTAGTGGAGTGCACACATTCCGAGAATGAATTCGAATCCCGAGACAATCTGGAGCGACAGATTCAAATCGGACGGTCCAGATTCAAACCCCAAAAATTGGGTTACTTTAGGGGATCCAGACCCAGCTCGCAGCATCTCGTACCAGTACCGATTCGGTACATTTTGGTACTGTCTCACCATCTTGTCAGTGTACCAGTTTTCTCGTACCAGTTTTTGTTGTATCTCTTTTTTGATGTCTATCCGCATCCATGCCCCCTACTATATGAGCACCTGTTGGAAAAAAGACTACTGGCACACTTTCTCGTGGATTTTATACAACTAAACTGAAGGTAGGCATTTTGTATTAAATTTGGATTAACCCAATTCTAATTAAATTTGGAAAGCTATACAGTAAGCTGGGTTGGGTTCTGGTTGGGTAAGGTTGCAATTCATTTTGGTGCTAGAGAATTTTTTGGAGCGAACACACAGAGGGAGAAAGAAGAAAAAGGAGGGTATAATGGGCATATTACATTAATTGATATTGTTTAGAAAATTTTAAGTGTTAAATTTTATTGTTTTATTGTTTTTGGGTAAATATGTGATTTTCTATCATTTTGAAGGGTAAATACGTTATTAAAAACTTTTGAGGGGAAAATACGTAATATTGAAGTTTTTGAGGGGGATACATGAAATTCCCCCTTTATTTAAAGTCCTGCTTCAAATGTCTGATTTGTTTAAAAATTCATACAGACGGTATAAATATACATAATTATTTACATTTATTAAGTTCAAAATCTATTTGTACGAATTTAACATAGATCAAACAGTTTAAATCTGACTTTATATAAAATTTGTCCAAAGTCACTTGGACAAAATATAATTATAACACCAGAAGCTTTCTCTTCTTTTTTTTTGGTTACGAAGAGAGCTTAACTCCCGAAATTTCTATTTATACCATATTAAAAAATAATAAATCATTTCGCCACTTTTTCAGAAAATTTCATATATGCCACTTACGCCAATTGAATTGGTAGATCCAAAGACTAGAGTCCGCCAATTGAAATGGCGGATCTTTTTTTTTTTTACAGAAATTAAATCATTTTGTATAGTTTATATATTATGGTTTTTATTTATTTTGTATAGTTTTTTATTTTGTTAAATAGTTTATATATTATGTTTAGTTGATATCTTGTTTTAAATGTCAGTTATTTTGAAAATATCATTTGTTTGTCGGATTAAAATTTTGAATATATCAGATGTTTGAAATGTCATTTGTCAACGAAGAAATAATGATGTAATGAACAAAATAAATAAATAAATACTCTGATATATTAAAAAATTTATTCTTTGACAAACGATATTTCAAATACACGATATATTTAAAATTTTGATCCGACAAACGAACAATATTTTCAAAATAACTGACATTTAAAACAAGATAACATTTAAACATAATATATAAACTATACAAAATATCTAATTTCTGTATAAAAAAAGAGTCCGTCATTTCAATTAGTGGACTCTAGATTTAGTCCGCTAATTTAATTGACGAACCCTAGCTTTTGGTCCGCCAATTCAATTAACGAAATAATAATTAGTTCTATAGTCACCCCTGAGGGGAGACCGATCCAGAATCTTAATTATCGACTTGAAGTTCGACTCCGGTACGAGCTAGCACGAACATCTCTCTAACAAACGCCATTGACATCCCATTTCCATACAATTGTGGGTTCAACGCCATTTTGTCTCAATTAGTGAAAGTTTAATTCACTTAAATCTGTTCTCCCTTGTTTTTTTTTTCTGTTAAGTTTTAATTCTTCTGTCTGCTCGCTCTCCTATCAAAGACCCAATGGTAAACCAACTTGATCGTTCATGTTTACTATTCTGTTACATTTCCTCAGTAATATATAATCAAAGATGTAGCAGGTTAAGGCAGCATAAATGTGTTTGGAGACAATGACTCTCGTTATATATGAATTTGTATGTAAACAATTTATCTACTTAATTAAGTCTTCTCTTGATTTGGTCTGGGGAGAATTTAGAGGGTTTACAACGCGCCTATATTGTAGATCAATTGGCGCCGGTTCGTCTCCAGTTTTATGCTTACTCCATCCTCTTTTTGTGTTTGTGATCACAAATTATGAAATTAATAAAGAAATACGGGTGGAGAACTGAAGCAAAATATCTCCTATCCGTCTAAGCGAAATGAAGGTCCTTTTTTTTTTTTTTTTCCAGAAAAGCGATATCTGCAGCAAAGGCGGACTCAGGATTTTCGTCGGAAGGGGGGGCAAAAAAATATCGAATCGGATTTAAATAGCTAATCGGATTCAAATCTATTAACTAATTAAGTACAATAAAATATAATGCTTTAATTTATACTTTTTAGAGTCAGGTTTGATATTTTAATCTATAATTCTAATTATTAATCATAATTGAAGAAATTTATTTTAATTTTAACTCTAAATTTAACCCGAACTGCAAATTAAATATCCAGCGGGGGGCAAAAAAATTTCTAGAGAGGGACAGAATCGATCAAAACGTCCCGACTTCCACTAAAATGCAAAATCCAGGAGGGACGGCTTGGGTCTGCCCCTGATCTGCAGTACTAATTGTAAGGAGGTTGTCTATCAAATATGGCTTCTGGGTCTTAACATTAACACATTTTTCCTCTAAATTAAATGCAGTGTTGAGAAAAGGATATGTCCAGTACTAATTTTTTTTGTAATGCAGATCAGGAGTATCTACCAAAGCAAGATGATGCCACATTTCCCACCAAATTAAATGCAAAGTGTTGAGAAAAGAATATCTACAGTACTGAATGTAAAACAGATGAAGAGATTGTCTACAAAAGGCTCCTAGGTCTAACACTCACATATTTCCCACTAATTTAACGCATAATGCTGATAAAAGGATATGTCCAGTACTGAATATAATGCAGTTAAGGAGATTGTCCGCCAACACGTGTGATCCTGTCGCCTACGGGCTTCATCTCAAAAAAAAAAAAAAAGTTGACTTACTTTGGAATATTTTTTAGCGGTTGTTTATTCATAGATTACTTCAAATATTGAAATCCAACTTTTATGGGACAACTTCTATCAGGGATCAATCACGATTATACGACTTCCTACGTCTGTGAGGCCACCAAAAATTTTATTTCCGAATTAGGCCCCACATCCCGGCCCTCTCTAAGTACCAAACTTTCTCTATAAAGGCACAAAAGAGTTGCTCTGTTTCTCGAACACAAGCCCTTCCTCCTTCGTTTCTTCCTTTCTTATTTGTTTATTTTTGATTCCATAGGTTGCCTAATGGAGCAAGCAGCAGAAGCACTCTATTTGATGGGCAACCTGATGCGGGCCCAATACCGTGCACACCGTGCCATCATCCGTGCCGGCCGTGCCAGAGCACCGGATCACGAGAACATGCATCTTCAGTACCTGGGTACTAGCTTGGTAGTAATGGGGACAATCATCGCTGCAGTCGCATATCACGCATTCATCAATCCAAATCCAGCCTACATGCATGTAATCCTCTCAGTCGTTCAAGGTTTCATGTTCGTCTCTGGGATCACCGCAATGGCAATCGGCTGGCTCTTGTTTGTCGAGGATAATCCCCGCAAACACCGCCGTCTTGCGAAGGTGATCATGTTACTAATCCAGTTTGCATCTGCTTTCGCCTTCGGAATACTACTCGTGAACTGCTCTGCTTCAGCTGCTTTGCATTAGTTTGCACATATCTGTGCGGGGTGTGTGAGTGTAATTAGGTCTGATATATGGGCATTAGAGTCATCCGATGCACTTTGAGATTTGTGCGCAAACTGTTTTGAGATTTCTGTGCACGAATTTTAAAGCACATCAGACGATTCTAATGCCCATCCAACCTTAACTACAATCCTTTTGTGAGTGTGTGTTTGCTTTTTCTTTGTATCCAAATTTATGTTTCTCAAGCAAATTAAATAAATTTCGAGTTATTTGTAATATGGCTAAATGTTAAAGGCATGTTCAGTTGTCACATGATTGTGCAAAATAATATATTTTAGGTATAAGAATAGTTATGGAAATGTGTTGAAACGTTGTACCGTTGGAATAGTTGTGGGAATTTTAATTTGAAAATTATAATCATGAGAAAATATATTTTTCTTTTCTAAAGACCAGTTGTTAATAATTATTTTTTTATCAATTGTAATAATCTAAAATTCAATATTAAAATATAATATTATTTAGGAAAAGAAAAAAATAAATTATAAAATAAAGTAAAAGTAGTAAGTGATGGTGAGGAAAAACAATTTATAGTTTAATAATACAGAAATAAAATAAAATATATTTGTGATAAAAATAAAAATTGATAAGTTATAAAAAAAAAGAATGAGCAACAATTGAAATGCAAGAAAAAAAAGTTTAACTTCGGTTGTTTTTTTTTTTAATGTACAAATTCAATTCTCATTCATTATTCCGTGGTAATTTTTTCTATTGTCAAAGGATAAACAAACGAATACCAAATAGGTAAAATATCCCGCCGGACCAAATTTTTTAGGCTCTGTTCGGCATGCTTATGGACCGGGGAATGGACATGGGAACAAAAAAAATTGTGAACTGATTTTTACTATACTTGTGGGAAAAAAAAAATCAATATGAATAAAAAAAAATTTCCCACACGCATAATAATGCGCCGAACAGGCCTTTTAACGTATTTCCATGGGAATTAGACGCGCTGAATAGGTCCTAAATCATTGTTTAAGGGATTCGAATAATATTTTATTTAATGTCCTGCTTCAACTATCTGATTTGTTTCAAAATTCATACAAACGATATAAATATACATAATCATTTAAATTTATTATGTTCAAACAGTTAAATCTGACATTGAATAAAATTTATCCAAGTCATTTGGACAAAATACAAATACAACACCAAAGCTTTATTTTTTTTCTTGTTAAAGAAGAGAACTAAACTCTAAACCCACTACATTTATATTGTAGAAAATGTATCAAAAAATGAGTGCATTACAATGTATATGTCATCTTGTGTATTGGATTCTAAATTGTTAAATTTAAAGTTCAAACAGTCGATCTAAACTATTCAATTTGATCTTCATATTAAAATGTATTTGGTGACGAAATTTCATATTTTTTAAAAATAATTTGCTATTTCTTTAGAATTTTTAAAAATTATTGTTTTTGATAAACTTTTGAACCATTAAAAAAAAATATTTAAGTCACTGCCAATCTCCCGTCTGGTGTCGTCACATAACAGCAGTTCCAATCTATTAAATTGGCAACGAAATAGACAAATAGAATAATTTAAGTCACTGAATTCCTTCGAAAAATTCACTCTGCAGAGAGAGATACGCATGCATGCATCTACTTAAGCTACGTTTGAATTGTGCAAGAATTAATATAAAAATAGCAATTTTTAGGTTAGTGGTTGAACATAGTGCTATTTCGAGTGGTTTGAAAATAGTATTAACTTTGAACTATTCGGATTAATAAAAATATCGTTTGAATTGTATATTTGAAATATCAATGAGGAGAATGAATAAAATAATAATTAAATTAATTATATTACATTTAAGCTAATTTTTTTTAATACTAATCTAATATTTTATTTAATACTAATCTAATTTAATCTGATATTATATTTATTTAAAACTAATATAATATATAAAATAATATTATATTACATTTAACATTTAAATTAATATTATATTACATTTAATATTCACACTGATATTATATTATATTTAATACTAATCTAATCTAATATTAAATTTATTTAATACTAATATAATATTTAAACTAATATTATATTACATTAAACTGTTAAATTAATATTATATTTATTTAATAGTGTCTAATATATAAATTAATATTATATTACATTTAATATTTGAACTAATATTTTATTTAATGCAAATCTAATCTAATATTATATATAATACTAATCTAACATTTAAAATAATATTATATTACATTTAACAGTTAATTAATATTATATTATATTTAATAGAATAATTTATTTAATACTAATCTAATCTTATATTATATTTATTTGATACTAATTAAATATTTAAACTAATATTATAATTTATTTAATCTAATATTTTATTTAATCTAATATTTTATTTAATATTAATCTAATTTGATATTATATTTATCCCATACTAATATATTGTTTAAATTAATATTATATTACATTAATATTTAAACTAATATTTTATTTAATACTAATCAAGTATTGTATTTAATATTATTTTAATATTTAAAGTAACTCTAATTGAGAGGAATCAAAACTATTTTTTATTAATATCACTAATCCCACTAGTTTTATTCTTGCTAACTCACCTTTTCTATGGATTAGTAGAATAGAACTATTTTTGAGCTAATTCAATTTTCTAATTTGTGTTTGGATCACTCAAGATTAAGAATAGTGGAGCTAATCTATTATTGTCCCATCCAAACACAAACTTAATATCAATTGAAAATAATATTTTTTTCCTATCGGAACAAGGTGACTGGTACAAGAGCTCGCACACTGGACCGTACCGTCCCACACAGAAAGAAAGAGCGCTCCGCCCTGGCCCAACCCGTAGGTCCGCTAACGTTAAGTGAGTGTACAGCCATTACTTCCTTACCAGTTTACCAGTACCCTAAACCTAAACCCTAAACAAAGAGAGAGAAAGAAGAAACTAACTTTGACAATGAGGCGCTTAACATCCTTGACAAACGCTCTGCTTGAATCCATTGCCATTTTTACCTCCAAACACCTAACATAAAATATTAGCACCTGAGTAGACAAAAAATATTTTACTACAAAGGCATATACTCTGACTTGAAGTTTGAATTATGATATTTCCATCAAAATTCAAAAATAAGCCAAATTATACAAATTTTATGAAAATACAAATTTTATACAAATTTTATACAACTCAATTCTGTCTCATTTTAATAAAATTGGTATAATAAATGTATAAGTGTGGCAAATTCTCTAATTTCAGCACTTTAGGATGGCAAAAGACTAATTATAGGTTTTGGGGTGGCAATTCTCTAATTATCAAGTTTTGTAGTGACAATTCAAAATTTTTCCCTAAATTAATCTATTGGAACCTATATTCTTTTTTTGAGAAAAAATATGGGTCATGCCCATATTAATTTCATTGATAATGGTAAAGATTACAAGAGTTTTGTAATAAAGTAAAACACATTAAAGATAAGAGCTCAAACAGCTGAGCCCATAAAGAAACAGACTACTAAAAGAAATACGGAAAAAACACAAGGAAAGGCTGTAAATTTTACAAGAACGTCCCCCATTTCTTCATTTCATCCTATCAGCAAGTGTTAGTACCAGTCCGGAACCCTTTCTTTTCCTCTGTTGATCAGGCTCGTACCAGTAACCCTCTTACCACCCATTTTGTCCAGTCCCGGTCTGCCACAGTACGTGATTTGCCACAGCAATTGCTATCCCAGTCTGCCATTATTGGATTTCCGACCTCCCCTTAAACTTCGTGTTGCATTCCTGTCAGCTACCTGACGTAAGTGATCTGTCGCTCTATATCCTGGAGCAATTCTTCTGTCTCTTTAATCCTTTCACCAAACGATCTCGCGCATCTTTCTCGCCATACAATGAACTGCATAATCAACATAATTGCTCTGTGCCTTGGTGTTAAGCATCTCACCTGATCTGTATCAGTGATGTCCAGTACCGGCTGTACCGGCCAATCAGGGCTTGGGTGGGCCTGTTTCAATCCTTTATATACTCGCCTTGTATAAGCACACCTGTGGAACAGATGGTGTACCGTTTCAGCTGCTCTCTTGCATAATGTGCACCTTGTTATGAAGATACATTCTTAGCTATGCGTGGGAATAGTTATGGAAATGTGTTGAAATGAACATTCAATTGGACTGTTGGAATAGTTGTGGGAATCTTAATTTGAAAATTATATTCATGAGAAAATATATTTTTCTTTTCTAAAGACTAGTTGTCAATAATTATTTTTTTGATAATAGCTATTTGTAACACTATGCAAAAATATGTATATGGAATTGATAACTGAAAATAATATATGAATTGTCTGAATTTATTTTTCAGTGAGTAAGTAATATTGAAAGAATAAATATTATTTTTCTGAACTGATTAGTAATGATGAATAAGTCACCTGGTGTGATTTATTATCAAATCAATAAATTAAAATTATGTTTGATTGATATCAACATAAGTTGTTAACTCAAATGTCTAAAATATTTTGTAGTGGACATTTGAAAATTATAAATTGAAATTGTATGAGATATAACGTATATAGGAATATAAGATTGAATGATTGATGCTTGTAATATATATATATATATATATAACGTTCTTTAATTTACTTTTGGACTAATTTGCAAAGATTGGAAATATGAAGGTTAAATATATAAAATGGCAAACTTAAAATAAAAATAAAAACAAATTGAAGCACCACCGTGGCACTATGGCCACGTGGTCAACAGGGGAGGGTCACCCCTATGCTCTCTCAATTAAACTCCTCTCTCTTGCCTGAAGAAAGGAAAAACAAAACAAAAAGAAAAGAGAAAAACGAAAGAGAAAGGAAAGGAAAATAGAGGCCTATTTCTCTCTGTTCATGCACACATGAATTCTTGAGAAAGGTTATCACAGGGAATGCTTTAAGCTGAAAATTCAGTTTTTGTGGTATATTTCTCCATCTTTTTCTTTCATTTCTTTGCTTGCTCAAATATGCCATTAATGGCTAAGATTTTCTTAGAACAATGAAAGTGACACTGTAGAGGATGTAGAACAGTTAGACACTCTTTCTTATATTACTTGGACCGATTGATATTGTAATTGAGTGAAGATGTTGTTTTCACTCTGGTACCGATCGGTACCAGCAGGTCTAACCCCTCTATTATGAGCTATAGGAATTGACTATAAGAATAGAAAGAAAGAATTGTCAAATCTACTCTAATTGTTAATGTTTTAGTAAAATCCTCTTGTAAGGGTTAAATTGGATAAAATATGGAGCTTGCAAATTTGGCTGGAAATTTGAAATGAAAATGGAAATTGAATATTGTTTATGAGAAATTAAAAAGGGAGAAGTCAAATGAGTTGAGTTTGGGTTTGTACTTTGCTCGAAAAATAATTGACTTGAACTAATTAGATTGGAACCGAATTTGGACTATCATAACTTAAATAATTGAACTGTTGGACTTTCAGACTGATTGGATGGAAATTGAATTGAATTAGGAAGGATTAATGAAATAATAAAGACTGTTAATTAAAAGATGTCATTAATTAATTTAAATGGGTTCTCTTATTAATTGAACATGGAGTAACGATAATTATAAATATTGATTAGAATATATATATTATTTTGATATAGGCATATTTATGATAAAGACTGATGAGATGGAATGTTCAAGAAGAACAGATCGCTAGTGACCTCACCTGTTGCCCTACGATATCAGGTGCGAGGTTATTGGATTAGTCTGAGATTCATGACTAGGAATTAAATCGTAACTCGCGGTGCATTTTGAATATTTAATTGACTGCATTGCTTGAACTGTTGCATCATATGCATAGCCCAATACAATTGAAACTGAATTACAAGTGAGTTTGTTGACTATCATGTTGATATTGTTTATCGATTGATTGATTCTTATTTCAAATGATTGATTGAGACCACAGTGACTGAATTGATTGAATATTAAATACTGTAATCCTTGAACCTCCATAGAGTGGAGAAAAAGGATTAATATATCGTAAAGTCTAGCTAGCTACTAGACTTTACTCCAGGACCCTTATGCGCATATGGTGAATGGCCCCAACTGAACCCAGTACCGGTTGGGTAGGGGATATTAAGTAACTATGAATTGTGACTGTAAGACTAATGAACTGTGGTAACTGTCTTATTAATGAATTTCTTTCCGATGATGACAGTATTGTGATATCGATTTCGTATTGTTTCTGCTAACCGATTGTCAGGATAGTTAGAATTGTCTTATCATCGATTTTCTTTCTGATACTGACGGTATTAAAATATTAATTCTATATTATTTCCATTACCAAATTGTTAGGAGGGATATAACAGTATAAGCCCTAACATGACCGATACTTGTTATAGTATCTGTCAGTGTTACCAGACTAGAAACTGTAAAGGTAAGAAACCAAACGTTACCATACTTTATGGTTTAAAAGATTTTGCCCCAAACCATTTATTCTGATAAGATCCTTAGAGTTTGGATTTATTTGTGAAATTGTGTTATTCAATTAGATAATGTTATTGAGCATTTGCATTCGTCATTTTAAAATGAACTGTCAATTTCTCGTGCGGTGATTTCATTCCGAATATGGATTTTCTTCGAATCCAATAATCTGAGTGGCAATCAGCACTGAGAAATAATTTATTATTTCTCACTCGTTTCCCCTTGTGGGTTACAGGTCTGTAAGACGAAGATTGAGAAACGCTTATGTGATTGAAATTGACAGCAGGGCCACATAAAGATATGAGATTTGGGATTCTTTTATCTGACATGGTGCAGAAAATTCATCTAGCATCATCCACTATAAATGGTCAGATAATTATTATAAATTAATTGGGATGTGGTTAAAAATAATGAATGCTATTGGCAATGCATAAAAAGATCCGTGCCTCGTGTAACGTAAATTGAAATGGAAAACAGACGCGGTAGGTCCGTCGCACCTCCGAGATCAGGGGTGTGACACTATTAATTAATTTTTTGATCAATTGTAATAATCTAAAATTCAATATTAAAATATAATATTATTTAGGAAAAGAAAAAAATTATAAGAAAACGTAAAAGTAGTAACAGTGTCAGCACAGTGAATGCGATTGGGGAATGACTTGCACAGGTACGTATGAGAGTAGTGTCGGCACTGCTTTTAACTCCGAATCTTCAATTCTTAATTCTGTCCAATACACAACAGTAGTTAGTATAGAAAGAATTACATTTCTTCCGGTAGGACATTGGTCCGTTCTTTATCTATCTTTGTGCCACAACAATTTTCGTTTCCAAATTGGGCCCCGCATCCTCTTTCTACGTAACCATCTTTCCTTGTAAAGGCACAAAATAGTTGCTCTGTTTCTCCAAGACAAGCCCTTCTTCGGAAATTTTTTTTTTACACAGGCATAATTCGTTTTAAATTAAAAATCACTCGGGACTGATTTTGTAAAAAAATACCACCCCTGCACAATGATTTCGCACACTAGTCAAGATGGGTCCGTACAATAGTTTCGCGCATCCGGTCCGTGCAGGAATTTCGCGCACCAAGGGTTCGCACAATGGTTTGGCGCACCAATAGGTGAGCACGGAAATTGACATACTAACACGGATTTAATGTACTTAGCACGGATCTTGATGCAATCGGATGTTCTTTATAAAATTGGATTTTGAATAAAAAAATATGATGTGACAGCTTTTGCGGCACCCAGCTTTTGGCTCAAAATGCGTCTTTGACCGGCAACAAAATTTTATAACAACCATCTGATTGCATCAAGATCCGTGCTAAGTACATTAAAATCCGTGCAAGTACGTCAATTTCCATGCTCACCTATTGGTGCGCCAAACCATTGTGCAGACCCCTTGGTGCGCGAAATTTCTGCACGGACCGGGTGCGCGAAATCATTGTGCTGACCCGTCTTGACTGGTGCGCGAAACCATTGTGCGGGGTGGTATTTTTTTACAAAATCAGTCCCGAATGATTTTTAATTTAAAACGAATTATGCCAATGATAAAAAAAAAATTTCGGGCCCTTCTTCCTCTGTTTCTTCCTTGCTTATTTGTTTATTTTTTATTCCAGAGATTGCCTAATGCAGAAAGCAGCAGATGCACTCTATTTGATGGGCAACCTGATGCGTACCCAATACCTTTTTTATGAATAAATAAAGAGATGAATAATTTGAAGTCTGTAGCTGCGCTTCTACAAGTTGTGTCAGTATATGCACGTATCTCTTGCTTTGCTAAGCACTGAGCTAAGCAAGATTATCAATCAATCAAGGTTTATAAAAAGAAGAAGTTAAATATGAAGAGTATATCACTAAACACTAGCTAGTTGCTTATCTTTAAGTACTGGCTTTCACATTCAAAAGGAATCTTAGGATTAGAATGGCATCGATCTGCAGAGACATATAATTATAAGGGTTGTAAATCAGTGGATAAATTGTTACATATATTATATTCAAGCATTTTGTGAATCTGAATGATTAATGAGGAGGGTTCAAATGCCTCCATTTATTGTGCCTCCACCATGCTTTCATTTTTAAAAACATTAATAATTCAAATTTAAAACTTAAATGTCAAAATGAAGCCGTTGGATATTGTCTACATCATCTTATCTATGCACATGTAAAAAATTATGGCATTTCAATTTTGTTTTGGTTGTCTTCAAGAGCTTGTAAAAAACATACTAATGTGGATAATTTCTAGACGTTGATTTTTCAACTTATTGATTCACATAAAAACAAAAATGAAATGTGATATTTTTTTATGAACTCATAGAGAAAATAATATAGATCATATTTAACGGTTTTATTTTAACTTTTAAGTTTTAAATTTTGAGTTTTTGAAGTTTTAAAAAATGGAGACATAGTGGAGGCACCAAAAATAGAGGCATTTGAACCCTCCTCATGATTAATTGTGTGTTAACATTAATTAGTCAACTGTCACAAGCTGATTAATCACCAATTAATTGGTCAAACTGTGCAGTGTTGTTTATTAGAATCCGGAAATTTTTATTTATACCATATTAAAAAAACCAAAAAAATAACTTTTTCTGAGAAATTATATTTCTTCCATATCCGCTATTCAAATTGCCAGACCAAATTGAGCAATTATAATAATCAAGCTTGATTGGCGGACATGTTATATTTTTTTTTTCAAAAAAAATATTTTTTGGTTTTAATATGTTATAGTTTTATTATGTTTTTTATACGTTATTTATTTATTTCTATTTTGTCGTATTGTTTATATATTTTGTCGATTAGTTGTTCATTTGTCGCATTTAAACTATTGTTTTGTCGTATTATCGATTAATTGTTCGTTTGAAATGATATGATAATAAAAATAATAAAATAATAAAATAACAAATACAATAAAATAATGGGCAAACAAAATAAATATATCAAAGAACTACAGTATCTCAGTATCTGGAAAATATAAATATATCTAATCTACTGATCCGGCAGGCTGAACATGATCTCGGCTTCTTAATCCTCCAACCCCTACCCCTCCTGGAAAGCGGCGTCTCATATGAGGCAAATGATGAGTCTGAAGCATCGACATCCTCCTGCTGAGTCGGCATCTCATGGACCTCCTCAATATCAGATGTCTGCTGGACTCCTAGACCTAAGACTGTAGTCTAAGTCGAGTGAGCCTGCGTGAAGAGATGCGCCTGTCTTGCTATCAGGTCATCGGCTAGGTAGGAGTCTATAGATGGCTGTGTGCAGGATCGAGGAAACTGTGGGAATGGCCCGTCTGAACATAACCCGGTTGATAAGCAGGAGTGTCAGTGTGAGTCGGCACGTAGTCTTGCGAGTACAGTCCATCTCCAGGCACGCCAAAGTTGATGTACAACAACAAGGGCAAATGAACTTTCTTTGCATAAGAACATTGGCAAATGCGCTTGTGAAGCACATAAAAAAGGGCAAACGAGTTTGATAAGTACAAGAACAACAACAAATGAGGTTGGTAAGTGATATCTCTTTATTTTGCCTAGATTGCGATCCCGATTTATACTGAAACTTGTGCCTTAAAGCCTAAAAATGTGGACTTTTCATTTAAATATCAATAGAATGTGGTATTGCTATATTTTGTTTCTTATTTTACAGGAAACGGGCGAAATTCTGGATCTGACACCTCTCCATACAGCCCGTATAGGTTTACATACGGTCCGTACAAGATCTGCCCAACCACACAGAAGGTTCCACACCAGAGGCAACAATTCTACAAAATAATGTTACCTTGTATATTCTTTTTTTTTTCCTTCTAATTTGCATGATTGAAAAAAAAATATAAACTTAAATAAATTATTATTTAGTCATTACTCTAATTCTCTAATATTGATATAGTAAAAATATAAACTATAAATTTTAAAACATAAAAATATATTATGTAGAAAAGTTTTCACTATAACTACACTATTTGCAATACTTTTTTTTTTTTTCTAACCCTATAGCGCTACAATCGTTACTTAAGAATCTTTGTTTTTTTCTTCAATTGAGGTGCCTAGGAGAAGTGTTTAGTTTGACTCCGGGCTTTCCAATATTTCGTTTTCTCCTTATTTTTATTCCTATATTTTTCACAGAATTTTCAATCACGTGCTTCCCCAAAAGTTCAGAAATCAACTCATCAACTCATCGACTTCAAAATATCTACACACTTCTACAAAAGAGAATATGAGTCTGAACTTTCCTTTTGAATTAGGCCCCCACAGGCCACATCCCCTATTCGTATCAAATTGTAAAAATTATAATGTGCACATGTAATCCTACGGAGATGTCTGCTTTGAGATTAGGCCCCACATCCCCGAATTCACACCCTCCCCTCGTATCAAACTTTCTATATAAAGGCACAAAAGAGTTGCTCTGTTTCTCCAACACAAGACCTTCCTCCTCTGTTTCTTCCTTTTTTATTTGTTTATTTTTGGTTCCAGAGATTGCCTAATGCAGGAAGTAGCAGAAGCTCTCTACTTGATGGGCAACCTGATGCGCGCCCAATACCGTGCACACCGTGCCATCATCCGTGCGGGCCGTGCCAGAGCACCAGACCAGGAGAATACACAGCTTCGATACTTGGGTACTAGCTTGGTAGTAATGGGTACGATCAACGCTGCAGTCGCATATCACGCATTCAACAATCCAATTTCAACCTACATGCATGTAATCCTCTCACTCGTTCAAGGTTTCATGTTCATCTCTGGGATCACTGCAATGGCAATCGGCTGGCTCTTGTTCGTCGAGGAAAATCCCCGCAAACACCGCCGCCTTGCAAAGGTGATCATGTTACTAATCCAGTTTGCATCTGCTTTTGCCTTCGGAATCATACTTCTGGCCTGCTCTTCTTCGGTTGCGTTGTGTATTTGTTTGCACATATCTGTGCGGGGTGTGTGAGTGCAATTAGGTATGATATACGAGTATTAGAGTCATCCGATGCACTTTGAGATTTGTGCGCAAACTGCTTTGAGATTTCTGTGCACGAATTTTAAAGCGCATTGGACGATTCTAATGCCCATCAATCTAAACTACAATCCTTTTGGAGGTAATTCACTAATTTGTATTAAATAAACTGCAGTGTGCAGACAGCTCTGTGTGTGAGGTTTAGTGAGTGAGTGTGTTTTTGCTTTTCTTTGTATCCAAATTTATGTTTCTGAAGCAAATTAAATATATTTCGAGTTATTTGTAATATGGCTAAATGTTAAAGGCATGTTCAGTTGTCACATAATTGTGCGAAATAATATTTTTTAGATATAAGAATAGTTATGGAAATGTGTTGAAGCGTTGTACTGTTGGAATAGTTGTGGGAATCTTAATTTGAAAATTATAATCATGAGAAAATATATTTTTCTTTTCTAAAGACCAGTTGTTAATAATTATTTTTTTGATCAATTGTAATAATCTAAAATTCAATATTAAAATATAATATTATTTAGGAAAAGAAAAAAATAAATTATAAAAGAAAGTAAAAGTAGTAAGTGATGGTGAGGATAAACAATTTATAGTTTAATAATACAGAAATAAAATAAAATATATTTGTGATAAAAATAAAAATTGATAAGTTATAAAAAAAAAA
Source organism: Carex arenaria (assembly GCA_964058825.1). NCBI lineage: Eukaryota > Viridiplantae > Streptophyta > Magnoliopsida > Poales > Cyperaceae > Carex > Carex arenaria. The sequence continues at coordinate 198,446 of CAXKVW010000051.1, read as the reverse complement.
GAATGAGCAACAATTGAAATGCAAGAAAAAAAAAGTTTAACTTCGGTTGTTTTTTTTTTTATGTACAAATTCAATTCTCATCCATTATTCCGTGGTAATTTTTTCTATTGTCAAAGGATAAACAAACGAATACCAAATAGGTAAAATATCCCGCCGGACCAAATTTTTTAGGCTCTGTTCGGCGTGCTTATGGACTGGGGAATGGACATGGGAACAAAAAAAAATTTGAACTGATTTTTACTATACTTGTGGGAAAAAAAAATTCAGTCTGAGTAATTTTTTTTTTCCCACGCAAACAGTAATGCGCCGTACATGCCTTTTAACGTATTTCCATGGGAATTAGACGCGCTGAATAGGTCCTAAATCATTGTCTAAGGGATTTGAATAATATTTTATTTAATGTCCTGCTTCAACTGTCTGATTTGTTTCAAAATTCATACAAACGATATAAATATACATAATCATTTAAATTTATTAAGTTCAAACAGTTAAATCTGACATTGAATAAAATTTATCCAAGTCATTTGGACAAAATACAAATATAACACCAAAGCTTTATTTTTTTTCTTGTTAAAGAAGAGAACTAAACTCTAAACCCACTACATTTATATTGTAGATAATGTATCAAAAAATGAGTGCATTACAATGTATATGTCATCTTGTGTATTGGATTCTAAATTGTTAAATTTAAAGTTCAAACAGTTGATCTAAACTATTCAATTTGATCTTCATATTAAAATGTATTTGGTGACGAAATTTCATATTTTTTAAAAATAATTTGCTATTTCTTTAGAATTTTTAAAAATGATTGTTTTTGAGAAACTTTTGAACCATTAAAAAAAAACTATTTAAGTCACTGCCAATCTCCCGTCTGGTCTCGTCACAACTCACAACAGCAGTTCCAATCTATTAAATTGGCAACGAAATAGACAAATAGATTAATTTAAGTCACTGAATTCCTTCGAAAAATTCACTCCTCTGCAGAGAGAGATACGCACGCATGCATCTACTTAGCTATGTTGCAAGAATTAGTATAAAAATAGCAATTTTTGAGTTAGCGGTTAAACATAGTGCTAATTCGAGTGGTTTAAGAATAGTGTTAATTTTGAACTATTCGGATTAATAAAAATATTGTTTGAATTGTATATTTGAAATAGCAATGAGGAGAATGAATAAAATAATAATTAAACTAATATTATATTACATTTAAGTTGAATTTTTTTAATACTAATCTAATTTAATCAGATATTATATTTATTTAAAACTAATATAATATATAAAATAATATTATATTATATTTAACATTTAAACTATTATATTACATTTAATATTCAAACTGATATTATATTATATTTAATACTAATCTAATCTAATAGTATATTTATTTAATACTATTATAATATTTAAACTAATATTATATTACATTAAACTGTTAAATTAATATTATATTTATGTAATAGTGTCTAATATATAAATTAATATTATATTACATTTAATATTTAAACAAATATTTTATTTAATACAAATCTAATCTAATATTATATATAATACTAGTCTAACATTTAAAATAATATTATATTACATTTAACATTTAATTAATATTATATTATATTTAAATAATTTTATATTATATTTAATAGAATAATTTATTTAATACTAATCTAATCTTATATTATATTTATTTGATACTAATCTAATATTTAAACTAATATTATATTTTATTTAATCTAATATTTTATTTAATATTAATCTAATTTGATATTATATTTATCCAATACTAATATATTATTTAAATTAATATTATATTACATTAATATTTAAAGTTTAAACCAATATTTTATTTAATACTATTTTAATATATAAACAAACTCTAATTGAGAGGAATCAAAATTATTTTTTATTAATATCACTAATCCCACTAGCTCTATTTTTGCTAACTCACCATTTCTATGGGTTAGTAGAATAGAGCTATTCTTGAACTAATTCAATTTTCTAATTTGTGTTTGGATCACTCAAGATTAAGAATAGTGGAGCTAATTCAAAATTAGCTCTATTATTACCCATCCAAACACAAACTTAATGTCAATTGAAAATAATATTTTTTCCTATCGGAACAAGGTGACTGGTACAAGAGCTAGCACACTGGACCGTACCGTCCCACACAGAAAGAAAGAGCGCTCTGCCCCGGTCCAACCCGTAGGTCCGCTAACGTCAAGTGAGTGTACAGCCATTACTTCCTTACCAGTTTACCAGTACCTTATACCTAAACCCTAAACAAAGAGAAAGAAAGAAGAAACTAACTTGGACAATGAGGCGCTTAACATCCTTGACAAACGCTCTGCTTGAATCCATTGCCATTTTTACCTCCAAACACCTAACATAAAATACTAGCACCTGAGTAGACAAAAAATATTTTACTACAAAGGCATATACTCTGACTTGAAGTTTGAATTATGATCTTTCCATCAAAATTCAAAAATAAGCCAAATTATTAACGACAAAAAGGTTTGTCACGCATTCGAATGTTCTTCTGGCGTGCCTTGCAAGGTGCCCTGCCTATGTCTCTGGCTCTATCCAGGAGAATAACTACGCATGGACCCTCGATGCACTATATGTGAAGCACCTGTGGAAGATGCGATGCACGTCATTTTTGACTGTCCCATTGCCCGAGCTACCTGGTTTAGATCAGTGATGGGTCTACGCTCGACTAATAGAGCTCAGAACAACCTCAAGGATTTTCTGATTGCCTTGCTGCCCGGTCTTGAAACACAGCAGGTTGCTTATTTTATGAATCTTGCATGGAGCATTTGGAAAGGTCGCTGTGAGCGCCTATTTCAGGAAAAAGACTGCAGCCCAGAAACAATTATCAGAATGACAGACACAATGGCGACCCCATTTACAATAGACTGGAGTCGACCTCCGAAGGCCAGGCATGAGCAAGGGAGCATAGAGCGGCATAACTGGCGACCTCTCACAAACATGAAAGGCAATGTCGCATGGGTAGATGGGTCTTTTGGTCCAGATGCAAGGGGAGGAGCGGCTTACATCATCTTCTCAGATCAACACCTCTGCCAATATGAACTAAGACATTTCAGAGAAGGCACATCTCCATTCCATATGGAGGCAACAGCGCTACACCTGGCCATTGAAGGTGCTATTACAATGCAGTTCCAAGCATGTACTTTCCTAACGGATTCCCAACTACTAGCTGATACCTTCAACTGTTCAAGCAACCTACAACCCCTCAAAGCGGCTGATTGGCAATCTTACACATTGCTTACACAGATAGCGATCCAATTTTTTTTTTTTTTTTTAAAAAGGCATGGCCCAATTTTCATTGAAGGAAATGTTTAAATACAACCAACAGGTGAATCAGATCCCCTGAGCAACAAGTGGTTGTAACCTAACCAGATACGCGAAAATCCGCAAAACTAACAATAATCCAACAAAACTAAAGATAGTCCAACAAAACACAGTGCATATAAGCATAACAAAAGATATATATCAGTAAAGTCCTAAGCAACTGCACGGGAATTCTCCTGTGTCTACAGACCACGGGAAGAGAAGGCTGAGGCCCACCATCTTTCCAATATGGCACGACTACAGCAGTTTACTTACAAGGGATATACTTATCCTCTCTTTAATTGTTAAGGGTGTTTGTCTTTTTCTCGGGGTTGCATTGGGATGGGTAGAATCTTACAAAGCTGAGGCTCTCATCTTAAACATATGTAATAGAAAGGCCTCTAAGTTTTTGAGATGTATTAAATGATCAGTGATTTTAATAAAATATGCCTAAGGGCTTTCAAACAAAAAAAAAAAGGTTTGGAACCGAGAAACAAAGTTATAATTTTTTTTTTTAATTTTAAACTTAATAAAATAACAAGTTAAGTAGGGAGCTTTATTAAACTCTTCATATTTACAAACAATGTAACTCCAAATAGATTTGACTTTAGAAACATGAACTTAAATAGAAGAAAAAAAATAGTTGATAATACAGTTCAAACACACGCTAGAAGAATGTAATAGTATCTGCGACACCATATTAAAATAAAGGTCTTTTTTCTATCAGCAACGGGAATATCCGCGAGAGTATACTAACAATATCACTCATGGATACTGTCGTCCACAGGTGTCCACGACTATTGCATATTAATAAAAACAAGTCAAACCCCCAGAAGAAGTGCTTCGGCGCGGCACCTAACGCAAATCAACCGATCGAAGAAGAGCAGGCCAAGAGTAGGAGTCCAAATGCGAAAACAGATGCAAACTGGATTAGTAATAGGACCACATTTGCAAGACGGCGATGTTGACAGGGGTTATCATTGATGAACAAGAGCCAACCAAATGCCTAGGGGTGTCAATGGCACCCTTTTACCCGTTTAACCGACCTGTACCGTATCCGATAAGACGGGTACGGGTAAGATTTTTTTTCCGTAAACTTATCGGATACGGGTATGGGTAAATATTTTTTTTCGTTATCTAAACGGGTAAGGGTACGGGTAAAGCCTATTTCATACCCGTTACCCGATCGAGTAATTATAAAAGAAAACTTATATATATTATATATATTAATAGACATTGAAAAGAGTACTTTAATTGATTTACTTGTGCTTAACATGATAAGATTTTTTTTTCTAATAAAATACTATACATGTGTCAAATGAATGTATATATTTTAATATTTTATTTAATAAATAATAAAAATAATTATTATAATAGTATTACCCGTTATTTACCTGCTACCGTTTCGTTATCCGACAACCATAATGGGTAAGGGTAGGTTACGGGTAAGATAATTTATAGCGGGTACGGGTAAGAACAATTTGTAACGGATACGGGTATGAAAATGCTCCCACCCGACCCTTACCGTACCCGTTGACACCCCTACAAATGCCATTGCGATGATCACAGACACGAAGGTAAAACCTTGAACGACTGAGAGCACGTAGGTAGGAATTGGATAGGCTAGGTTTCTTGCCGGTGTATTGATGAAGGCATAAAATGCGATTCTAGAACGAGCTGCACGAATGATGGCACGGTGTGCACGGTGTTGGGTACGCATCAAGGTGTCCATCAAATTGCAGACAATTATTGCTTCCACCATTACTGGTTGTTTCTTCTAATTTGGTGACCGACGGAGTTAAAATTAAGAAAAAAGAGAGAGAGAGAAGGAGAACAGAGCACTGGTTTGTGTTAGAGAGAGAAGGAGAACAGAAACTCTTGTGAGGCTTTTATAGAGGAAGATGAAGGTGAGTGGCGGATGATGTGGCATGTGCCCAATTGCCCAATTTTGTTGTAAATTATTACAAGAAATAACCAAAGCAAGCAAAATTAAAAGAATCTCTGTTGCTCTTGGTTGGAAAAGGCGCGTGAAACGGAGATTCAACGCTTTGATTATTCAGCAATAGATATTATGTTGAAAGCAAGCAAAATTAAGATTTTCTTTTAGTTATTTATATTGAAATTTAATTTATATATTCTATTAATTTTTTAGGTAGTTCAACCTTCTTATAAAATATCAAATGGGAGGCAGTATTATTGGGCTTTGAGATTTGTGCCAAGTTAAAATGAATGGTCCAGATTCAATAATTGTAAAAGATTCCTTGTGCAGTAAGAGAGAGGATGTGAATTCCACCTACACGTACGTGTAGAACCCCCAAAGTCTGAGGTCCTGATTATCCCATCAATTCAATGGTTTCGTGGTTAGCCAAAATTTCACCGATGATGGGACGGGCAAAGTTTGGCTTCTGGATGTCAAGTCCGAATGTTTAATAAATGCTTTCGTTGGCTCTCTACGGTTTTCCGTTTTAAAAAGTTCTGTACTACCATCGTTATTATCAAAAATTCGTGGATTTAAGTTTGGGACATATTTTGTCAATTGATCTTGCACGAATTTTAGAGCCCATATTAAGATTCGTGCGGACAATTATAATCATTAGTTGCTAAACCGGTTGCACGAATTTTGACTCCGATCTCTCTCTCTGTAGTTTCTCAAACTTGGATGTTAGATCTTGACCGTCCGATCAGAATCCGGGCTAACCTAGTCCGAGATGGAATGCTAGTGACAGTCCAACCTAAAGAGAAGCAGACCAAAGGAGACTAGAATTAAAATATTCTTAAGGTTATCGAACTTATCCATGAGCTTAATTTTCAAATCTATTTTATTCATTTCAAATGACGAATTCATACAGTTAAAATTAATTATTTTTTTTTCTTTCTAGCTGATAGCTACTATCAGTTTTCTCAAAAAAAATAAAATTAATTTTTTTTAAGACTCATGTATTTACGTAAAATTTATAAATTTTGAATTAATTTAGTATAAATCAAGTGATAAAAATAAATGAAGTTTATAAGTTAATTTTAATACCATTAATTTTTCAGTATTTTCTTCTGTTTATTTTTACATAGTGCATCAATTTCATCGATTAGATAAACACCATAGTTCTACTTTTTTTATCAGTGGATCTTGGACAACGATAAGAAGTGTTCAGATTGACCCAAACAAATATTTGATTTAATTGTCCGTGACGTGAGCTTAAAAAGGTGTTCAGATTGGCCCAAACAAATATTGATTTAATTGTCCGTGACGTGAGCTTAAAAAGGGGTTCACCTTGGGAAAGAAAAATGTTCAGCTTGGACAAAAAAAATACTAGTCTCCCTTATTTTTCCGCATTTGGGACATATTTTGTCAATTGATCTTGTACAAAATTGAAAGTGTTCATCTTGTTCAGAGAATTACATCATTTTAATAAAAAAAATCATTAATTACTTGATAGATTATAAAAAAATCTTGTTTAGAAAAAACGGTTGTTCATGTTTCGTAGATTACTCTAAAAAAAATGATTAATTCAAAAGTTTAATTTTTTTTTTGTATGTATACACATCAGTAGTACTTGTAAGGGAAATAGAATTAACAGTTTAGATTAGTTATTTCAAACCAATTCGATAAATTTTATAGTTGAGTTTACAAAACAATTTAGTGAACTTAACTGTAACAGAACTTTTGATGATCTCATTTTATATGTGGGCGACTAACTTTTGATGATCTCACTTACCCAAGTACATCAATGAGATTAAAATAATACTCTAATCATTATCATTTGATTTGTAAAATATAATCAACTTTTAATTCTCATGCTAACTTTGTAATAGTAAACTAGTATTTCTTACTAATTACTAAGGTTAAGAACAATTTAGAGTTATTACCAAGGTTAAGGACAATTTGCTACATCAATTTTTAATTTGTTTAATTGGAGTAGCTGTAGCTGGAACGGAATCAGAATCAATATGGGCCAATTTTGAAGTTTTGATGTAAAGCATGTGAACTTTTGGAGTAGTTTATGTAAAGCTCGGTAATTAAACTAAATTTTTTTTTTACTACACTTGAGGAAAGACAACATTGTACAGAAATTATTGGAGGCCTTTCTTTCTTTACAATATTTGTGTAAATATAACTTTAATATTTTTTTATCAATATATTGTTACCTTTGCCGCTAACTTTAAAAAAAAAAAAAAGATCATCAAAATTTCGTGCGAGAAAGTTGGTTTTCAATTTTTAATGTTATCTACGAAGAAAGCAGCTGCCGGGCTTTAAAAAAAAAAAAAAGAGTAATATATGAAGAAGGAAACAACCGCTGTAGCAGTCAACGTGCCTCAAATCCAGAAAGTCCACTAGATCGCCATTTGGTGGACAAATCTCCCTATCGACATCACATTCAGGGGACAAATTTGGGTCCGATGTCCGTCGATGGGTTCCAAAACCGTCCAATCCACTTTAAGATCTGTGCGTATCGCTTTAATATCCGTGCACATTTTCTTCAATATCTTTCGCACGGATCTTGAAGAGGATTGGACGGTTTTAGAATCCATCGGACCCAAATTTGAGTCCGATGGACATCGGACCCAAGTTTGTCCCCACATTCAGTACTAAATGCTAAGCAAGGAAAGAATGTCTTCTAGGGTTCTGAATTATTTAGTGCAATTATGATATCATCTGCCTCCTCTCTGATATGTGATATCTTGTCCTGTGCAGCGAAAGAGGCTTTGAATTTGAATTGATGGTGGATTATCAGAAAACAGTATTTTATTTCTAATTTGTATTTTAATGGTAAATGTATCTTATTAGGTCCGTCCTTTATCTGTAGTTGTTTCTTTCTTGTTTGGCTGCGTAGCTATATATATTTATCTGGTTCCGTTTTCTTCCTAGGAACAATTTGAGTCAAGAACCAGCTTTGAAGGAAAATTCCATGATAGGTTATTGTGTTTGTGTTTGTCAAACAAGCTTGCTGGTAGTAAAATGAAAAAAAAATCAATAATCAAAATTAAAGGATAAATTTGTACTTTATATATGTTCTTCACTGTACAAGATAGATTATATATGTATCGGATTATTGTAATTTAAAAATCACTTGATTACAAATAAGGTTACTATAAAAATCAAATTATTAGTTTTTTAAAACTTAGGTGGCTGGTTGGTTTTCCCGAAATTTTTAATTTTACAGATAAACATAAAAATCACGAAATCTGAAATTTTTAACCTGACCGCAACATCAAGTTACGAATCACATTTTTTTTTTGGCAGCAGCTTTGACCATTCAACTTGAAATGGGGTGTTCTGATTGGCTACAGATTTTCCGGGGCCCACAAAAAATTGGTTGTGAGAAAAGGGGAAAAAAATTGTCTGCAATTTAAAGTTGTGGAACTCTATTTCTGTTCGAAACTTGAAATTGCGGGCGTGTGAAAAATGGAATTATCAAAAATTCGTGGATTTTAGTTTATTTTTTATTATCAATGGTAAAAATAAAAATTTCGGTTTGTTAATTTATGATCTGCTTGAATCCATTGCCAATTTTGACTACTAACCACCTAACATAAAATATTAGCACCTGAGTAGACAAAAAATAATTTACTACAAAGGCATATACACTGAATTGAAGTTTGAATTATGATCTTTCCATCAAAATTCAAAAATAAGAGAAATTATTAACTACAGAATTTTATATCTCCAGCATTCGCTCCTATAATTTGAAAAAGGTGAAAAAGGTTAGCAACCGAGAAACAATCTAAATAAAATAACAAAGTACGTAGGGGGCTTTATTAGACTCTCTTCATATTTACAAACCACTCCAAATATATTTTAATTGACTTCAGAAACATGAATTTAAATAGAAAAAAAAAAAGAAGCAGAAACAATTGATAATACAGTTCAAACACACGCAGCCAGTCAACAGATGTCACAACTCTTGCATATTAATAAAACAAGTCAACCCCCCACAAGAAGTGCTCAAGCATGCAAGTGCTTCAGCGCCGCACTTAATGCAAATCAACCGATCGAAGAAGAGCAGGCCAAGAGTAGGAGTCCAAAGGTGAAAACAGATGCAAACAGGATTAGTAACAGGATCAAATTTGCAAGACGGCGATGTCGGAGAGGGTTATCGTGGATGAGCAAGAGCCAACCGATTGCCATTGAGATGATCCCAGAGACGAAGGTAAAACCTTGAACGACTGAGAGCACGTAGGTAGGAATTGGATAGGCTAGGTTTCTTGCCGGTGTATTGATGAAGGTATAAAATGTGATTCCAGGGTTGATTATCCCCATTTTAACAAAGCAAGTACCTAGGATGCGAAGGTGCATGTTCTCTTGGTTGGGTGCTCTAGCACGAGCTGCACGAATGATGGCACGGTGTGCACGGTGTTGGGTACGCATCAAGATGTCTATCAAATTGCAGACAATTATTGCTTCCACCATTATTGATTGTTTCTTCTAATTTGGTGACCGACGGAGTTAAAATTAAGGAAAAAAAAAGAGAGAGAAGGAGAACAGAGCACTGGTTTGTGTTAGAAAGAAGTACAGAAACTCTTATGAGATTTTTATAATTATAGAGGTAGATGGACGTGCGTGAAATATGATGTTGATGTGCCCAATTGCCCAAATTTGTTGTAGTTTATTACAAGAAAAAACGAAAAATTAAAAGAATCTCCATGGTTTGACAAAGTGCGTGAAACGGAGATTCAACGCTTTGATTTTTTTTTACCTTGGCTAAGAAAAATGTTCATCTTGGACAAAAAAATACAAGGTGTGTGGGGTGGATGATGTGGCATGAGAAACGGAACTAAATTACTGGGATTTTTATTAATTAAAATAAATACCGAAAAAGGGGATAGGATCCGGTTTTTTTCGAAAAGTAATAAGACCGGAGTAATTATCAACGTCCCTAGGGACGGGATAAACAACGACGTCCGTCTTAATACTAATATCTCCCCGTATTACTCCTTAACCCAAACAAAAAAAAATTTCAGGGACGGGATAAACAACAACGTCCGTGAACAGTGACAAAAAAAAAATTCAGAAACGGAATTATCAATCCCGTCCATGAACAGTTAAAAAAAAAAAACTTAGGTTTGATTTTGGTTAAATAAAAAAAATTATATTTGAAATTATGTCTATAAATATGATGGGATTTGATTTATGTTTTAGCTACATCAAAGACTTGAAATTCTATATCGCTGATCTTGATACATTATTAATCAATAATTAATTGCATTAAATTTGAATTTAATTGGTAGACTATCTATGTGTCCGATAACATAGACATATTTTTTTAATTTAATTTATTGAGAACTCTATTACATCAAATGACTAAATTATGTTTTTTCAAAAAACTTAATTTTTTTTTTTGAGAACTCCATTATAAAAAATGACACTAATTTAACCACTCACCAATCTAACCACTAATCTAGTCATTTGAAAAATAAATTATTATTTTTTAGTTAAAAATAAATTATTATTTTTATAGTTGAAACATAATTCAGTAAATCCAAAATGAACTGTCCATTTGTGATCGTTCGGAATTTCTCTTCTTTTCAATTTAATATTATTTTTTAATGAAATTTCTCCTGTTGGAAAAGGTATAATTTTATTATTTTAATTAAACACGAAACAACACATGTCATTTGGATTTTGCTGTGGATAGTACTTAAATGAGTTAAATTAAGATATTTATAAAAATAAGTACTAGTAATGAGATCATCAATTTGGATGCTTGGATGATCTCATTCACTAGTACTTATTTTTTCCAGGGGCTGGACAGCAAAAGAAAGAGGAAGGAAAGACGTAACCAGAACACTCTTTTTCCAGGGGCACGTTGTGAGGGGCAATAGTCAATAGAAGGTGCCATTTCCCTGACTATCCCATCTTTTCCAGAACGCGTATCCTCGGCATTAACTCAAAAAAGAATCTTTTGAGTTAATGAATCTCAACTGTTTGATTTTAAACGGATCCAATCCAGCTACGGCCTATGACATAGGGGACTTTTCAATATTAGTGCAGATCTAGTTTGCACGAATCTTGAAACAAATCGGACGGTTAAGATTTATTAACTCAAAAGATTCTCTTTTGAGTTAATGCTCCAGAACGTGTATCCTCGGCATTAACTCAAAAAAGAATCTTTTGAGTTAATGAATCTCAACCGTTTGATTTTAAACGGACCCAATCCGGCTACGGCCTATGACATAGGGGATTTTTCAATATTAGTGCAGATCTAGTTTGCACGAATCTTGAAACAAATCGGACGGTTAAGATTTATTAACTCAAAAGATTCCCTTTTGAGTTAATGCAGAGGATACGCGTTCTCTTTTCCAGGGGCACGTTGTGAGGGGCAATAGAAGATGCCATTTCCCTGACTATCCCATCAGTTCAATGGTTTAGTGGTTAGCCAAAATTTCACTGATGATGGGACGGGCAAAGTTTGGATTCTGGATGTCAAGTCCGAATCTTTAATAAATGCTTTCATTGGCTCTCTACGGTTTTCCGTTTTAAAAAGTTCTGTATTACCATCGTTATTATAAAAAATTCGTGGATTTTAGTTTATTTTTTATTATCAATGGTAAAAATAAAAAAATTGGTTTGTTTTCAATTTGCACTAAATTCAAATACAACCTATCTAAAATGTAAACTAGATAAGAGTTTTACCTGTTTTTTTATTTTATTTTGATAACTATGTAGTAATCATTTATTAACCATATACCTTATTCCGAAGCATATATCCAAATATTTATTTTCTTACTATTTTGATTATCTTTGTTAATTCCTTCTCTTATGTTGGATCCGTATCCTCTCTGCAGTAATGATGGGTCTCACTTTACGGTTTGATATTAAATCTCTGCCAGTTTGAGATTCGGAGACATAGAGACAGTATTATTGGGCTTTGAGATTCGTGCCAATTTAGAGTAAATGGCCCGGATTCATTAATTGTAAAAGATTCCCTTATGCAGTAATGGAGAGGATGTGAATTCCTCTTATGTTAACAACAACAGTGTTGTTTCCAGGCACATTTGCTAGTTTAAAACTTCATGGGCTAACGGGCCGTATCCCCCATTACAAAACCGGTTGCACGAATTTTAGAGCCCATATTAAGATTCGTGAGGACAATTATAATCATTAGTTGCTAAACCGGTTGCACGAATTTTGACTCCGATCTCTCTCTCTGTAGTTTCTCAAACTTTGATGTTAGATCTTGACCGTCCGATCAGAATCCAGGCTAACCTAGTCCGAGATGGAATGCTAGTGACAGTCCAACCTAAAGAGAAGCAAACCAAAGGAGACTAGAATTAAAATATTCTTAAGCTTATCAAACTTATCTATGAGCTTAATTTTCAAATCTATCTTATTCATTTCAAATGACGAATTCATACAGTTAAAATTAATTTTTTTTTTTCTTTCTAGCTGATAGCTACTATCAGTTTTCTCAAAAAAATAAAATTAATTTTTTTTTAAGACTCATGTATTTATGTAAAATTTATAAATTTTGAATTAATTTAGTATAAATTAAGTGATAAAAATAAATAAAGTTTATAAGTTAATTTTAATGCCATTAATTTTTCATTATCTCCTACTGTTTATTTTTACATAGTGCATCAATTTCATCGATTAGATAAACACCATAGTTCTACTTTTTTTTTTATCAGTGGATCTTGGACAACGATAAGAAGTGTTCAGATTGACCCAAACAAATATTTGACTTAATTGTCCGTGACGTGAGCTTAAAAAGGTGTTCATCTTGGCAAAGAAAAATGTTCAGCTTGGACAAAAAAAATACTAGTCTCCCTTCTCTTATTTTTCCGCATTTGGGACATATTTTGTCAATTGATCTTGCACAAAATTGAAGGTGTTCACCTTGTTCAGAGAATTACATCACTCTAATTAAAAACTCATTAATTACTGTAGTTGATAGGGCGGTTGAGTGGTTCATTCTTGATAGATTATAAAAAAAATCTTGTTTAGAAAAAACGGTTGTTCATGTTTCATAGATTACTCTAAAAATTTGATTAATTCAAAAGTTTAATTTTTTTTTTTGTATGTATACACATCAGTACTCGTAAGGGAAATAGAATTAACAGTTCAGATTAGTTATTTCAAACCAATTCGATAAATTTTATAGTTGAGTTTACAAAACAATTTAAGTACGTTTGGATGCACTCTAGAATGGCTAGAATAGCTACTGTTTATAATAGTAGATAAGAATAGTGAAAAAATAGTGATTTTCATAATAGTGTGAAAATAGTGCTATTCGGAATAGTAAAAATATTGTTTGGATTGTACATTTGGAATAGTGAATAGCTATAACTGATAAATAATAGTGTTAACAAGATGCTTATTAAGAGAAAAGATAGGCAAGGGGAGTCCTAAATAAATTATCATGACGTAGAGATAAAATAAGTGGTGCCAATTTTATTATTTCGAAATTATGTTGACGGTAATACATATTTTTTTTCTCTATTTACACTTTTGAATAGTAGTTATTCCAACATTTCCAAGAAATAGAGAATAGTAGCTATTCTCGCTATTCCGAATAGCAAAAATATCATTTGGATGCATTGCTATTCTAAATAGCAGCTATTCTTGAATAGCTTACTATTCTAGCTTATTCTTACACCGTCCAAATTGATGATCTCATTCTACTCTTTCTGTCACAAAACTTTTGATGATCTCATTTTATCTGTGGGGCCACTAACTTTTGATGATCTCACTTACCCAAGTACATCAATGAGATTAAACTAATACTCTAATCATTATCATTTGATTTGTAAAATATAATCAACTTTTAATTCTCATGCTAATTTTGTAATAGTAAACTATTGTTTCTCACTAATTATCAAGATTAAGGACAAATTTTCAACTCAAACGATTCATAAAATGATTAAACTTAAGAAACAAAATGATATACATCATTCAATATATGAAAAAATAAAATATGATACAATAGTTGAGGGGTGAAGGTGTTGAGGAGTGTTAATTGACCTCTATTTTTTTTTTTTCAATTTTTTGTGTTTATATGTGATTTTTTATATAGTTCAGAACAAAATACTATAAATACTGTAATAGTATAAAATATTTATATAATTAATTCTCATTTACATTTGCCTTCATAATTTAAAATTCTAACTCTGCCCCTGCTATAGTCAAACTATTAGCTCCTAGTCTAACACCAACACATTTCCCACTAAAGTAAATGCAGTGTTGAGAAAAGGACAAAAAAAGAAGAAGAGGTTTTCGTTATATCAATAGAAATGGGTGGAATTGATCCCACGTGTGTGTGGGTGTGTGTATATATATAAAGCGTTGATGAGCTCATTGATTGTGGGTGAAATTGGCCGAATTGAGGTTGTTTCATTCGTCATAGATTATATTGATTTTGGGTGCAATTGGCTATATTGATACACTATATGACGAGTTTAATTAGACTCACTTCTCCCCAAAAAAAAAAAAAAAAGCTTCTGTGTTCTAATTCAGTAATTGGATTTGTCCAAACAGTTTTGGATAAATTTTATGTAGATCTGGATTTGAACTGTCTGGTCTACGTGAGATTCGTACAAATAGATTTTTTTAACTTAATAAATTTGAATAATTATGAATTTTAAAACAAATCAGACAATTAAAGCTGAAATTTAAAGAAAATGGTCTCCAAAGCCCTGGAACAATAATTTGTTTGGGCTTGTTCGGCGCGCCTAACTCCCATGAAATACAAGAAACGTTTGTCTTTTGACAATGGATCAAATTATTACGGGATAATGGAAGAGAATTGAATTGTACACAAAATGTATGGGAAAAAAAATCCAAAGTTATTTTTTTTTTCCTGCATTTTTTTCTTGTTCATTTACATCTTATTAATTTTTTATTTATTTTCATCAGAAGTGTATTTTATTTGATATTTTATTATTTAATTGCAAATTATTTTTCTCAAATAATTTATTATTTTATTTTACTAAATAATAATATATTTTAATTATTGAATTTTAGATTATTATACTTAATAAAAAAAACTTCTTAATAATTATTAACAAAAATATAATTTTTGACAACTAGTTTTTAGAAAAGAAAAGGAATATAAATATCTTGTGAACATCTTTCTCTACGTTAAAATTCTCACCACTATTTCTGCATTACATTCAAACATTCATTTTATCATATTCTTATAATTATTTTCATACATATTCAAAATATTCACAATAGTACAATATATTTCCAAATGAATTGGAGTGAAGTAGCGGATAAGAATCTAAAAGAGTCACGACATGACCAGAAACGTCACAACACAACACGTGTTCCGGTCACATGTCGTGGCTCACGTGTCCTATGCCGTGACCATTTACTTGTGAGGACCATCTTTTGATAATTTAGCACGACATAGCACGTCATACAAAGATTTTAGTCACGACACAGCACATGGTCACGTGAGTCACGTGTAATTGAAACTTGACCAAATGTGTGGTCACAGCGTGCCTTAGTCATGACGTGACTAATATGTTGTGACTATTCACGTGTTATGACCATTCTTCTAAATTTGATCATGGCATAACACGACACGTATAAATCAGACTTGATGCCCGACATGTGATTCAAGTCACTACACGACCAATCACAGCACAGTACATATTAGGTGGAGTAGTGAACCAAATCTCTTTTTTCTCCTAGCAAATTAGCGATTCTTTTAATTGAAGTAGCGAATCAAATTGCTTCTTTTTCTTTCTTTCTTTTATGCGTATCAGTTTGAGCCGACTTACTTTTTCGTACAATTTTTTTTCTACTGAACCTAAATTCAGAGATAGACGTTATCTAGTCCAGTAGTAAGTATAAATATAAAATAGCCCGTGAGTTACATATGGGTTTCATAAATTAATTTAGAAGTTTTAGACCTGAAGAATACTATCCTTCACAATTCCCTGAGAGGCTGAGAACCGAACCTGCCTTTAGCATTTAGCCATATTACAAATAACTCGAAATATATTTTATTGGCTTCAGAAACATTAATTTGGATACAAAGAAAAGCAAACACACGCTCACGCTCAGACACAGATGTCTGTACTCATCAGATAATTAATTAATACAAGTTACCTCCAGAAGGAGTGTAGTTTAATTAAGTCTGATGGCCATCGGAAGTAAATTTGAGTTCCATGGCATCACAGTTGTTCGATGTGCTTTAAAATTCGTGCATATGAATCTCAGTACAGAATACATACGAATCTCAAAGAGCAACGGATGATTTTGATACCCATCGGACCCAAATTTACTTTGATGGCCATCAGACCTAATTGCACTCGCACATCTTGAACAGATATGTTCAAACTAACGCAAAGCAACCGAAGAAGAGCAGGCCAAGAGTAGGATTCCCAAGACGAAAGCAGATGCAAACTGGATTAGTAACAGGGTCACCTTTGCAAGACGGCGGTGTTTACGGGGATTATCCTTGACAAACAAGAGCCAGCCGATTGCCATTGCAGTGATCCCAGAGACAAACATGAAACCTTGAACGAATGAGATGATTACATGCACGTAGGTTAGATTTGGATTGATGAATGCATGATATGCGACTGCAGTGTTGATTGTCCCCATTACTACCAAGCTAGTACCCAAGTACCGAAGCTGCGTATTCTCCTGGTCTGGTGCTCTGGCACAGCCTGCACGGATGATGGCACGGTGTGCACGGTATTGGGCGCGCATCAGCTTGCCGATCAAATAGAGTGCTTCTGCTTCCTCCATTAGGCAACCTATGGAATTAAAATAAATAAATAAAAAAGGAAGAAACAGAGGAGGAAGGGCTTGTGTTGGAGAAACAGAGGAACTCGTTTGTGCCTTTATAGAGAAAGTTGAGTGCGTAGAGGGGATGTGGGGCCTAATTGGGAAACAAAAATTGTGGTGGCCCCACATATATAGAGATCATCAAAGTTTTGTGTGAGAATGTTGGTTTTCAATTTTTTTTAAGTAATCTATGAAGAATGAAACTAACCTCTGAGGACAAAAACTCCAAAAAAGTCCACTTGGTCGCCATTTGATAGACAATCTGCATTACATACAATACTGGAGATATCCTGTTATCAATATTATGCATTTAAGTTAGTGGGAAATGTGTTAGTGTTAGGGGAGAGGAGGGTGTCCAATGCCTATCGGACCAGAACAGTGTTCGATAGGTGTCCGATACCGTCCGATTTACTTCAAGATCTGTGCGCACGTATATTAAAGCAAACAGCACTGATATTAAAGTGATGCGCACATATCTTGAAGTGAATCGGACGGTATCGGACACCCATCGAACAGACTCTGGTCCGATGGGCATCGGACACCCTCCTCTTCCTAGTGTTAGACCTAGGAGCCATTTTGTGGACGATCTCTTTATCTGTATTACATTCAGTACTGGAGATGTTATTTTCACAACACTGCATTTTTTGTCATGAAAAAACGTAGGCAATTTTATTAATTTAAAGAGGTACAAATAAGCTCTTGCATAAGATTAGACAAGAAATGTCTTAGAAAATACTCAGTTGTAAACAAACTAAAAATGCACAGTGGTAGGTGCATCATGTGGACACAACTTTAGTTATCATTGTTTGATGGAAATGATAGGAGTCTAGTGATGGTTTCCTCTGTGCGCAAAGTTGTTCTACTGGCAGATTTGGTCGTAGAAGGTACTAAAATCAGAATGGAAACTAAATCAATCGGGTCAGGACAGTCACCACTTAGAAGTCCCAATAGAGACACTGAATTAAACCGGACCACGAACTGAATCAATCAGACCAAGACAGTCACCATGCAATGGTCCCAATGAAGAGCCGCCAGTGTGGGAAGCAGAAAAAGGAGGGATAAGAGGAGGAAAAGAGGAAGAGCACATAAACAAATTCAAACACAAACAACCAAAACAAACAACATATAAAGTAACTATTACCAAAAAAGAAAGGATATAACTTGTGATATGTGAGCTCAACATAGGTGGGATATGTAGTTCCCACCTGCACACGCATCTCGGAATAGTTTGACGAGTGGATCTTGGATTTTAGATATTTCAGGAGATCTTGAATTTCAACCGATTTAAATCCAACATATATAGTTGTTGGAAAAAAACAGTCCGTAAATAGAACTACCTCATAATTAATGCCATAACATTTTCATAATTTCCGAACTCATTGTATATATAATACAACTATACAAGTACAACGTGTATATATATATAATGAAAGTTGCTTTTCCATTACTAGCGACGAATCGCATGTAAAGATTCTCTTCAACTATTGGGCATGTATGATATTAAAAACTATCGATCTAAAAGGCGGCATGGTGATTCCTTTAACAGAGAGATGCAAAGTTGCAAACTGCCAAGCGGTGCTTGTTGTCGACCATAATTAAATTGTGATCATACTCCCATGGTGACCGTTCAAATATTGTAAAGCCCAGTTCCCAGCATTTATTTAAGGTATCGGCATTGCATGGTGGTATCTGTAGTTCCAAGCATTTATTTAAGGTATCGGCATTGCATGGTGGTATCTGTAGTTCCTAGCATTTATTTAAGGTATAGGCATTGCATAGTGGTATCTGTAGTTCCCAGCATTTATTTAAGGTATCGGCATTGCATAGTGGTATCTGAGCCGGGTATAATTCTACTGTGATTTCAAAGATCGTAGGTCTTGCGATTCCAATCTCAATTATTAATTTATTAGAATACACAAATTTTAAATGAAGTTAATTTTTATGTATGAATCTTAAAATATATAAACGGTTGGAACAGCAGATTTATTACCATCTGAGCCCAGTTCTCTATTTACACTCATCCTACTATCTATTTTTTTTCATCTGAGCTGATGTTTTTGTCCGGTGGATCTGTCTATCGCTTTTAGTGCTTCTATCTAATAGATTTTGGTCACTGTTCATGCTTTTTCGTCGTTCGAGCTGGTGTTTTCACCCAATGAATTTGGCCACAGTCTGGTACTTTCGCTTAGTGGATATGATTATTGCTCTTCGTATCGTCATTTTAAGAATTTTTATTTTCCAAAACAAGTGGTTAGCTTTTTTTCTTCTGTTCTTCTTTCCATTTTTAATAAAAGAGTAGGTGGAAACCTGTGCATTTAATTAAGTAGGAAATGTGTTTGACCAAAGAATCATTTTGCTATGGTAGGTCTGCACCTTTATCTGGATTTCATTTAGTACTGGAGATATCCTTTTCTCAACACTATGCATTTAATTTAGTGGGAAATGTGTTAGTGTTAGACCAGGAGCCATTTGGTAGACAATCTCCTTATCTGCATTAACATTCAGTACAAGAGATATCGCTTTTCTGTACAAAAGAAATACCTTCATTTCACTTATCTGTCATGTGCGATAGGACCGAAATTTTTATTAATATACAAAATTATTAACAAATTTAACAATATATACAAAATATTAGTGGATTTCGGAAAGTATCTATACCGATTACAGAGTCATTGGTTTCAGACGATCAAACCGCTGACAATCTGATCGGTTCCAGAATTATGAAACCGATCACAAAATAAACAATTCCAGAACCGATGACATTGTCATCGGTTTCAACTCCTGAAATCGATGACAATGTCATCGGTTCTAGGTATGTTAAAACACCCAACCATTATTATGCATAAAAGACAATTGAGATGGTTTCTGCGCCCAAACATTATTATGCATAAAAAAATATTTTAAATTACAAACCGTAATCATTACAAAAAATTTTCAATCTGAGTCGTTCGTTGTTTTAATCTGAGTCGTTCGTTGTTTCAAAAAGTGTGCAGAAAGCATCAAAAATCGTGCAACTGATGACATTTTTAATTTGCCGCAACTATGTAATGATTACATTTTTTGTTTGAATCTGAGTCGTTCGTTGTTTCAAAAAGTGTGCAGAAAGCATCAAAAATTGTGCTGGGCTTAAACCGATGACAATATTATCGGTTCTACCTTTCTAAAACCGATGACAAAGTCATCGGTTTGGATAGATTGTGAATTTCATAAAAAAAATTGTATAGATTGTTAAATTTATTATTTGTTTTGTATATAAATAAAAATTTCGGGCGATAGGAGACATTTGTATAGTTTCACAGCACGGATTTTTATGTGTTATTAGTTTGATGGAACAAATTTTTTGTTAATATTAAAATATTCAAAATTTACAAATCAGGTTTTACAAATATTTCAAAAACTATTCAAATCGAAGAATTATTTTCCGGAACTAGAGTCTGAATTCGGAAAATAATTTTCGACATTCTCAAATCTTATTTTTGGGAAATAATCTCCCAGTTTTAGGATTTTTTTAATAAATATAAAATATTGTGATTTATTTATTTATTTTATTAAAATATTAGAAATATTTTTATATTTCTTTGAAAATAGATGGAATACTATATAATTGAATTTATTAGAAAAAATAATACAAATAATCCGAATCAATATTTTTCAGGCCGGAATTTTTGCGGCTATAAGAAAAATTAAAATATTTCTTTGTGTGTTATTGAAAAAAATAAAAATATTTTGAATTTAAGTTATTGATCCCAGTTCAAAAGTCAATTCTGGGTAAATAAAAAAGTTATCACGGTCCTTTTAATACATTCAAATTCTAAAGTACTTCATCTATTTTGAAAATAAAAATATGATTTGCAATCATTACAAAATATTAAATCAAATTATTTTTTTAATAGATAAGTGTCTTATATCGAAAATATTAAATTCATTATATAACTAATTTACTGACCTAACTACTTAATTCGAAATTTAAAGTTTAGACGATATTTTTTTTAAATAATAACAAGGAAAATCTTATGCTATCTATAACACCCAGTGTTATTAAATGCGGTTTTCACGTGGTATGCGGAAGGTCACCGCATACCGCATGTATGCGGTAGGCGGCCACACATGCGGATTGTTATGCGAGTGTATATATGCGGATTTTAGTAATGAAAAGAAAAGAAAATTTTAGTCTATCTATTATATTAGGTTTAGTAACGAACTTTTATTGATCTACCTTGATTTTTAAGTATTTGATATACTTTGTTTAATTTTTAAACACATTAGTTCAATAATAATTCTAACTTAATTCATCTGTTCAAAGTAGTGTTATTAAATGAGCGTCAATTCAAAGGACTACTTAATAAAGCCCAGCAAAGTTGAAAAAGTATTAATCCGCAGTCCATTCAATAAAGCCCAATGCCCCAAACCCGCAGCTCCCAGTCCGGTTTGTACAATATGAATTTGTCCCACAATTTTAAAATACATAATACTGAAGCGCTGGAGCGCTATAAATGAAGCTAGAGAGCGTTGGATGTCTTAACTGACCCGGGGTCGGAACTTAAATAATGGGTTCTGGACATTTCAAATTTGAGGACTCAGTTAATGGGTCCGTTAATGCGTTATTAATATTTTTAAATATGTTTCAAGCGTATGCGGTCTGCATATGAATTTTTTATGCGGTTGGACGATGACACCCAAGCCTTACTAAAAAAAATAGAATTTTTTTTATAAACCATAAATACAAAAATCAATTTTAGGATTTTAGCATGATTGAATCGTTTTTTTTATAAAAATTATAAAAAATGAGTTGCCAACTCGTTCTCTACATTTTTTTTTTTAGAGAACGAGTTGGCAACTCGTTCTTGACTTTTTTTCAATTTTTACGGGATAAACTGTGTAACCGATGGTGTAATTTTTGTTTTTTTTAGTTTGGAACGAGTTGGCAAACTGTTCAATTTGTAATGAGAATTGTGCAGATTCGTGCAAACGCATTTTGAACTGAAAAAATTTAAATGATTATGTACATTTACACTGTTCAACTAAATTTTGACATGAAACAGATAGTTTAAGCTCGGCTTTAATTAAAATTTTGTCCAATTTTTTTTGACAAAAATATAATCCCAACCTTAGCGTTTAGCCATATTTACATATGAGTCAGTATTCTTAGCAATAACTGAAGATTTCAGTTTACCTAAAGTCAGATCATATTTAATTCGGCGTACATATATTCTCGAAATTTTTATTTATACCATATTAAAAAAAATATCAGTTAATCACTTTTTGCTAGAGAATTAAAAATTTATCACGTCCACCAATTGAATCGGTGGATTCTTTTTGACGAAATGGTTTATATTTTCTAATATGGTATAAATAAAAATTTCGACATATATTCAGAATGCACAATACAGCATTATTGTTGCTTAGAGATTCGTAGAAAAAAAATTTTGAACAGTCCGGATTCTCGACATATCAACTCAAAATTTTAGATGTATATCTTAGGACGTGTGCAAAAATTTCAATGGAAATTACAATGAAAATGACAAGAAATGATATGTCAGCTAATGACATCAATTTTCAATTTGTTTAATTGGAGTAGCTGTAGCTGGAACGGAATCAGAATCAATAATGGCCCTTTCACTTCAATTTTGAAGTTTTGATGTAAAGCATGTGAACTTTTGGAGTAGTTTATGTAAAGCTCGGTAACTAAACTAAAATTTTTCTTTACTACACTTGAGGAAAGACAACATTGTACATAAATTATTGGAGCTCTTTCTTTCTTTACTTTTGTCTTTACAATATTTGTGTAAATATAACTTCATTATTTTTTTTATCCAATATGTTGTTACCTTTGCCGCTAGCTTTCAAAAAAAAAAAAAAAGATCATCAAAGTTTCGTGCGAGAAAGTTGGTTTTCAATTTTTAATTTTATCTACGAAGAAAGCAGCTGCCGGGCTTTCACAAAAAAAAAATGAGAGTAGTATATGAAGAAGGAAACAACCGCTGTAGCAGTCAACGTGCCTCAAATCCAAAATCCAAAAAAGTCCACTTGATCGCCATTTGGTGGACAAATCTGCCTATCTACATCATATTCAGCACTAAATGCTAAGCAAGGAAAGAATGTCTTCTAGGGTTCTGAATAGGGGTGTCAATGAAAACCGTTTACCCATTTACCTTACCCGTATCGTATTCGATAAGACGGATATGGGTAAGATTTTTTTTTCGTTAGCTTATTGGGTATGGGTATGGGTAAGAATTTTTTTTCGTTAGCTAAATGGGTATGGGTACGGGTAAAGGCTATTTCGTACCCACTGGGTAACGGGTAATTATATAAAATAAATTACATATAGATATATAAATATTTAATTCAATTTTATGTTTCTCATGTCACTGTATCAACGTTAATTCATGAGAAAATGTATCTATTTTGTTGTAAGAAGAATATTATATTAAACATATTACTTTTTTATTTGAATGTTTTATTATTTAGTTAACAAATTGAATTTTGAATTTGTTAGAAGAGATATTTGTATTTTTTATTTTTTTATAAAAAAATTATTAGTTATAATTGATTGCATATTTGTATTTGTATTTTTATATTAATAATTGCAATTGCATATGTATGACATAATGAATTTTGATGGTTTATTTGCAAAAATAATAAAACTATTATATTAGTATTATTTGTTATTCACCTACTACCGTTTCGTTACCCACCAATCTTAACAGGTACGGATAGGGTAGGGTAAGACAAATTCTTAACGGGTAAGGGTAGGATATGGATAAGATCAACTCTTAGTGGGTATGGATATGAAAATACTTCTACCCTACCCGTATCGTACCCATTGACACCCCTAGTTCTGAATTATTTAGTGGAATTATGATATTATCTGCCCCCCTCTGATATGTGATATCTTGTTCTGTGCAGCGAAAGAGGCTTGAATTGATGGTGGATTCTCAGAAAACAGTATTTTATTTCTAATTTGTATTTTAATGGTAAATGTATCTTATTAGGTCCGTCCTTTATCTGTAGTTGTTTCTTTCTTGTTTGGCTGCGTAGCTATATATATATTTATCTGGTTCCATTTTTCTTCCTAGGAACAATTTGAGTCAAGAATCAGCTTTGAAGGAAAATTACATGATAGGTTATTGTGTTTGTCAAACAAGCTTGCTGGCAATAAAATGAAAAAAAAAATCAATAATCAAAATTAAAGGATAAATTTGTACTTTATATATGTTCTTCACTGTACAAGATAGATTATATATGTATCGGATTTATTGTAATTTAAAAATCACTTGATTACAAATAAGGTTACTGATACGTGCCTTCTCGGGGAGCAGGCCCGTATATCGGAATGGGGATCGGTAACCGGGTGAGCTCGCCTTGTTATGGTGGAAGGGCCGAGCTCTGAATAAGAGGTGGATTGTTTGAGATGTCCGGACTCTTCCCTATACCGTATCTCGTTTTGTAGAAAAATCCAGCCTCCCTAAAATGAGATTTTTGGGCTTATATAGATCGTCCCCCGACCATCCCTGGATGTTTGTCAGGATAGCCAGAGGACTTCGCGCAGGGGCGGTAACGCTTGCGTGGTCTCGTGGTGACCATACCCCGCCTGTCATGTACGGCTAGGGGATATGGGCCACAGATCATGTCGGAGTCGGCCCGTGACGCGATTGTTTGTTTCTTGGGCCGAGAAGTACTTGCCGGGTCCCGGCTTTGTTTGAATGTTGCCGGGACCGTATTCAACTCGGGCCCAAGTGATCGGCCTTGTAAGTTGTGGGCTTTTCTTATTCCTGAGTTGGTCCCCTAGGAGGCCCCATCTCCGAATCTTATAGCCTATAAAGGATATTTTAGGGCCATTATTTATGGCCCTATCATTTGCCCCCGAAGCCGGAAGGCATAATTTTGATGCGTTTCGGCTTGAGGTCCCTGCGGGGTTATTTTTAGGGTTTTATAGACTTCGTTCGAGTAGTTTTGATAGGTGTTTATTTCGAGATGACACTTTTAAGTTTCTTGGGATGCATACAAAGGAAAAATGAACTATAAAGCAAGAATCAGTATATAAGGAAACAAATAACTGTATTCATAGTGTATTCATTGACACAAAAAGTCGAGAAAACATAAAAACAGTTCTACATATGCTAAAACCATCGCCTTAACATTCATTCTTAATTAACATCCTTAAACGCTAACTTTTACTTAGCCAGGTTGAAATACGAATGGCTTTAAGCTAAGTTTTTAGATTCTCCGTCACGGATCTCGATGTGGCGTACGAATATAACCTCGGTTTTGTCGATTGGGCATTCTCGCGAGTATGCTTCAGGTGGAAGGCCATGCCGAAGACAGGCTATGTGGAACCACGAGTGGCAGTGTTCGCAACATGCCATTTTTTGTTTCTCCCCCCGGGTGCTACAAAACAGACATTCTTTCCATGGCAGCACCCACGGGCCATCCTCGTCCCCCTGTTCTTCTTGCGACGTGGATGCCCCCCTAGGTTTTGCGGCCAGAGCTCGGTCAACAATGTCCCCGAAGGTGGTATTCTCGTGGTCCATCAGGAATTCCAGCTCTCCTGGCGAGAAGATTTCCAAGAGTTTTTCCTGCTGCCCAGTGGTTAGGTTGCGACGTGTCATCAGACTTCCTTGACCGAGAAGAGAGGAATGATTAGTTTTTTCCGAGTTCGGACCAATGTTTTTGTTCTTGGTGGCAACTCTTTTAAAAGGCATGGCTCTCCTCTCCTTTTACTTTGGTTTTGGTCTCTATATATAGGAAACTTTTCTGACGTTATTAAATGAGGTGGGCCCTACCAGTTGTTAATGTTATCGTGTTTTTTTTTTAATTTTTATTTAATGCGTTTGATCGCGAAACTCGAGGGTAATTAATGTCGCAGTAAAGAGTCAGCAAACAAATTATTAGTTGACAGGGACAATTAACGATAATATATAAATCTTACATAATCCAAAAGATAAAAAGAAATACCAGCTCTACCTAAGCCCTTCTTGAATACCCAATCTAGGATTTTCCTTTTGGCTATTCCAAACTATATAGGCCTATTCCTAGAGAGCCACAATTCTCCATTCCGAATCCCGAAACTACGAAACATCTGGATTTCGGAGTTGTCAAAAGGACACTTCCATTCATATCGTCCCGGGAGCACTGCTCGTTGAAGGCACTCCCAATGAAACCACCGAGAACATTCATCGCAGTCCAACATCCTACGTCCTTCCCCTTACCATTAAGTTGAGCAACTTTTCAGCTTCATTGCTTTGTCCTTGTTGTTTTATACCTCCCCTGACTTGGCTATGAATCTATTCAGTGCGGCTAGTCTACCCGTGAGAGATTGTAGTTCCTTGATATTCCTAGGCAGTTGCATGTCGAGAATTGCCTGGGATTTGGTGGGGTGTATCTCAATTCCCCTCATGGACACCATGAAACCTAAAAATTTACCCCCTGATAACCCGAAAAAGCTCTTTTGAGGGTTCAACTTCATGTCCGCACTGTTCAACGTTGCGAAGGTCTCCCTCAAATCTCGGATGTGATCTGTATCCGTCATGCTTTTGACTAGCAAATCATCCACATAAGCCTCCACATTCCTACCGATCTGCTTATCAAAAACCTTATTCACCATTCGTTGGAAAGTGGCTCCCGCATTGCGTAGTCCGAAGGGCATGATCCGGTAGCAATACAGGCCGAAGTTGGTGGTGAACGTTGTTTTGTCCTCATCATCAGGATGCATCCTGATTTGGTTGTACCCTGAGAATGCGTCCATGAAACTGAGGAACGCATGTCCCGAGGTAGAGTCTACCAACTGGTCGATCTTTGGCAGAGGAAAAGGGTCCATAGGGCAAGCCTTATTGAGGTCTGTGAAATCAATACACATCCGCCAGTCCCCGTTAGACTTCTTTACGAGGACCGGATTGGCCATCCATTCGGTGTGCTCTACTGACCGCACAAAACCTGCCGCTAGCAACTTCTCGACCTCCTTTCGTACTGCCACTCGTCTTTCTGTCCCCATGTTTCTCTTCTTTTGCTTCACCGGTTTCGAGTTAGGCCGGACGTGTAGTTTATGTTCGGCGATTTCCCGGGGAATCCCAGGCATGTCTGCCGCTGTCCAGGCGAAGACGCTTTGGTTAGCGCGGAGGAACGCTACCAGATCGTCTCTCGCCTTCCCCTGGATCGCCCTTCCTATGTTAAAGGACTTTCCTTCTGAGAAAGTTATCTGGTCAACCTCGTCGGTGGGCTCCAGGCAAGTCTTAGACTCAGCTTTGTCGATGGGATCTAGGGCTATTTCGGTGCCGGGAGACAGGTAGTCGCCATAGCCTTGATTCTTACGGGAGGTGGAACCACTCGTACGATCCACCTGCTGTACTGAGCCGGCGTTACCTTGGATTGAGGCCAGGTAACATTCCCGGGCGACTTGTTGCTGTCCACATTCTTCCCCGGTGCCATGATCCGTCGGGAACTTGATTTTCAGATGGGGAGATGACACAATAGCCCCTATTTTATTCAGGGTTTCCCTCCCCAAGATGGCGTTGTAGGCGGAAGGTGCATCGACCACAAGGAAGTCGACCAGGGATTCCACCACACGAGGCGGTGTTCCGAAGAGCACCCTTAAAGATACGACCCCCTTTGGCTGGAGAGAATCACCCGTGAACCCGATAAGTGGGGTCGACATGTTCTGGAGTAGGCTGACATCATACCCCATCCTCGCGAAAGCCGATAGGTAAAGTATGTCCGCCGAACTGCCAGTGTCGATCAGAATTCTCATTACTCGCTTCCCATATATCTTCACCCTCAACACGACCGGATCGTTGTGAGGTCCTACGACTTCACCGAAATCCTTTTCGGAAAATGATATGGCCTCATCCACTCGGGGTCTCTTTCTGACCGCTTCCCGTTCTACATTGAGAATAGTAGGAAATAATTTTACATTATGTCTGCATTTTACCTGAGGGTCATCTCTATGACCCCCGCTTATCATGTTAATGATGGGGCTCTGTTGTCGGTCCTTCTGTCGGGTTGGTGGGTTAATCCCACTAGGTGCCCCTTGCTCCGCTACCCGAGGTCCTCGGTAGGTACTCCGATAAGGGATAGGTTTCTTGAACTGCCTATTCCCGCTGTACTTCCACGTATTCTTTTTGTAAAACTCGGGCTTAATAAATTCCGTCAACTTCCCTTCTCTTGCCAGTTTTTCTAAAATATCCTTCAGCTGTAAACATTCCTCCGTAGAATGGCCATCCGAGCCATGATACAGACATTTAGCTCCAGAATCTTGCACCTCAAAGATATCTCTCTGGATAGGTTCCGGGAGCTCAAACCTTTCGTCGACTATGTGATACAGCTTATTTCTCCGCTTGGTGAACTTGGCATATTTGACAAAGTGAGGACGATATCCTTCCTCTCCCTCGTCCTGACTATCCCTTCTAGGTTTTGCTTGACTGCGCCTTGGTCCCTCTCTCGGCTCCCTAGGGGGTTCACCCCTTTGGCGCCAGCTTGGTCCCCGAACTTTGAGGGATCGCGATCGTTGTCGGAAGGACCGACTCGCATCTTCCTCTGCTCGCACATAGCCTTCTGCAAAAGCCATGAATTCCCTCAGGTCTCGCAGGACCTGTCTGTTGGAATCGTATCGCAAGGTTCTAGGTCCTCCGGGTTTGAGTCCTTTTCGAATTGCTGCCAGGGCTAAATCTTCATTGAGATCCTGGATTTTTCGAGAAGCCTGCATGAATCTGTTCAAAAACACCCTTGTCGGCTCCTTACTGCCTTGGATCACATCGAATAGTATCTCACAGGTTACTCGAGGTGGCTTGATGACCGCATATCGTGCTAAAAAAGCAGTGGCCAACTCGTCGAATTTCTTTATTGACCTTGACGGGAGGCCCATATACCAATCCCAGGCTTCACCTGTGAGGCAGGTGGTAAATACTCGGCACATGATAGCATCGGTCGCGCCTAAAAGCCGAAGCCTCTCAAGAAACCCATAGATAAAATTCTGCGGATCTTGTCCATCCCCACTTCCTTGAAAGCTAGGGAGAGTAGTTGGGTATTTGAAATCAACCATCGACGCTTCGTATATCTCGCGGGAAAGAGGACCCTCCCCAATTCCCAAGGGCCTGGAGCTCGAACCCAGTTTGTTACTTTCCAACTCCGCCATTTTTGCTGTTAGCCTCGTTTGAATTAAGTCCTCCAGTTGAGATAAGCTGACCATTCCTCGAGGCGCTGGCGAGTCCCTGTGACTTCGCCGTCGCTCAGTTCGGCGAGTTCGATCGCGTCCTCGATTCTCGCGAGGCTCCTGAAAATGGGGTTCTTCGAAAAGTGGCCTTTGCCGTTCCCGAGCCTCATGTTTTCGTACCACCTCACGGTCAGGTTCCCTCTCTGCAATAACAATCGGTCCCTGCGTATGTGCCTCCCCTTGAGTGTTAACAGGGATTCTATCATTCCTCCGAGAGTGTGGAGGTGGCTCCCGAACGATACTTTGCTCGTTGTCATTCTCCATTTCCCGGGAATCCCGGTTGCCGCGAACTCGGACTTCGTTAAAGTCGCGGCTTAGGTTTCGTACTAAGGGAGGAATTTCTTGACCTTCCTCAGGCGGGCTCCCGGGCAGCTGCTGGGTATCTTGTGCTCGAGGTCTCGGACCTTGAGCTCCCTCGCCGAACCGGGGGGTCGCAGGATGAGGAAGAACGGCCGGCCTTGGTGCCGGACGGGGTCCAGCCGAGCCGAGGTTAGTGCTGGGTTGTCCCCCGCCCGGGAGGAAGTATCCCGGAGGGGTCTGGCAGTTGTAAGGGTATTGGTATGAATACGGGTACGTGTACTGCGGGTATTGATAAGGATAGGGCGAATAGGGATATGTGTAATAATAAGAGGGATATGCATATGAAGAGGGATGTTGTATGACAGGCGCTCCCTGAGGTCCCGGAGGGCCAGGTCGTACATTGAGGCCTGTCGGGACGGTCCCCCGGAGGTTAAGAGTGGGATTTTCAGGGAGTACTCCTCTAGTGGGAGATCTGAGCCTTGCACCGTGTATAGCACTTTGAGTAAGCCGACCTCCCGGCCCGGACTGAGAGTGGGGTCCAGTCGGGAGACCAACTCGTGAAGGTCGGGGAGCGACAGGAGCGCTAGCACTCGACTCCTGCCTGCCATCTAATCTCAATTCTTTAGCCATCTAGTTCGAGGAAGGCCTGGATAGGCCCCACGGTGGTTGATACGTGCCTTCTCGGGGAGCAGGCCCGTATATCGGAATGGGGATCGGTAACCGGGTGAGCTCGCCTTGTTATGGTGGAAGGGCCGAGCTCTGAGTAAGAGGTGGATTGTTTGAGATGTCCGGACTCTTCCCTATACCGTATCTCGTTTTGTAGAAAAATCCAGCCTCCCTAAAATGAGATTTTTGGGCTTATATAGATCGTCCCCCGACCATCCCTGGATGTTTGTCAGGATAGCCAGAGGACTTCGCGCAGGGGCGGTAATGCTTGCGTGGTCTCGTGGTGACCATACCCCGCCTGTCATGTACGGCTAGGGGATATGGGCCACAAATCATGTCGGAGTCGGCCCGTGACGCGATTGTTTGTTTCTTGGGCCGAGAAGTACTTGCCGGGTCCCGGCTTTGTTTGAATGTTGCCGGGATCGTATTCAACTCGGGCCCAAGTGATCGGCCTTGTAAGTTGTGGGTTTTTCTTATTCCTGAGTTGGTCCCCTAAGAGGCCCCATCTCCGAATCTTATAGCCTATAAAGGATATTTTAGGGCCATTATTTATTATTTATGGCCCTATCAGTTACAATAAAAATCAAATTATTAGTTTTTTAAAACTTAGGTGGCTGGTTGGTTTTCCAGAAATTTTTAATTTTACAGATAAACATAAAAACCACGAAATCTGAAATTTTTCATTTTTAACCTGACCGCAACATCAAGTTACGAATCACATTTTTTTTTTTGGCAGCAGCTTTGACCATTCAACTTGAAATGAGGTGTTCTGATTGGCTACAGATTTTCCGGGGCCCACAAAAAATTGGCTGTGAGAAAAGGGGGAAAAAATTGTCTGCAATTTAAAGTTGTGGAACTCTATTTCTGTTCGAAACTTGAAATTGCGGGCGTGTGAAAAATGGAATTATCAAAAATTCGTGGATTTTAGTTTACTTTTTATTATCAATGGTAAAAATAAAAATTTCGGTTTGTTAATTTATGATCTGCTTGAATCCATTGAAATTGCGGGCCTGTGACAAACGATCTGCTTGAATCCATTGCCAATTTTGACTACCAACCACCTAACATAAAATATTAGCACCTGAGTAGACAAAAAATAATTTACTACAAAGGCACATACACTGAATTGAAGTTTGAATTATGATCTTTCCATCAAAATTCAAAAATAAGAGAAATTATTAACGACAGAATTTTATATCTCCAGCATTCGCTCCTATAATTTGAAAAAGGTGAAAAAGGTTAGCAACTGAGAACAATCTAAATAAAATAACAAAGTACGTAGGGGGCTTTATTAGACTCTCTTTATATTTACAAACCACTCCAAATATATTTTAATTGACTTCAGAAACATGAATTTAAATAGAAAAAAGAAGAAGCAGAAACAATTGATAATACAGTTCAAACACACGCAGCCAGTCAACAGATGTCACAACTCTTGCATATTAATAAAACAAGTCAACCCCCCACAAGAAGTGCTCAAGCATGCAAGTGCTTCAGCGCCGCACTTAATGCAAATCAACCGATCGAAGAAGAGCAGGCCAAGAGTAGGAGTCCAAAGGTGAAAACAGATGCAAACAGGATTAGTAACAGGATCAAATTTGCAAGACGGCGATGTCGGAGAGGGTTATCGTGGATGAGCAAGAGCCAACCGATTGCCATTGAGATGATCCCAGAGACGAAGGTAAAACCTTGAACGACTGAGAGCACGTAGGTAGGAATTGGATAGGCTAGGTTTCTTGCCGGTGTATTGATGAAGGTATAAAATGTGATTCCAGGGTTGATTATCCCCATTTTAACAAAGCAAGTACCTAGGATGCGAAGGTGCATGTTCTCTTGGTTGGGTGCTCTAGCACGAGCTGCACGAATGATGGCACGGTGTGCACGGTGTTGGGTACGCATCAAGGTGTCTATCAAATTGCAGACAATTATTGCCTCCACCATTATTGGTTGTTTCTTCTAATTTGGTGACCGACGGAGTTAAAATTAAGGGAAAAAAAGAGAGAGAAGGAGAACAGAGCACTGGTTTGTGTTAGAGAGAAGTACAGAAACTCTTATGAGGTTTTTATAATTATAGAGGTAGATGGACGTGCGTGAAATATGATGTTGATGTGCCCAATTGCCCAAATTTGTTGTAAATTATTACAAGAAAAAACGAAAAATTAAAAGAATCTCCATGGTTTGACAAAGTGCGTGAAACGGAGATTCAACGCTTTGATTTTTCTTTACCTTGGCTAAGAAAAATGTTCATCTTGGACAAAAAAATACAAGGTGTGTGGGGTGGATGATGTGGCATGAGAAACGGAACTAAATTACTGGGATTTTTATTAATTAAAATAAATATCGAAAAAGGGGATAGGATCCGGTTTTTTTCGAAAAGTAATAAGACCGGAGTAATTATCAACGTCCCTAGGAACGGGATAAACAACGACGTCCGTCTTAATACTAATATCTCCCCGTATTACTCCTTAACCCAAACAAAAAAAAATTTCAGGGACGGGATAAACAACAACGTCCGTGAACAGTGACAAAAAAAAAATTCAGAAACGGAATTATCAATCCCGTCCATGAACAGTTTAAAAAAAAATCTTAGGTTTGATTTTGGTTAAATAAAAAAAATTATATTTGAAATTATGTCTATAAATATGATGGGATTTGATTTATGTTTTAGCTACATCAAAGACTTGAAATTCTATATCGCTGATCTTGATACATTATTAATCAATAATTAATTGCATTAAATTTGAATTTAATTGGTAGACTATCTATGTGTCCGATAACATAGACATATTTTTTTAATTTAATTTATTGAGAACTCTATTACATCAAATGACTAAATTATGTTTTTTCAAAAAACTTAATTTTTTTTTTTGAGAACTCCATTATAAAAAATGACACTAATTTAACCACTCACCAATCTAACCACTAATCTAGTCATTTGAAAAATAAATTATTATTTTTTAGTTAAAAATAAATTATTATTTTTATAGTTGAAACATAATTCAGTAAATCCAAAATGAACTGTCCATTTGTGATCGTTCGGAATTTCTCTTCTTTTCAATTTAATATTATTTTTTAATGAAATTTCTCCTGTTGGAAAAGGTATAATTTTATTATTTTAATTAAACACGAAACAACACATGTCATTTGGATTTTGCTGTGGATAGTACTTAAATGAGTTAAATTAAGATATTTATAAAAATAAGTACTAGTAATGAGATCATCAATTTGGATGCTTGGATGATCTCATTCACTAGTACTTATTTTTTCCAGGGGCTGGACAGCAAAAGAAAGAGGAAGGAAAGACGTAACCAGAACACTCTTTTTCCAGGGGCACGTTGTGAGGGGCAATAGTCAATAGAAGGTGCCATTTCCCTGACTATCCCATCTTTTCCAGAACGCGTATCCTCGGCATTAACTCAAAAAAGAATCTTTTGAGTTAATGAATCTCAACTGTTTGATTTTAAACGGATCCAATCCAGCTACGGCCTATGACATAGGGGACTTTTCAATATTAGTGCAGATCTAGTTTGCACGAATCTTGAAACAAATCGGACGGTTAAGATTTATTAACTCAAAAGATTCTCTTTTGAGTTAATGCTCCAGAACGTGTATCCTCGGCATTAACTCAAAAAAGAATCTTTTGAGTTAATGAATCTCAACCGTTTGATTTTAAACGGACCCAATCCGGCTACGGCCTATGACATAGGGGATTTTTCAATATTAGTGCAGATCTAGTTTGCACGAATCTTGAAACAAATCGGACGGTTAAGATTTATTAACTCAAAAGATTCCCTTTTGAGTTAATGCAGAGGATACGCGTTCTCTTTTCCAGGGGCACGTTGTGAGGGGCAATAGAAGATGCCATTTCCCTGACTATCCCATCAGTTCAATGGTTTAGTGGTTAGCCAAAATTTCACTGATGATGGGACGGGCAAAGTTTGGATTCTGGATGTCAAGTCCGAATCTTTAATAAATGCTTTCATTGGCTCTCTACGGTTTTCCGTTTTAAAAAGTTCTGTATTACCATCGTTATTATAAAAAATTCGTGGATTTTAGTTTATTTTTTATTATCAATGGTAAAAATAAAAAAATTGGTTTGTTTTCAATTTGCACTAAATTCAAATACAACCTATCTAAAATGTAAACTAGATAAGAGTTTTACCTGTTTTTTTATTTTATTTTGATAACTATGTAGTAATCATTTATTAACCATATACCTTATTCCGAAGCATATATCCAAATATTTATTTTCTTACTATTTTGATTATCTTTGTTAATTCCTTCTCTTATGTTGGATCCGTATCCTCTCTGCAGTAATGATGGGTCTCACTTTACGGTTTGATATTAAATCTCTGCCAGTTTGAGATTCGGAGACATAGAGACAGTATTATTGGGCTTTGAGATTCGTGCCAATTTAGAGTAAATGGCCCGGATTCATTAATTGTAAAAGATTCCCTTATGCAGTAATGGAGAGGATGTGAATTCCTCTTATGTTAACAACAACAGTGTTGTTTCCAGGCACATTTGCTAGTTTAAAACTTCATGGGCTAACGGGCCGTATCCCCCATTACAAAACCGGTTGCACGAATTTTAGAGCCCATATTAAGATTCGTGAGGACAATTATAATCATTAGTTGCTAAACCGGTTGCACGAATTTTGACTCCGATCTCTCTCTCTGTAGTTTCTCAAACTTTGATGTTAGATCTTGACCGTCCGATCAGAATCCAGGCTAACCTAGTCCGAGATGGAATGCTAGTGACAGTCCAACCTAAAGAGAAGCAAACCAAAGGAGACTAGAATTAAAATATTCTTAAGCTTATCGAACTTATCCATGAGCTTAATTTTCAAATCTATCTTATTCATTTCAAATGACGAATTCATTAATTTTAATGCCATTAATTTTTCATTATTTCCTACTGTTTATTTTTACCTAGTGCATCAATTTCAACGATTAGATAAACGATTAGATAAACACCTACTTTTTTTTGTCAGTGGATCTTGGACAACGATAAGAAGTGTTCAGATTGGCCCAAACAAATATTGATTTAATTGTCCGTGACGTGAGCTTAAAAAGGTGTTCACCTTGGCAAAGAAAAATGTTCAGCATGGACCAAAGAAATACTAGTCTTCCTTCTCTTATTTTTTTCCCCATTTGGGACATATTTTGTCAATTGATCTTGCACAAAATTGAAAGTGTTCACCTTGTTCAGAGAATTACATCACTCTAATTAATAACTCATTAATTACTGTAGCTGATAGGGCGGTTGAGTGGTTCATTCTTGATAGATTACTCTGAAAAAAATCTTGTTTGGAAAAAACGGCTGTTCATATTTCATAGATTACTCTAAAAATTTGATTAATTCAAAAGTTTAATTTTTTTTTTTTGTATGTATACACATCAGACAGTTCAGATTAGTTATTTCAAACCAATTAGATAAATTTTATAGTTGAGTTTACAAAACAATTCAGTGAACTTAAAAACACTCTAATTCTGCTCACTTTTTGTCAAAAAACTTTTTGATGATCTATTTTTATCTGTGGGGCCACTAACTTTGGATGATCTAACTTACCCAAGTACATCAATGAGACTAAACTAATACGAAAATAAATCTGCTGTGATTCTAAATTCACCTCTTTATTTTTTGAAATGTACGAATCTCAAAAATTCTTATTTTTTATGCAAGAATCTCTAAACAGATGAATGGATTTGGAATAATAGGATCCTGTAATTCCAAAAAATCACAGCAGATTGTATCAAACTAATACTCTAATCATTATCATTTGATTTGTAAAATATAATCAACTTTTAATTCTCATGCTAACTTTGTAATAGTAAACTAGTGTTTCTTACTAATTACTAAGATTAAGTACAATTTGGAGCTATTACCATACTTTAATTACGGAGTTTCATAATTCAAGTTCTCAACTCAAACGATTCATAAAATGATTAAACTTAAGAGACAAAATGGTATACATCATTCAATATATGAAAAAAAAATATGATACAATAGTTGAGGGAACAAATGAGTGTCAATTGACTTTTTTTTTTTTTTTTTTCAAATTTTTTGTGTTTATGTATATTTTTTTTATATAATTGGAACAAAATGCTATGAATAATGTAAACTTAACTTATTCACAGCATAAAATATTTATATAATTAATTTCCATTCACATTTGCCTCCATAATTTAAAATTATGACTCCGCCTCTGCAATAGTCAAACTATTAGCTCTGTCATTTTTATCCATGTCCATCGAAACTTATATTTCGCCAACTCAGCCCATTAAAACGAAATTCTGTCAAAACTTCCCAAACCGGCTATTTAATAGCCGGTTCCTAATTTTTATTAGGAACCGGCTACTAAATAGCCGGTCCCTATCTTTTTCTTTTTTTTTTTTTGGAAAAAGTTATTATTTCTTTTTATTAAAGTTTAAAAAAAAATTGATATGTTTCTTTGAAATTGGATAGAAAAATATATAATTTAGTTTATGAGAAGGACTAAAACAAATAACCCGGATCAATATTTTTCAGAACGGATTTTTCGCAGCTGTAAGAAAAATTAAAATATTTCATTTGTGTGTTATTAGAAAAAATAAAACGGTCATAACTTAAAAAAAAATGAAATGGATCAAGGGCCGGAAACATCGTTTTTTTTTTTAACTTTAAACGGCCATAACTTTTGCTAGGAAAGTCGGATTTGTGCGTATGACCCCAATTCGGAAAGGGGAGGAGGAGACGGTGGTGACCGTCACTCCGGGGTGCAACCCTGAATATCTGACGAATCAGAATTGCCAAAAAAACATCGATTAGTGTCTCAAAAATTAAGTTTAAAATTTTTAGTGTCTCAATTGAATTTTTTTATGTTGAAAAATACTTTTCAGCACTGAGAAATGCACCAGTAGCAAGTGCAATTGCCACAGGAGAAGTCTCATACAAGCATTTTGTCTTCCGGTTTGATTTCAAGGACTGGAAGGTATATGCTCTCGCAATTCTGTAATTATAATATAGTTTACTAGTTCCGTTGATTCTAAGAAGCGTAGGCGTCTCTTTGCAAATTAGTAGTCTAGATAGGAGCATTATATGGAATATATCACCTGATTTTGTCTTGAAAAGGTAAAGCATGTTTAGATAATTAGGTTCGTGTATTGGTTTGAGTATCAGAGATATACTTGTTTTGTATATTTACCTAGAAGTGACTTTTGAACGGAGATCAATTTATTTTTTTTCCAATAACACACAATGAAATATTTTAATTTTTCTTACAGCTGCGAAAAATCTGTTCTGAAAAAATTGATCCGGGTTATTTGTTTTAGTCCTTCTAATAAACGAAATTATATATTTTTCTATCCAATTTCAAAGAAACATATCAATTTTTTTAAAACTTTAATAAAAACAAATAATAACTTTTTCCAAAAAAAAAAAAGAAAAAGAAAAAAAGATAGGGACCGGCTATTAAATAGCCGGTTCCTAATAGGGACCGGCTATTTAATAGCCGGTTCCTAATAAAAATTAAGAACCGGCTATTAAATAGCCGGTTTGGGTAGTTTTGACAGAATTTCGTTTTAATGACCAGAGTTGGCGAAATATAAGTTTCGATGGGCATGAATAAAAATGACGGCTATTAGCTCCTAGGTCTAACACCAACACATTTCCCACTAAATTAAATGCAGTATTGAGAAAGGGACATCTCCATTACTGAATGTAATCCAGATAGGAGATTGTCTATCAAAGGGCGACCGAGTGAATTTTTTTTTTTTTTGCAACAAGACTTCTTTTAGAGTAAAAGCACTTCTATAGCGGTTGTTTCATTCTTCATAGATTACTTTAAAAATTGAAAACCAACTGAGCTACACAATATGTAAACTACTTTCTCTCGCATAAAGCATTGATGAGCTACACAATATGTAAACAACTTTCTCTCGCAAAGCATTGATCGATGAGCTACACAATGTAAAAAAGAGGTTTTCGTTATATCAATAGAAATTGGTGGGATTGATCCCACTTGTATAAAAAAAAAAACGAAAAAAGCATTGATGTGCTCTTTTGATTGTCGGTGAAATTGGCTGAATTGAGATTGTTTCATTCTTCATAGATTATATTGATTGTGGGTGCAATTGGCTGAATTGATACACTATGACGAGTTTATATTGATTAGTTTGAAGTTGTTATTCCTAGCAAAATAACCAAAGGAACTGAATTTGTGTTTTTTACGTTAACGCAGTGAATGAAATGTATTTTATATTTTTGTTTATGAAGATGTATATATATGTATGTGACTAAATTTGTAAATATTTACATTAAGTTGCATCGATAGAGTAGGAAAAATGGCACGGCGGAGCCAGTTCCGTCACGGAACGGTACGGTTACGGTACGGAACGGCACGGCACGTGTGACTTTTCCGTGCCGTGACCATTAGCGTGTTGTAACTATCTTTTGAAAATTTAATACAGCACGTCACGCATATAGTCACGCGAGTCATGTGTAATTAGGACCGTTAAGTCTTGATCAAATAGTGAATCTTGAATAAGATCGACATTATTAGAAAACGATTCCTTTGGGCTAATGGTTCTGCAAGTCGTAGGAGATACCATCTTATCAAATGGAAAATTGTTTGTTTACCCAAAAACCAAGGAGGATTAGGGGTACATGATCTTAATTTTATGAATATTGCGTTGTTGGCAAAATGGTGGTTTATATTTAAAGACCCCACTATATCTGGTAAGTGGAAATCCATTTTGCTTGCTAAATACGATTCTTCTGGTTTAGCTTCCCATATGTTTTCATCTTTTTGGGCTAGTATCTTAGAGCATCTACATCCCTGAAACTCTGGGAGTTTCAAAGCTGACGTGGCAGTTTCTAAACCAGTTTCAGGGATGTAGATGGATTTCATATT
Organism: Carex arenaria; assembly: GCA_964058825.1. Lineage (NCBI taxonomy): Eukaryota > Viridiplantae > Streptophyta > Magnoliopsida > Poales > Cyperaceae > Carex > Carex arenaria. The sequence goes on along the minus strand of CAXKVW010000051.1, from coordinate 159,305 downwards.
TAGCAATTTTGTTCAAGAGTTTCTAAATATGAAACTGTTTCAAAACTCTGACATGGAAAAATAATCAATTTCTATTGGCTTAATTTTTAATATTGTTTTTAATTAAATGCTAATGTGGCAATTAAGAAACTCTAATTATAATTTCAGGGATGTAGAGGCTTAGAAATTCAGAGAGTCTAGAATTTCTAAAATTCTGTTAACAGTTATTTAGAAACTCTGAGAGTTTCAGAGATACAGATGCTCTTAGATCTTACAGCTATCTTTAATATAAGTATTAATAGGACTGTTGGCAATGATAGAGATACTTCTTTTTTGTTAGATAGGTGACATGGTAATTGTGTTTTATATTGTTTCTTCCCTAATCTCTTTAGAATTACAATTGATCATTCCATTACTGTCTCTGAGGTCTTCTGTGGTTTTCCATTTAGTTTGCAATTTAGCAGGCAATTAACGGGAATTTTTCTTCAAGAATGGCATCAGCTTTTCGGGTTTTTTCTATTTCATACTTTAGATTCTACTCAGCCGGATACTATTTACTGGTGATGGACCTATTCGGGTCTTTTTACAGTCAACTCCCTTTATAAATTGTTATTATCTAGTGGTATCCCCAATAATATTTACAATAATCTTTGGAAATCTAAGATTCCTTTAAAGATAAAATTTTTGTGTGGTTACTTAGGCAGGACAAAATTCTTACTAAATGTAATTTACGTACTAGGGGTTGGCAGGGTAATATAGATTGTCCATTTTGTGGTGCTCCTGAAACAGTCAATCACCTTTTTGTTACTTGTCTGTTTATTTCTACTTTGTGGTCTTAGATTGGTAATCACAACAATTTTGTTTTTAACTGTACCCAGGTTTATGATCTTTGGCACTTTGACTATTGGATTCCTCTTAAGGATTCATTATTGGTTGAGTTGATTAGGGCCGCTACTTAATGGATTGTATGGTTGACCAAAAATAAAATTTGTTTTCAAAATATACCAGTACCATCTATTAGTTCAGTAGCCTCTTCTATAATTGCTTTGACTTTTTATTGGTGTAAGGCTCGTTTAGATGATTCATATTTTAAATTATCATTGATTTTGTCTTTTGATGTTTCTCATTTAACTCAGCTAGGATCCCTGACACTTCTCATGGATTCTGATGTGGACCCCACTCTTTGGTTCGACGGGTCGACTGATACAGATTTATCCGGAGCCATTGATGAGGCAGCTGGCTTGCTGTCTCCTGAGTAGTCTTTAGTTGATATACTAGCTCCTCTTCTTCTCTTAGTGTGATAGTTCTTAGTGATTAATATTAGTGATTTTCTTCTATTACTTGGTTTTGTGGATTTTGGTGCTAGTTGGATTGTTATTCCACTAGCTTGTAATAATTTGTTTTTGGTACTTTGCACAATTTTGTATGGACTTTCGTTTCGTAATGAAACAGGTGGTTATCCACTTTTGCAAAAAAGAAGAAGTGAATCTTGAATAAACTAATCTAAATGATGAAAAAATAGTTAAATGTAAGAAACGTGACTAGTTACGTTTGGATACGGCATGACTCGCGTGCTGTACTCACCCCTCCACATTTTAGTCACGGCATGTGTAACTGTTCACTTGGTCACGGCACGGCACAAAACCAAAGTTACAGCGTGTTAGTCACGGAACGCACGTTTTTTGTACTCTATGCATCAATTGTTATAGATCAAACACACAAAAATTCAAAAAATTAGCAATTGAATCAGTTGATCCAGCGGCCTAATAAGTAAACTGTTGATCCGAAATTTTACCGAATCGACATCTGATTCGATTCTGATAACGTTAGTTGAAATGGTTTTAACCTTCTTCTTAATTTCTCTTTTTGACGATAAATAATTTTTCTAATTTCATGGCAAGTAATATTTTATTATTAATTGTTCTTATATTGTCACGCTTCTTATATTTTATTATTTTTCCTCTTTTATGCCAAATCCCAATATCGGCATTGTTTTTTTTTTTTTTTTTTTTTTTTTTGAGTAAAGTTGGAGGTCAAGCCATCCAACTATTTAATACTTTTGTTATTATAACAAATGATTTCTCCCATCTGGGTTTCGAACCCATGACCTCTCACATAGAGGCCATGTGCCTTAGCTACTAGACCAAATGCTAGTTCTCAATATCGACATTGTTATGTCACTAATTAAGATCTCCATGATATAATCCCAATATCGGCGCTGTTATCGGGCGAAACTAGAAAATTTTAATAAGGGTGCCGAAAATGAAAATTTAAATGTACAGTGAGATTTGAACTCAAGACCTCTTAATCATAAAATAGAGTTTTAACTACTGAATTACAACTAAATATATGTTATTTATTGAGGGTGGCTAGATTATATAAAATTTTAAAAAGATAAAATTCAATAAAAATTTTATTTGTATAATTAAAATTTTGAAATCATAGAGATGGCTTGGCTATTTTTGGCTAAGTCTTATATTGGCCCTGACTGTTATGTCATTTTTCATATAGATTATATTGATTGTTGATGCAATTGGCTGAATTGATACACAAAGACGAATCTACCAAATGGCGACCAAGTGAATTTTTTTTTGGAGTTAAAGCAGGCTGACTGCTATAGCGGTTGTTTCAGTCTTCATAGATTGCTTAAAAAAAATTAAAAACCAACTTTCTCGCACAAAAGCATTCATAAGCTATACACGATATGTAATAATGTAAACAACTTTCTCGCACAAAGCATTGATGAGCAATACACAATGTAAAATCTTTTGGTTATATAGGTTGACACCACTTTATAGAAAAAAAGCATCGGGGGCGGAGGGGTTTGATACCACTTTATAGAAAAAAAGCATCGATGAGTTCTTTTGGAAGAATAACTGATCTGCTGTTTCAATATTTCGTACTATAAGAATTGAAAATCACTTTTCTATGTGGGCAATGTTAATGTACATAACAGTTTCTGGGTTTTATCTGTGGGGCCACAACAAACTAAATTTAAAAACTCTGAAGATGATTCCAATGGATTAAAGTTTAAACCTGGCTAGCTTTTCCTCTCTTTCCACGATAAACTAAAATCACTTTAGGTCTCTTGATCCCAAGGAACAACCAAACTAGCTACAAAAGCAAGAATTTAGACCTTAGAAACCGTTCTTGAGAGCGAACGCTCCCAATTGGGGTGTCAATGGGTACAATATGAGTTGGTTGGAGGCATTTTTATATCCATATTCATACTCATTAAAATTGATCTTATCCAGAGTTAACTTTGCCCTACTACCCTTACCTGTTAATATTATCGGATAACGAAATAGTAGCGGGCGAATTACGGATAATACTAATATAATAATTTGTTTTATTTTATTTTATAAATAAAAAAATTAAAACTCATTACATAAGAAAACATTTAAATTATTTTCACTCATTATAATTTTTTATTGTAAAATTTGAAATTAATTTGAAAACAAAATTGAGTCATTGCCACCGTGAAAATTAAAGTGAAAATGTGACTATGTGGGCCAGATTCTTACATAATTTATATTTCATTCTTATGATTGAGTAAAAAAGCAAGAAAACAAAGAGGGAAGGAAAAATATATCAAAGATGCAGACTTAGTGCGCTGTAATATAAATACATAATTTAGGGCACTAAAATGAAAAACTAAATCTAGATTCACTAAAAATTGAATTGAATATAAATAATTTTATATTTTATATTTACCTATAATATAAGGTAACGGTTACGAAATAGTCATTATTCATACCCTTATCTATTTAGTTAATGAAAAAAAAATCTTACGCATACCCATATCCAATAAGCTAACGAAATAAAAAAAAAAAAACTGTACCCATACCCGCATTATCAAATACAATTCGGATCAGATAAAGAACTAAAAAGGTACCATCAACACCTCTAGCTCCCAACTCCAGGGAGGTGGAAGAAGGAAGACTGCCCTCGTCCTACCTTGGGTCTATCATACAGCCTATACAATCAAAGTCACAGCATTAAGTTTAAGCTGTTTTTTTTTCTTTTTCATAAGCATAAGCTTATTTAGTTTCCCTTTTTTTTGTGTGTGTAGTAAAGCTTTAATCATTTGTAGCGCTAGGTTCTGGGAGTACCGAGAGGAAAATGATAGTCTTTTCTTTCCCTATATATTTTCTCAAGTTGAAGCAAGGGAAAAGAAAGAAAAGAGAGCCGGGTGAAAAGCAAGTAGTAGTTATGTTCTTAATTTCTTATATATATATATATATAGAGAGAGAGAGAGAGAGAGAGAGAATACGTCCTTGGATTTTCGAGTTTTAAAGTCCAAATGATCGATTCAAACTGTTAGATGTGATCCTATATTAAAATGTGCTTGGAGACTAAATTTTACATTTTTTGAATTTCATTTACTATTTATTAAGCCACTTTGAAAATCGCTGATTAATGGTAGCTTAACCAAACAGTAAAACCAGAAGCTACTGTTGGATCAGCAATTTTCAAAATGGCTTAATAAATAATAAAAAATAAATAAAAATCTAAAATTTGGTCTCCAAACACATTTTAATATAAAGATCACATCTAGCAGTTTGGATTGACGTTTTGAACTTTGAAAATTGAAATACAGCTTTGTTGTACAGAAGCCGTGGTACAAACGTTTTGATATTAGCCAACTCCCCCTCTCTCTCTCTCTCTATATATATATATATTTTAATTCTTAAATGTACTTTTCTCTCTCATTATAATTTAATGACAATAATGTTGGACTATTGTTCTTGTATTGTCATATTTTTTAAGTAAAGATTAGAAATCAAATCACCTAACTATTTAACATTCACACGTTATTCTTTGTTTTTGTCACCAGATTAAATGTCAGTTCTCAATATTGTCATGCTTTTTATAAAAATACAAAAAAAGACTGGTATGTGGTAGTGTACTATTATGCTTTGATTTTGTTAATCTCATGTTTACGTTTCAAATTTATCTATTCTCTTAATTTTCTGCCAAATCCCAATCTTAATGTGGCTACTCAAAACTCTAATAAAATATTATCACAATGTGTCCCTAAGATATCTGTATGATATAGTGTACATTTGATGAACTTTTTTTCTCTATTTATTATTTTTCATGAAAGGAATAAAATATTACAAGGCCAGCTTAAAGTGGGATTCACCACGAGAGAGTAGAGACAAATAAAGCGGGATCGCAAAACTCTAATAAAGTGGCACTGCAATACTCTTAACAAAGTGGGACTGCAAAACTCTAATAAAGTGGGATCGCAAAACTGTCTTTGGTGCCACAACAATTTTGGGATCGCAAAACTCTGTCTTTGGTGCCACAACAATTTTCGTTTCCGAATTGGGGCCCGCATCCCCTTTCTAGGAACCCATCTTTCTCTATAAAAGGCACAAAATAGTTGCTCTGTTTCTTCAACACAAGCCCTTCCTCCTCTGTTTCTTCCTTTCTTATTTGTTTATTTTTTATTCCAGAGATTGCCTAATGCAGGAAGCAGCAGAAGCACTCTACTTGATGGGCAACCTGATGCGCGCCCAATACCGTGCACACCGTGCAATCATCCGTGCGGGCCGTGCCAGAGCACCAGATCACGAGAACACGCAGCTTCGGTACTTGGGTACTAGCTTGGTAGTAATGGGGACAATTATCGCTGCAGTCGCATATCATGCATTCATCAATCCAAATCCAACCTATATGCATGTAATCCTCTCGGTCGTTCAAGGTTTCATGTTCGTCTCTGGGATCACCGCAATGGCAATCGGCTGGCTCTTGTTCGTCGAGGATAATCCCCGCAAACACCGCTGTCTTGCAAAGGTGATCATGTTACTAATCCAGTTTGCATCTGCTTTCGCCTTCGGAATCCTACTTCTGGCCTGCTCTGGGGTGTGTAAGCGCAATTAGGTCTGATACATGGGACATCAGAATCATCCGAAGCACATTGAGATTTGTGCGCAAACTGCTATGAAATTTCTGTGCACGAATTTTAAAGCATATCAGACGATTCTAATGCCCATCCAAACCTTAACTACAATCCTTTTAGAGGTAACTTGTATTAATTAATCTACGGAGTGCAGACAGCTCTGTGTGTGAGGTTTGAGTGAGTGTGTGTTTGCTTTTTCTTTGTATCCAAATTTATGTTTCTGAAGCCAAATAAATAAATTTCGAGTTATTTGTAACATGGCTAAATGTTAAAGGCATGCTCAGTTGGTCACATAATTGTGCAGAATAATATTTTGTAGGTATAAGAACTCATAAATTAATCTATGGGAACCTATATTCTTGGCTATGCGTGGGAATAGTTATGGTTGAAATGAACATTCGATTGGACTGTTGGAATAGTTGTGGGAATCTTAATTTGAAAATTATATTCATGAGAAAATATATTTTTCTTTTCTAAAGACTAGTTATCAATAAATTTTTTTTGATAATAACTATTAATTAATTTTTTGATCAATTGTAATAATCTAAAATTCAATATTAAAATAAAATATTATTTAGGAAAAGAATAAAAATTATTAAAAAGTAAAAGTAGTAAGTTATGGTGAGAAAAATAATTTATAGTTTAATAATAAAGAAATCAAATAAAATATATTTGTGATAAAAATAAAAATTGATAAGTTATAAAAAAAAAAAGAATGAGCAACAATTGAAATGCAAGAAAGAAAAAAAAACGTTTAACTTCGGTTGTTTTTTCCGTATGTACAAAATTCTCATCCATCATTCGGTGGTAATTTTTTTCTATTGTCAAAGGATAAACGTAATGGAGAGCAGGGCAATAATTACGATGATGTATAACGAAAATCAAATTACTTTGTTCTTTCTTTACTTCTAACCAAGGTTCTAAATAGCGTTTATCGCGTCATAGCGGGAAGGCTACAAAAAAAGCTATAGCAAATAGCGTCGCTATAGCGAAAGCTATGGTAAATAGCATTTTTGTATTTTTACAAAAATTATATTATATATTTGTGCTAAATATCAAGTTATCAACATTATCTAAAGTCTCATGTAACAATAAATAATATCAAATTGATTAAGAAATGATAATATTCATATTGAATCAGTACAAAGTCCAAATTGATCTTCAAAATATTCATAGTAATATCATAAACTCTTGACTTTTTTCTTCAAAATATCTTAAGAATCATGATTCATGACATAATCTATTTTTTTTCCTATTCAAATTACAAAATAACCTAGACATCATGGCATAAACTATATATCTTCATCTATTAAAAATATTCCAACTACATATAGTAATTATAATTTTCGAAAGGTCGCCAATTTAGAATTTTTCTAATTTCAGTAACAAGGGTTCCTTTTGTAGTAACAAGCTTTCAATTGATTTTTTTTCTTTTATTTAACTATTTAATTTACCAATGAATTCTCATTTAACAATTAATAATTTAATATAGAGCATAGTACGTCAATTGCAAAAAAAAATTACAGTCAAAACCCATATAAATTGCCCAAAAAATACTCATATTGCATAGCGCACGCTATTGGCGCTACACGCTATCCGCTATAGCGGACCGCTATAACCGCTATAGCGGCCGTAGCTCAAATAGCGTATTTTGATACCATAGCTTAGCGTTTAGGGTCCAAAAACGCTATAGCGCGCTATTTAGAACATTGCTTCTAACTAGTCAAGTGCCCACGCGTTGCGGTGGGGATCGACAAGGCTACATACATGAAGGTGAACTACAGTCCTCATTTGTATTCTCACCTTTTCTGTGTCATTACTGAAAAAACATATACAATTTCTTTTGTGATTTTTTATTTTACATGTGCCAGATGCATGTTCTTTCTTTACTTCTAACTAGTCAAGTGTCCACGCGTTGCGGTAGGGATCGACAAGACTACATACATGGAGGTGAACTGCAATCCTCATTTGTATTCTCATCCATATCTTGAAGGTTAGAATTCTACTAAACGTAATGGAGAGCAGGGCAATAATCACGATGATGTATAACGAAAATCAAATTGATGATGAGCAGATGATGGAATTGATTATAGTCATTGTTACAATGAGAGTTGTCAAGATAATTACAGAAATAGAAAAGTTTCAATCTGTGTCATTATTGAAAAAATATATACAATTTCTTTTGTGATTTTTTATTTTACATGTGCCAGATGCATGTTCTTTCTTTACTTCTAATGTACGTATTTGTGCTCTTACATTGAAAGCAGCGGCAACAGAATTAAATCACCTCAATTAAAACAACGACAACAATAATAAGCTGGCATCCATGCACCCCAACAGTTACGAAAAATAACGTTTGCGGCGTACCATAAAGAACCTAGTGATTATTAATTTTAAAAGGTCGAAGAATCAGGCGAAAAAGTAATGAGAAACATAGTGACAACTAGGGCTGCAAACGAATCAAATCAAATCGAATTTATTCTAGTTTGAATTTGGTTTGAATTAATTTCGAACTTAATTTGGTTTGAATTAATTTTGAATCGAATTTTTTACAAACTCAATTTTGAATTTTTTACGAACTTTTTTACGATAAGAGAGAATGATCGTAGTCGCTGAGAGCGAGAGGTGAAAGTCGTTTAGGGTTTCAAAACTGAGAACTAGGGTAATGACTTACGAGTTATGACTTATGACTGGACAGTCTTATGTTTTATCTTTTAAGTCATCAGCGAACATAAGTTATTAGTAGAAATCAATACTTTGAGATTCGAACTAGAATAGTTTGCAAACCTATTTCGAACGAACCAGGTACAGTTTGAGTTTGGTTTGAATTAATTTCGAACTATTTCGAATTGAATTTTTTACGAACTTTTTCGAATCAAACTCGAATCTAATCACGAACTACGAATATTTTATGCAGCCCTAGTGACAACCCAATAGTTTTGGTTCAGTTTAGCGGGGTCAAAAATTTATTATTTGGGTATAATACAGAAATGATTTAGTACAAAAAGGAAGCAAAAAGAAATCTAAAAAAATCGCATTTTTATCCCGAATAATTCGCGATTCACGTTTTATTCCCGAATAAAATGTATTATATTTTTTTTTGGGTTCATTCAGAGTTTGATTCGGAAACATACAAAAAAACGAATCAATTGCGAATTAAATACGTACTGTGTCACTGTGGTGAGAAATGAGTGAAAATATCTTGAAATTGGAAAACAAGATAAAGAATACGGGCCGAATATTCTGCTGGATTTCGTAGTTGCAAAGGTCAACCCCATGTTGTGGAGGATATTATGTGTAGTGGAATAAGTAACTATATATATAACGGGTCTTGATTAGAGACATATCAGTAAGAAAATAACTCGTTTCGTGTTTATAAAAGCAACATCTGTACTGGAAAAAAGTTGGCTAATACAACGACATCATTGATCACTCTCATTATCATTGTGTGATTGTAATTTAAAAAAAAAAAATTAACAACATAACGGGGACTGAAGGCCTGAAGCATTGTCACATGTCAGGCTTTGTATGTTAAAATAGTACAAAGAAAAAAAAAGGAGATCCCTTGGATTGAGATTTTTTTTTTTCTGAAAGATTAGCGTATCAGATGGATAAAATCATATTAAAATAGTACTTTGGAAGAGAAAATTCTGACGCATCATTATTGCACTTTTACTTATATTCAAAATTTAAAATCTAAATGTTAGATACAAATTGTTAATTTTATTTATTTATTTTTATTGAAGAAATGTCTACATAAAATTTATGAGTTTTTAAGTTCATTTTATAATCAATCAAGTGATAAATAAATAAATGAATCTAATGAACTATGATAAATAGATTTTAATCAAATTTTATTTTTATCATTTTGATCTAATATAGAAGGAACTCGAAATTATAAAATTTTATAAGAATGCATTTTTCATGTAGATGACCAATTTATCCAAGGCGTGAATATATAATAACATATAACTATAAAAGAACCCTCCTTGCATATGTTTTGTTCTTCTTCTTTTTTTATATAAATTAGTTTAAAAATACCCCATTAACGCTCTTCAATTTAAATTTATAAAAATTTAAACTTTAAAAGATTGTAGTATTTATTTTGACCACACGTAATGTGATAAAATATGACGTTATAATATCTGATCCGGTTGAACCTCTAGTTATGGAATTTGTTTCCTCTGCATTAACTCAAAAGAGAATATTTTGAGTTAATGCAACTAGATCATTCCATCTAGCTTAAGATCCGTACAAACTAAATATGAATTAATATTAAAGGGTCATGTATTAAAATCAAACAGCCGAATTAGCTCTGTTTAAAATGAGACGGCCAAAATACATTAACTCAAATAATTCCCTTTTGAGTTATTAATTAATGGTTCGTTATGTGGAGGTCAAATCAGTCAAGTGGGGGCATCACCAGTCCAAGGTAAAAGGAAATTAGTGTAAAGCACCAGCCTGGGCAACGCCAGTCCAAGGTTAATGGAAATTAGTGTAAAGCACCCACCGGCCACCCCTCATAAAAGAACCAAAGAAATTGCTTAGTTATAACAACTGGAAACCATTTGATTAAAGTATAATTGGATGATCATTGAACAATATGTTCACCTATTTCCTCTGATGCTGATGCAATTATATACCGGAAGTATGTTTATTGGTGCAATATCCAATTGGAAACCATTCGATTAAAGTACTAATTTTATTTTTTATTAAATAATAATAGTATGTAGTATGTATAAGAAATATGTTGTCTTATAAATAGTCGATTTCTGGGGACAAGTAATACAACCAACCAATTTTTTTATATATATTACGGTGACATTTATTCATGTTCTTTATGTATACGTCACAAATAAGAAATGAACTATTTGCTCTCACAACCAACAAATTAGAGCTTAAAAAGCTATGATATATATTTAAATTATATTGGGTAATACATGAGTTATCAAAATTTAGAATGATAAATACGTAATTCTAGAATTTGAGATACTAAATACGTAATTTCATAATTTATGATGGTATATATGAAAGTTCCCCAAGAAAATGGAGATGGTGTCCAAAGCCTTTCCATTTGGACAATCTTTTGGGGTGCATTATTTAATTGCCATCCTACACGGAACATGTTATTTAAATTCTCCATTTACCCAAAAACAGAGGTCTCCAATATTTTCAATTGTTCTATTTTGTACAAACTACAAACAGATAAAAACAGATAAAACAATATGGTTTAATATTAAGGAAATAACAATTGTAGTTTCGTGAGTTAAAAACATTTTCTATATATTATTATTTTTTTTCTTTTATTATGGACGAATCAAGTTAATTATGCGTACTAGTATGAAATTTGGTCTCTGAACACATTTTAATATAAAAATCATGTTGAGCGGTTCAGATCGACTGTTCGGATTTTAATCATATGATTTTTAGAGGCTTTGGACTGTGTCCGGTCCAAAGCCATTTGGACCAAATCTTATTCCTATAATAAACACTAGCACTAAATTTAATTTGATGATATGATATGTACGATGCTAGTGTTTATAAAAGGCCAACACATGCTCTGATTCTCCAAAACAAGAAAAACCTCCTCTGTTTCTCACTTTCTTATTTGTTGTTCTAAATTCCATCCGTTGCCAAATTAGAATAAAAAAATTGTAATGGAGGAAACCGAAGCACTCTATTTGATGGGCAACCTGATGCGCTCCCAATACCGGGCACATCGTGCCATCATCCGTGCGGGCCGTGCCAGAGCACAGACCAGGAGAATACGCAGCTTCAGTACTTGGGTATTAGCTTGGTAGTAATGGGGACAATCAATGCTGCAGTTGCATATCACGCATTCATCAATCCAAATCCATCCTACCTGCATGTAATCCTCTCAGTCGTTCAAGGTTTCATGTTCATCTCTGGGATCACCACAATGGTAATCGGCTGGCTCTTGTTCATTGAGGATAATCCCCGCAAACACCGCCGTCTTGCAAATGTGATCATGTTACTAATCCAGTTTTCATCAGCTTTCGCCTTCGGAATCATACTTCTGGCCTGCTCTGGGGTGTGTAAGCGCAATTAGGTCTGATACATGGGCATCAGAATCATCCGATGCACTTTGAGATTTGTGCACAAACTGCTTTGAGATTTCTGTGCACGAATTTTAAAGTGCATCAGACGATTCTAATGCCCATCCAACGTTAACTACAATTCTTTTAGAGGTAACTTGTATTAATAAATCTACGGAGTGCAGACAGCTCTGTGTGTGAGGTTGAGTGAGTGAGTGTGTGTTTGCTTTTTCTTTGTATCCAAATTTATGTTTCTGAAGCAAATTAAATAAATTTCAAGTTATTTGTAACATGGCTAAATGTTAAAGGCATATTCAGTTGTCACATAATTGTGCGAAATAATATATTTTGGGTATAAGAATAGTTATAAAAATGTGTTGAAATGAACTTTGTACTGTTGGAATAGTTGTGGGAATCTTAATTTGAAAATTATATTCATGAGAAAATATATTTTTCTTTTCTAAATACTTTTTTCCAATAATTTTTTTATCAATTGTAATAATCTAAAATTCAATATTAAAATATGAGTAGAACTAGGGTACTCCTAAGTTCACCAAGCTTCTTTGTGAACTCAATTATAAAATCTATCAAATTGACTTTAAATAATGAATCCAAACCGTTAAAATCATTCTATCTAATGAGTGGTGCATCTACATGTGAAAATTTTAAAGTTTCAAATTAATTTAATATAGAGTCAAGTCGTCAAAAAACGTCTAAAAAATGAATGCATTAAAATTAATTTATAAACCTTATAACTTTAACCACTTGATTTTATACTAAATTAATTTGAAACTTTAAAATTTTCACATGTAGACGAATCACTCATTAAGTAGAATGATTTTAACGGTTTGGATTCATCGTTTAAAGTCAATTCGATATATTTTAGAGTTGAGTTCACAAAGAGACTTGGTGAACTTAGGAGCACCCTAGTTCTACTCTTAAAATATAATATGATTTAGGAAAAGAAAAACAATTACAAAAAAAAAGAGTAAAAGTAGTAAGTGATGGTGAGAAAAAATAATTTATAGTTTAATAATAAAGAAATCAAATAAAATATATTTGTGATAAAAATAAAAATTGATAAGATGTAGTGGTTGTTTCTTCTGAAATATATGTATCGGATTTTTTGTAATTTAAAAATCATTTCACAAGTCAGGTGACAATATAAATCAAATATTACTTTTCCAAAACTTTGGTGACTGGTTGGTTTTCAAGTTGCACTAAATTCAAAATACAACCAATCTGAAATGTAAACAAGATCAGAGTTTCACATGTTTTTTTTTCTTTCATAACTATGTAGTAATAAGTTATTAACCATATAACTTATTCCTAAGCATATATCCAAATATTTATTTTTATACCATTTTGATTATCTTTGTTAATCCCTTCTCTTATATTAACAACAGTATTGTTTCCAGGCAGAGAAAATTTACTACTTTAAACCTTCATGGGCTAACGGGCCGTATCCCACCCATTACAAAAGCCCATATTAAGATTCGTGCGTACAATTATAATCATTAGTTGCTGAACCGGTTGCACGAATTTTGACTCCGATTCTCTCTGTAGTGTCTCAAACTTTAATGTTAGATCCTTACCGTCCGATTATAATCCAGGCTAATCGAGTCCGAGATGGAATGCACGGGATCCTTCAATATTCGTGCCGAAACAGATCTGATGGTCATAATTTAAACTCATAAATTGAGGTACTTTAGGTACTATTAATTCCTTTGCTCCTCTTACCAAATTCTTCGTTCTTTTCCAAAACCCTAACCCCTCGTTTCTCTCCTCTCTTTTCCACTTCCCGACGGCTCCCGTTCTAGACTCAGAGAGCGACCTTCGACGAGATAATGGAGGGTTCCAGTTATCAAATCGATCTAGGCAATCTACTAGCTTCCGATCCAAATCACCGTTTCCAATCCATTCCTTCTTCCCGGTGAATACTCTCTCTCTCTCGCTTTAGAATCGATTTGTGTTTGGGTATTTTTCTCATGGATGTGTTGTTTCAGGGAAGAACTGGTGAGACAATGCTTAGAGAAAGGAACAGAGCTGGTACAAGCAATTGCGGATTCTCTCTTCTCCTTGTCTTCCACTGAAGATCGTGATGGACCTCTTGTTAAGCTTCCTCCACCAATTACTAAACTTCCCCGGGAGAAACATGTAATTTTCTCCCCTTTTTTTTAATTGCTGTATGTACCATCCCAAAATTAGTATCCCACTGTTTTAATTACTTGTTCTTATTTGAAAAACCAGTTTAAACACAACTTGGTAATAGAATGTTTTACCAGTATAATCGTAACCTAGAATACAACCCTAATCAAATTGATTCATTAGTCAGAAATCAAAACATGTGATAACCAAAAATTGAATGCGTAATCTCAGCATTCAATGTGTATTCGTTTTTTTCATTCTATTTAGTTCCTAACAAATTCTACAAGATTTCACAAAACCTTATAGAGTTTTTGTCATTTTAAAGGATTGATATTTTTTTCCAAGTTCCCCTGCATATTAATAAAATCAATGTTTACTTCTATTGATTGGTATATTTTTTTCGAAGTTTCCTGCCTCCACCAATTACTAAGTTTCACCAGGAGAAGCATAATTTGCTCCTTGTTTTCGTTCTGTTTTTTTTTTTGTTTATATGTAAAATCTAACTTCTACCATCTCAATGTTTAATTGCTGTATGTTTCATCCCAAATTAATATCCTGCTGTTTTGATTACTTGTTCTTATTTGCGAAACCAGTTTAATTCATTTTAAAGGATTGATTTTTTCCCCCAAGTTTCCTTACATATTTATGAAATCATTGTTTTCTTTTTTTGATTGGTATATTTTTTTTTATTTTCTGTTGCAGCTACCTAGGCCGAAGCCACCTACTAAGTGGGAAGCGTTTGCTAAAATGAAAGGTTGGTACAAATTTGGATTTATGTAGTACATTTTTTGGGACTCATTGCTAATTAAATGATATGCTTTTTTGGTATAGGAATCAAGAAGAGAAAGAAAAATAAGAGAGTATGGGATGAACAAACCAGTACATGGAAAAGAACCTTTGGCTATGATCGTGCAAATGATGACAGAGATATTCCTATTCTGGCTGCAAAACCTACTGACGGTATATATCTTGTTTCTGTTTATATTTGTTTCCAAGCTATAAATTATACCAAACTGTACAGAAATTTTTAGCACAGGAGGCAACTTTTAAGTTGGCTTTGAACATTTTGAATCAACTATAGAGATTTCATGGAATCAATATACATGCATTTTGTGTATTTCCCAAATATATGTATAGCAAATATGCACAAAGTCAAATTTAAATTGAATAAAAGAAAGAAAAACTGTTTGGGACTAAAGTCTTGCTTGTTGTAAAGGAAAACTGTCTCAAAGCAATGATTGATTTATCTTGTTTTTGATACTGTACAACTTTTGTCTAATAATTTCTCTCTTTGTTTGGGTCCTCTATAGAGGTTGGAGAGGATCCATTTGCTAAGAGAAAGGCAGAGAAGAAGGAAGGGGTTAAAAAACAAGAGAAGAATAGGCTTGAGAATTTGAAGCGATCTGCTAAGACTGGTTATTTGCCTAGGTTTCATTTTCTTCTCTTTTTTTCCTGTTTTACCTTTTTTTTGTTTGTAGCACATCAATTACCCTTTTCTTAAAATAAATAAATTACTGTTCTCTTTTGGGTAGTATTCAATTTGAGTGATTTTTGGCAACTTCCTTTTTTTTTTTTTCTTTCTCTTTTGGGGTTATAAATGCAGTGAGCCCTGAATTCTAGAAAGAATATAAAAATTATCTTTACTGGTAAATTAGTAAATTACTGTTTATCAATGCCCAATTGTGAAATCCTTAGAGCATCTGTATTGGGATTTCTTTTTCATTTGTAAAAGCATGTGTCGCATTTCTATTGTAATTTAGAAAGTTTTCTTTTATAGAAATCAGTTTCTAATTGTTTCTATTGGCTCCCGTTCTCTTTTCCATAGTACGTGGCCACTCAAAGAAATTAAAAGTTAATTGAACGAGCGTAGAGGTTTAGAAAATTAAAATTAATTTAATTTCTCTTTAGTACTTGACAGCTTTTTTTAATTTCTTCCGAATTTTACTGATGTAGATGCTTTTAATTGCAGCATTTCTGTCATCCTTTATATTTGTAAAAAGAAAAGGAAAAGAAAAGATAAAATATAATTTGGATTCATATTGATCCGAACCATTCAACATGATCTTCTTATGAAAATGTTCTTGGAGATCAAATGTTATATTCTTTACTATTTTTTTTAGATAGGTACAAAATCACTTGATCTAAAGATTCTAGACCATCTGAAAGTAGTGATTTTATACCTATATAAAAAATTAGTTCAAAAAAATGTAAAATTTGGATTATTAGTACATTTTAAAAAATTATCATTACTGGTAAATTACTGTTATCAATGCCCAATTATGAAATACTTTTTTTTAAAATTGACCAATTATGAAATCATTAATTGCCACACTTCTGTCAAAAGAAAATTCAAACCCAATAATTTAATGCTTGTTTTCTTTTCATTGCAGCCATATACAATTAGCAGCGACATCATTGCCAATCACTGGTACAAAAAAGGATGTTCCAAAGAAAGCTAGTAAGAATGAGTTGGAAAGTGTGGCTGGTATGGTTGCAACTTCTACTGCAAGTGGTGGTAAATTTGACAAAAAATTACCAGGAGAGAAGCCTCCAAAGCACCCTGGGAAACATAGAAAGGTGTGTATTATTTTTTTTTTAATATTTTGCTCATTGTGTTAGAAACTGATTTAAATGAAATTTTGGTATTTCTCAGTTTGGCTTGCCACGGGTGATCTAATTTGTACCTGTCAGTTGCCAAACTGAAATGAATTTTTTAATTCACAAACAACAACTTTATGAAATTTTGAAATTTAATAGAAAAGGCAAAAAATTGGGTAATTTTGTGAGTTTTTGAAGTTGAGAAGGGTAAATTTGATATTACGAATTTTAGAGGGGAAAATACTTAAATTTAAAGGTTTTTGAAGGGTATACAAGAAATTCATGCATGAAATTTCCCCAAAATTTTTAATCCACCCAAGGAAGTAACAAACAATAATATTTCGGTTCAATCTTTTTGGTACTGGTTTGTATTAGTCAATACTGCAACAACTTTACTGGTGCACTTATTTTCTTGGTATAATAGGCACATTTCCCTCTTTAATCTAAGCTGTGTATTTGGGTAAATGTGTTTTTGAAATTTTGAAGGTAAATATGATATTATAAATTTTAGAGGGGGAAATACGTAATTTCAAGGTTTTTGAAGGGTATAAAATTCCCCCAGAATTTTAAACTCACCTAACGGAGTAATAAACAGTGATGTTACGGTTTAATCTGTTTGGTACCAGTTTGTATCAGTCAGTACTGCGACAACTTTAGTGGTACACTTTCCCTGAAATATTAGTTAATTTTTCTTTTCTTTTATGACTGAATAATGAAAATATCACTTTTGTGTTCAGTTTCTGCCAAATGTGGAGGGTAAAGGAGTAGGTTCAAAAGAAAAGCAACAAACAGACAAGATTCTTAACCAGTTGCTCTCTAGGAGTTCACATGAAATTCTTGATGTCAACAAGGTATCAAATTAAATTATCTTGTAAAATGTAAAATATATATCTGTTACATGTTTTTGACAATTTTTTTAATTTATTTTTGTTTTGTTGTTCAGGCTGTTACTATGTTTAATGTGAAGAAAGAGAAGCAAAGGAAGAGGGAAAAAGATGCAAATCCGGGAAAATCTGGCAAATTCAAACCCAATAAGAAATCTTTTAAGAAAACCCCCTCGAAATCTCCCGCAAAAAAGAAACCGTAGAATTATATTACCGAGGTTAAAAAGCTTACGGGTGAATTTTGTTTAAGTTCCCAATTTTAGTTTTACCTTTTTTGACTTGAGTTTGTACTATCTATTTATATATGAAATGCAAGTTGGGTTTTTTGAGAACAAGGCTTGAGACTTGAGATTAACTGTAGCCTGCTGACCGCATCATTTTTCATGATTTTTAACCTGGAAACAAACAATAAATTACAAAAATATCAACTCGTATAATTTAGGATGTAAAGATTGGAATTGCACAGGACTACTCCTGGATTATTGTTAATCACTTGTAAAACAGAACTTGTTAATAGTTGTTAAAAACCGAGAGTCGTCTATTAAAAAATGAATAAGCATCCAGGATATCATGCTTTCAATGAACACTTAAAAAAAGTGAGAGAGGTTGGTGAATTGTAACGAGACAAAAATTCAAAAATTCAATCTATTTAATGCTTATTTAAACCCAGAACGGAGCAATATTCGGAGGAAAGAGAAAAAAAAGAATATTTTTTAATACTGATCTTTTAATCTAGACACGTCTACAACAAAGAAAAATTCATTAAGCTGATTATTTTTATTGTATTATATTTAGGGAGTGACTAATAGTCCCCCCATTCTATCCCCTAAATGTCCCCCTAACTAACTTATCCATAAACATAACTAACGTATCCATAAAGTATGATGTGGACCACTAACTAACTTGGATAAACAATAACTACTTGGGGACCACTTAAATTTGTAAAAATTTACAACTGGCGTGAACATGTATGAACACTTATGCGTGCAAGTATTCATACCTAAGACATCAAGTATTCATACCTAAGACATCAAGTATTTAAACAAAAAACTGGACATCAATTTTTTTTCTCTCTAGTCACACACCCATCTTTTACACATTTTTAGAAGTGGGTTTTTTTTTCTTCATTTAATCTCGTCAATATTTCTAACAATCTATGAGGAATTTTGCAAATCTAAAACCACGAACATTTTTTACGTAATTTTCTCTTTCAAATGAGATCCATGATGAAGTACTTTCGGATTCTTTATTGTTCAAGTACTCATACCTCGACGTACAAGTATTCATACTAAAACATATAAAGTACTCATTCTATAACTTTGAAAGTATCATTATTAGTAAATATACAAACTACAAAGTATTCATACTATAACATGTAAGTATTCACACTAAAACATTACATATATACATATACATATACATATCAGTAAATATTTAACATATAACATATTCAAACTACAAAGTTACCAGAAAATATTCAAACTATAAAGTATTCATACTAAAACTTATAAAATATTCATACTAGAACATTAAAAAATTTATATTTACGCATTGAAGTATGAATTTTTATGTTGTAAAATATTCCTGAGAAATTCCTAAATGATTTACACCTCGTCGAGCAAGTATTTAGATCTCGTAATGCAAGTATTCATACCTAAAATACCAAATATATTTCTAAAAAAAACTGTGTACAAGTATTCACATCAAGTATTCATACCTACGTATTGAAGTGTGCATAGATATCACAGAAAATATTCATTCCTATATAAACTTATATTGATATGTAAGAAAGAAAAAAAATTAAACTTGCACATGCATGTATGGATACTTATATGCACAAGTATTATTATATAACATATTAAGTATTCATACCTAAGATCTCGAGTATTTAAAAAAAACTGGACATCAAAATATGTCCAGTTTGTGTAAATATTCATACCTTGTGCAAGTATTCATATCTTGTCGAGCAAATATTCATACCTTGCATGTATACATATATATATTAGCAAATATTCAACATATAACATATTCAAAATACAAAGTATCATTACTAGAAAATATTCAAACTACAAAGTATTCATACTAAAACATAAAAATTTTCATACTAGAACATACTATACTTTGTATAACATTGCAAGTATACATATACATATCAGCAAATATTCAACATATAACATATTCAAACTACAAAGTATAATTACTAGAAAATATTCAAAATATAAAGTATTCATACTAAAACATATAACATATTAATACTAGAGTATTGAAATTATATATATACATATCAGCAAATATTCAAAGTACAAAATATTATTACTAGAAAATATTCAAACTACAAAGTATTCATACTAAAACATATAAAATATTCATACTAGAATATTGAAAGTATACATATCTATGATCAAGTATTCATTTGCACCCCTATGTCTTGGGCATTAACTACCTGGGGGGCCACAACTGATCCGGAAGAGACTGCAGACGTCGCTTAAAAGCAACATCTACAGGGATTGCAAGCTTAAAAGCGCCTTTGTAACAATGATATGGACCACATGCAGAAAACTAAGGACAAGCGGATCTGTAACAACTATTGCAAGTGCCAGTGTTGTAATTGTTGTAAATGTTCATGAGAAACTAATTTTTATTCTCACAAAACAACAAGTCTCTGAATTATGGCTAAAGTGTGCATAGATATCACAGCAAGTATTCATTCATATATAAACTTATATTGATATGTAAGAAAAACAAATAAAACTACTTTAGAAACATACTAATAAAAAAAAGATACTAATCCAAATAATAATTTTTCCAAAATACATCATAGCTCTTTTAATCTAATTACTAATTGGTATATCAATTAGTACCAGTACAAACATTCACATCTTCGTTGATTTTCTTCTCCTTCTGAAAACAACATAAAGCTAGAGAACTATATCAACATGTAAAAATAACAAATTTTTACATGCTGTCACAAAGAGGTCCCTATCTAGGGATTATTTTCTAAACAAATTTATTTTCTGTTACAATTCAGTCCCTGAACCCTGTCAGATCTGAAATTTTACACCACAGACCTTGTTATTTACCAGAATTCACCCACAGGTGTACAAAATACTGGAATTTTATAGAAGTGACACTGGAATGCTGCAGAATTACTCCAGAACAGTGCAGAAAATTAAAAACTTACAAAACAGTCCGTAAACCGTACAAGAATACACATACAAACTAAATGACCTTTCACCGAATGACTGTAGTGCGCACCTCGGAGGTTTCCATCACTAACATATAAAGCATACACATCAAAACCAACAGTTGTTCATATCAAGTATATCAATTATTCATATCAGATAAATAATACCCTAACAATTTTCATATGAACCAATTGAAGTATTTATACTAACAATATCACATATTCGTATCAAAGAAATCAATAATTCATATTTGTACCAATTGAAGTATTTATATTCCATCCTGTGTTGAATAACCCGGCCATGTAAACAACATGCTTCATTAAGAAATAGAGAAAATCATACCATACAAATATGAAAGTGGAAATGAGGCAATTAAGTGGAGGTATAAATTAGGTAGTAAAGTTTCTCTTAGATATTTTATCGAACAGGTTGTGTGCATGAGTAAACAACAAGCAAAAAAAAATCAATTCAAACACTAACTATCAGATGTGATCTCAGATCCATACAAAACGAAACAGAAAGAATCAAATCAGACAATAAGAATGAAAATTCATAAAACTAGAAAGACAAAAATGTGAGGAGCGAAAGGCAACTTTGGATCAGCTTGAGAAGAACCTATAGCTTCATCAACATGGATATCTAGATTGTTGAGCTTGACAAAAGTGCTCACGCTAGCAGGAGTCATCGCTGCCATTGACGCTGCTGATTGAGACTGAGTCGATTCAGACGGAGAGCTGGCGCTGCCGCTACTAGATGCGAAGTAGGCCCCACTAGCGGAGATAGGAGGTGTTCTCCATAAAGAGCACTTACCGGTGGTGTAGGCCGAGGTGACGGTGTTGACGACCATGTCCCAGTTTAGATATAGAGAAAGAAAGAGAGATGGGGAAACAAGAAAAATCAGATTAGAAGAGGAGGGAGGAAGTCAGAAGATAAAAGAGAAAAAAAACCAACGAAAAATGAAAAGAGAGAAAGAGGCAAGTGGTGAGGTATATTTGTTTGGAGTAACTTCTGTTGAAAGGAAAGACTTTGACAGTTAGCGGGGGATGGTTAGGGGACTGATTAGCGGGGGACAGAATCTTTACTCTTATATTTAATCTGATTGATATATGTTAGGAAGAATGCATAGAAAGGCACTTGCTTCATTTCTTGGTGCAAAAGCGTGGTCAATGCTTCGTATCCTTTATTAGTTTGTTATTTTCATTAACAATTAAAAGATAAACTGATATAAGGTTCATCACTGCAAAAAGGAATTGACCTAAAAGAGACGAAATAGAATAACAAAATTAAATCAAGTTAATGGGGAAAAAAAATTCAAATGCCAGGTCTAGCGCAATAACAAGTGTTGTTGTTTAAATTTGACAAAAATATTACTCATTTCATTAAGAAATTGCGTTCAACTACAAGAAAAAAAAACGAAAAACAAAAGTCAGAACAGCTACTCTTTAACTATCATAAAACCAGTACCTCATGTACCAGTACATTACTATAAAACAGCTATAACCTGATTTACACCATATCGCCTGTACTGGTTACTCAGTTACATTCCTAGAACTGTATAAACAACAACCAAACATCTTGTAAATATTGCTGAGTTGATGGAACTATCAATCCACCGGATCTACCACCCATGGCATTAATTAGTAGTATCAACTCAAATCTGTATAGGAACTTGGTATTGCATTTGGTGAGACTGTTTATGCATACATATACCAGTACAACTGTAATAGTCACCATCAGATTGAAATTTAACTGCCAATATTAGATATAAAAAAGTAATTACAAGGAACCTCGTAGTTATATCTATTTTAACTATGCTGTTCACTGTAACCTAATTCAGACATCCAATTTAGATCAGCAAAACAGCAAAAGATTATTGAAGAGAAAGTATATTTGTTCAAAATAAACAAACTAAAAAAATGAAAAAAAATGAATATGTGATATTTTTCTACGTAGTGATTAATATAATTTGTATATCATCCCTCAAGTGAGAATTCTAATACTTCACAATAAGTGCAAAAAGAAATAGAAAAAAGAAAGCAATTGATTAGTGCAGTATCAATAAAAAAAAGAATCAAGAATTTGAGAAAGTACTTTATCAAAAGTTTTTATTAAAACAACAAAATTGAACTTTTTCAGAATTGCAACAAGTTGACTCAGTATTTTTTCAGTGTACCAATAGATTTTTCACTTACAATTCTTGTATATACATATTGTTATAATTTCTAGATCTAAAATAGGGTAATTTGAAAAAAATTTGCCAGATCCATCTTTTTTGTTTCTATCCATTAGGAATCCTACTGAAGACTCTCTCATTAAATCCGAGCAGTTCAATCGAACAAAATTAATTCAAGTCAGATAAAGAATTGTAAACTCAACATATAAGATCTATCTTTTCTTGGAAAACAAAATAATAATAATAATAGCCACTTGGTGAACCTGAAATCAAGAGAGAAGGCGACGCCTCTGATTTCACCAACAACAGAGGGAATCAACAAATCATATAAATCACCTCCTCTTCCTGTAATTCACTTAAATCTCCAAAGATTCGGGGTTAGTTCCAATTAATCTCAGATCCGGGATAATCAATCAGGCAATATAACTAACAGAAAAGCTGCATCGTTCTTACAGGAAAGATAGATTGGATCGGATCGAATCGAAAACGATAAGATTTTCAAAATATCCAACCTGTCTTTCCTTCAAGAGCAATACAACAGATCTGATTTCATCAACGACAGAGCGCACCAACAGATCATAGATCCCCGCCTCTTCTTGTGAATCACGATAAACTCCTCAGCGGTCTTCACTTAAGTCTCCAAAAATTCGAGCTTCGTTCCAATCAATCAGGCAATACGACGAACAGAAAAGCTGCATCGTTCTTGCAGGAAAGATAGGTCAGATCGGATCGAATCAGACAAGATATGATTTTCGTGCCGTCCAACCTATCTTTCCTTCAAGAGCAATACAACGGATCTGATTTCATCAACAAATCACAGATCGGCGCTTCTTCCTGTGATTCACGATGAACTACTCAGCTTCGAGTTTTGTTTCAATGAATCAGGCGATATGACGAACAGAAAAGCTGCATCGTTCTTGCAGGAAAGATAGATCGGATGAGATAGGATCAGATCTGAGAAGATAACATTATGAAGATATCCATCCAATCCAACCTATCTTTCCTTCAAGAGCAATGCGGCGGATCTGATGAGGGATTCAAGATGCCCAGCAGCAATTGGATGGAGCACGAGATGTGGTTTCTCATTCTCTGGGGATTTGAGGTGCTATATATACCTCGATTGGATGCTCCCATTGCTTTCTGAGTTCATAAGACCTAACGTACCACAAATGTTAAGTTCAGAGCTTGACCGTTAGATCTATATACACGAACATTAAAGGTTCCATGTTCTAATCGGACGGTTACAAACAAAATAAAAAACTGAGATACTTCAGGGATGGAATGCCGCATGATCTGATAAGATATTTAACGACCGCATTGTTCAGAACACGACATCCGCTATGCAATTGGATCGACAAAAGAA
This sequence comes from Carex arenaria, assembly GCA_964058825.1. Taxonomy (NCBI): domain Eukaryota; kingdom Viridiplantae; phylum Streptophyta; class Magnoliopsida; order Poales; family Cyperaceae; genus Carex; species Carex arenaria. The sequence goes on along the minus strand of CAXKVW010000051.1, from coordinate 135,011 downwards.
AGATTAGTCGGCCCTGTTTCACTTACACAACTTCAAATCGGCCCACTAACCCTCTTGACAATAGATGTATATGGGCCGAAGCCCATAGTGCATGTTTCACTTAGGCAGAATACAATGCTGGATCCGGATTCCCTAAAGTAACCCAAATTTTGAGTTTAGATCCCAACCGTATGATCAGAATTCGGATCGGATCATTATGGTCTCAACTCTGAAGTGCAATGTTAATATCCGTATAAAAAAAAAGATCGAACAGTCCGGACACAACCTCATAACTTTACTTCAGGGGATCAGAATTCAGCCTTGTATATAAGAGTCCGTTTTGAGATTCGTGCCAGATTAAAACGGACGACTCCGATCTCATTGTACTCAGGTAGGTACTTCACCGGAATTTAATTAACAAAAGCAATGCAGATTATGGTAAAAGTACAAAGTTAAGCTATTAATATTAGCATTTCGAAACTTACAAAGATCCTGTGACTGACATGTACTATTCGGAATAATACATGGGGCAGTATTATTTGTGCTTTAAGATTCGTGCATAACGTATTTGAAATGTTGCAATTTGACAAAAAAAAAAAAAATCAAAGTTTGAGATATTTATTTTGTCTGATAATTATGTAATAGCTTTATTAAGCTTGTTAATTAATGAATATGAGAATATCCATATTAGACATTTTACCAAAAATCTAATCTATGATTGATATTTTTTTCAAAATTCATTGCAATAATTAATATTAGTTTTATTCAATATAAGGAGAATTTCATATGTCTCATTTAAAAACTATGAAATTACGTATTTATTACTCTAAATTTTATAATTATATATTTACTATCTCTTAAATTCTAAGGACTAACATATTTTACCCAATACAACTTAAATACGTAATATGTGAGTATTATAATTTAGAGTGATAAATACACAATTATAGAATTTAGAGTGGTATATATGAAATTCTCCGATTTTTTTATTAATAGGAAAATATTAATATAAATATCGTATTTGCGTAATGATTCTGATGGATTATGAAAAGTAGGAAGGACGTTGGCGGAAACAACGGCCCCGGGCCGTTACTACAAACAACGGACTGATTAAATCCCGCATATTAACCCCTCTAAGTAATTAAGCACGAATATATGGGCCGTTGTTCAGAACAACGACTAGAGCCCGCAAAAAAAAAAAAAAAAATCCAGGCCGTTGTCCAGAACAACAGCCAGAGTTCAGAACAACGGCCACCGCGGGAAACACGTGCTAGAGGGGTTGACTCACCCAGTGGCAAGTTTCAATGACACCTCGGCATTCCGAGAAGCAGATGTCAGCTTCTTCGGTACAACCAAACATTCCGATGATCCACTTGCTGCGTCTGGCCGTTAGCACGCGCATCCGTTTTCTTGGCCTACACTCTGGCCGTTGTTTTGGACAACAGAACAACGGCCTCTTTTTTTTTTTTCTGAACTCTGGCTGTTGTTCTGGACAACGGCCTGGATTTTTTTTTTTTTTTTTGCGGGCTCTGGCCGTTGTTCTGAACAACGGCCCGTATATTCGTGCTTAATCACTTAGAGGGGTTAATCTGCGAGATTTAATCAGTCCGCTGTTTGTGGTAACGACCCGGGGCCGTTGTTTCCGCCAACGTCCTTCCTACTTTTCATAATCCATCAGAATCATTACGCAAATACGATATTTATATTAATATTTTCCTATTAATAAAAAAATCGGTGAAATTCTTTCTTGAATATATATGTAAATTTTACAAAATTCACATGATTCCAATCTGATCAAGGCCCAAACTATTAACGCATTAATCATTCTTATGTGTACCGAATCAAGAGAATTCAGAAACATGACTCGCTACACATAATGCACACAGAGCTCATGTGTTGCTTGTCTCCGGTTGACTCCGTACTAGTTCGTACAACAAAGGATGGGCCAAGTGAAGGTGTTTTAAAGGTCACTGAGATAGTGAGAGAGTGAGTGGGCAGGGTAGGAGACGATGGGATCACTGGGGAGGCGTCTGGCACAGCTTCCGTGGCGAATGGCGGCGAGGGAGACATGGAATCCGACGGTAGCGCTGCTGGTGGGACTGAACTTGGGTCCCATGGACATCGGACCCCAGTTGCTCCCCTTCGTCAACTGTCTTTGCGCCTTCAAACTCATCCGCTCTTTCCTCGGCGAGTTTACTGTTGTACGCCTCTCTCTCTCTCTCTCCCTCTCTCTTTTTGAAATCGGTTGACTCTGGGTCGGATCCAGGTGTGATCAGACTGATCCTTACAAATCTTACATGATTTTTTATTACAATTAAGGTGACTGATAAGACCACCTTTATTTGATTTTAGAAATCCCTAGGAACTGGACATGAATTTTTTGTGCTGGGTGACAAAATGTATAATGCTTAAATAGAAACATATTGGAAGAAAACAAGATTATAAGAAAACATTATAATGTATTAAAATTTTCTTTTTTAAGGTTAGTGACTTTTATCCTTACTACCAATTTGATCCATAAAAAAAGGGAGATTTTACAAATTGTCCTACTTCTCAAAATTTTCAAACAAAATACCCCTTCTCCAAAATAATTAACAAAATATCCTTGTAGGGTCCCCATTTTTCCTTTCTTCCCCCTCTCTCCCCCTCCCTCTTATTTACTCTCATCAAATTTTGGAACCTTTCACCTTCTATGTCTGTCTCTTGGGAGAGGAGGGTGTCCGGTGCCCATCGGACCATAACAGTGTTCGATGGGTGTCCAATACTGTCCGATTAACTTCAAGATCTGTGCGCACGTATATTAAAGCAAACAGCATGGATATTAAAGTGATGTGCACAGATCTTGAAGTTAATCGGACGGTATCGGACACCCATCGAACAAACTTTGGTCCGATGGGCATCGGACACCCTCCTCTCCTCTGTCTCTTCCTCTCTAAACTCAAAATCTAATAATATATTTGCCTCTTTTAACAAGCGCCCATTAAGTTCTTGTTTGACGATGGATGGAAATCACAACCAGTTAGTATCTATATTTTTGTATTTTGTATAAATTTATTATTGGTTTATGATATTTAGTTCTTGTCACAACTTGAGATATCATCTTCTGTTAAAAACTGAAGTATGTTTAACACTATCCTTAATCTAATGTGAGATTGTTCGGGTTTAATTTATTAACTGCTACTTGGTTATTTTTTCTAATTTAAAATTGTTCACTTTATTTTATTACTTCTTAAATATTTGTTTTTATTGTAGGAATTTTAAAAGCTTATACAATATTGGACATAGAAGGTTACAGAAACCGTTAAATTTATGATTTGCAATTTATATCCATGTTTTATGTTTTGTACTCTTTTATTTTGTTGGTACTATAATTTAATAATATTATGAACTTTATATATGAGAGAGATAAAGTTGAAATGAAGTACAAATATAAGCATATGCAGTTAAGATTTGATTTTGTATTGTAATTCTCTTGATTATATTTTATTTTGATTGGCATTGGTTGTTGCCTAATTGAAAAATATATATTTGATAATATATATTAACTATCTAATTGAAAAATTTGTTGCATGTCTATAAAATATTTGTTGTATATTTTGTGCTCATTAAAGTTTAATGAGAAATGAGGTGCTAAAATTTGGTGAGAGTAAATAGGAGGGAGGGGGAGAGGGGGAAGAAATGGAAAATGGGGACTCCATAAGGGCATTTTATTAATTATTTTGGAGGAAGGGCATTTTGTTTGAAAATTTTGAGAAGTAGGACAATTTGTAAAATCTCCCGATAAAAAAATGTATTTACAACGAGCCAAGTTACTATAATTTTTAAATCTACGTTTTTATTCTCACAAAATCCTCTAAATTATTCAAAATTGCTCTAATCACCTTCTAAATTACTAGATCTTTCTTTATTATATATATTTATAATCACCTTAATATCTTAATTTCTATCTCGCTCCACAACGGGATCTGTTTTTCGATCGCCATCGCGCTCCGACGACCGAATCTACTCATCGTCGCACTCCAATCAAAATAAGGACTCTATTCTCCGAGCTTCGATAATACCGCGATTTCGGCTCCAATTGGCTCCCTCCCCTCTCTCTCGTTCTTCTCTCCACTCAAGGAGGTAGAGATGAAAGAGAGGGGAAGTTGTGTCGGAGGTGAAAACTTGAAGGGAAAAGGTGTGGAGTGAAAGGTGACAGCTAAGTAGATTGCGAGTTTAATATATATTTTCTAACAAAATATTATAATTAAAATGAATGATGAGTATTTAATAGGGGTGAAAACGGATCTGAATTATCTGCTCAGAATCCAATCTGTATTCGCATGAGATCCGAATACGTATACACCCAATCTGTTTTCTTTCTCCGGCTTCGAATCAACTATTCTTCTCTTTTCGCTCCAGCTGTCCAGCGCTATCAGAATATGACACTCTCCGTTAAGTGTTCTCCGCTCCAGAAATTTAAAAGAATTATAAAGTTTAGCTAAGCAACATGACTTGCTCTCTCTCAAATAATATTCTTCATAGTGGGACTAATCCCATCTAAACCGGATCCGTATTCAAATCCGTATTCTCAGATTATCTATTCCGTATCTTTATTCATTTCAGGCGGATTTGGTTTTCAATTGTAATATCCGTTTACTATCCGTATTTGCTCTGTTTTCAGCCCTAGTATATAACATAAAAAAAGTAATGTGAAATATATATAATCTATGGACTATATATTGCTCTTGACATACATTTGTCTAAATGTAATCAGGTGATGGGTCCCAGCATGTTGCCAACATTGAACCAGGCAGGAGAAATACTTGCAGTGAACAAGATTCCTAAGTGGTGGGGCCTATTCAATACAGGAGATGTGGTGCTGATGCGTTCACCAGGACACCCTCCAAAACACTTTGTCAAAAGGATTTTAGGTTCAATCAAAAAAAAAAGAAAAAAAAAAAAAGGATTTCAGGGGTTGAAGGAAAAAAGGTCACCTATTTGGTTGATCCTGCCAAAAGCAAGACAACTAAGACTGTTTTGGTATGACACTCAGCTTATGAATAATGTTGTTTGTTGAACTTGGATTTCACTGGATCTTTTTAGGCAAATTAATTTTCTAAACTGTTGTTTTTCTATAAGGTGCCAGAAGGGCATGTTTGGGTACAGGGAGATAACATCTATAGTTCGTATGATTCGAGATATTATGGGCCAGTTCCTCGTGGTCTCGTCGAAGGCAGAATCTTTTACCGAGTGCGTATATAAACTTTTAATCATTATTAATATTTTTATGTGCTGCCATTGCTTAGCTTTGTTGTTAGTTCACTCTAGATTACATATTTGTTGAAATTTCTAAGGTTCTAATACCTGTGTAAGTGTTGATATATAAATCTTTTGCCTTGTTTCTTTTTTGTAGGTCTGGCCTCCAGAGAAGGTTGGCCCAATTGATTCAAAGGTGAACCCAAATGAACAACCAACTAAATGAATTCATATGTTCATCCCATAGAATTTTCTTAATGTTTCATTTTCTAGCAGTTTTTACTGTCAAATGAAACATGCTAATTTAGTAGGCCTAGCTTATTTCAGTAAAACAAATTTAGTTGTACCAGTGACTACTTGATATGGTTAACATAGGTCTAATTAAGATTTCCAACAATCAAGTTTTATATTCAAGATCATCCATCACATTAGATTTAAATATGAATTCATTAGGCACTGCCATGCATGATTAACCTAATCAACAATATTACCGAAAAACACAATAAAATATTTGAAGATCAGAATACAACATGCTAGGATTGGCATCAGTCTAAGAATTTCATAACTAAGACCAAATTAATTTTATTTAATATATTTATATTATAATAATTTGTTAAGAACCGGTTTAAACTAAAAGTCCAAGACACGTCATACGCTTGGTTAATACTTAATCAGTCATGGACTATCCACAATTAATTATTTCATAAACATCCAGAATTCATATAGTCACAAGTTTCTTTGAAATTGCAAATACCTCATTACCTGGATTAGGCCATTATCATATACGATTAGGGCTGTTCAACCGATCGATCCAGTTGAAACCGAAGTAAAATAGTCAAACCAAACTTTTTTTTTGTATTCTTGATTCTGACAAAGCCTGTTAAAAATGGAGATGCAATTTCTGGGTGGTGAATACATACCCATAGTTTTCTGCAGATACTTTTCATTAGAAAATAATATATAATGCATAACTGGCTTCAATTCAAACTTAACTTCAATTAAACTAAAGTACTAAAACTAATAAGCATATATATCACTTACAATACATAAGGTAGATTCAATTTTGTGATTTCTTAGCCCAAATAGCAGGGATAGCAGGAACTCCATGGATAAACCCAGATTAAAATACTACAGTGGCGTGGATCAAGTTTATTCTTTGTAAAGTTAATGCATTGGATTAAAATAATAGCATATGGGGTGTCACCATGTCAGATGTTGGTAGAAGATAGGTTTTCTTCAACATAAGAAAAGTTACTTTATTGAGGAATTTCATCAAACAGATTGTGAGCAATGCAATTATTACAAATATAAACTTGTCCAATAGATCAGAGAAGGTTCAAGTAGTAGGGGAGGATGTTGTTGTTTGGTTAAAGATTGAAGAATGGAGCAGCTCAAGAAATAACAGTACAATTAGCTGTAGTGGTAAAAGATGCATATAAACATGTTACACAAATTTCATACCAAAAGTGGGAGAAAGACAATTAGCTGCAGGTGAAGATCCTCTTTTTGGATTATTTATATTCACCAAAAACAAGTTGAAAGTTAAAAGAAAAGCAACTCCATTTTCTTCATAACTTTTTAACTTTTCTTGCCCAGCCCGTTTATAAGCATGATATGAGTCATGACATTGGGTTTGTATCCTTCAGAAATCATTTCATGCAACAACTCCTTTGCCTTCACAATTTCACCTTTCTTGAACAATGACGCATCTATAAGAATGTTGTAAATCACAAAATGGGGCTTGCACCCTTTGGAAATCATTTCATGCATCAACTCCTTTGCCATTGTAACTTCACCTTTCTTACACAAACCATCTATAAGAGTGGTATAAGTCATGACATTGGGCTCACACCCTTTGGAAATCATTTCTTGCATCAACTCCTTTGCCTTCGTAACATCAACATTATTGCACAACCCATTTATAAGAGTGGTATAAGTCAGACATTAGGCTCGTACCTTTTGGAAATCATTTCAAGCATCAACTCCTTTACCTTTGTAATTTCACCATTCTTACCCAACCCATCTATAAGAGTGGTATAAGTCCTGACATTGGGCTCGCACCCTTTGGAAATCATTTCATGCATCAACTCCTTCGCCTTTGTAACTTCACCATTATTGCACAACCCATTTATAAGAGTGGTATAGGTCACGACATCGGGCTGGTACCCTTTGGAAATCATTTCAAGCATCAACTCCTTTGCCTTTGTAATTTCACCATTCTTACACCACCCATCTATAAGAGTGTTATAAGTCAAGACATCGGGCTCGCACCCTTTGGAAATCATTTCATGCATCAAATCCTTTGCCTTCATAACTTCACCATTCATGCACAACCCATTTATAAGAGTGGTATAAGTCACGACATCGGGCTGGTACCCTTTGGAAATCATTTCAAGCATCAACTCCTTTGCCTTTGTAATTTCACCATTCTTACACAATCCATTTATAAGAGTGGTATAAGTCATGTCATCGGGCTCGCACCCTTTGGAAATCATTTCATGCATCAAATCCTTTGCCTTCGTAACTTCACCATTCATGCACAACCCATTTATAAGAGTGGTGTAAGACACGACATCAGGATCATACCCTTTGGAAATCATTTCAAGCATCATTTCCTTTGCCTTTGTAATTTCACCTTTCTTACACAACCAATCTATAAGAGTGGTATAAGTCACAACATTGGGCTCGTACCCTTTGTAAATCATTTCATGCATTAACTCCTTTGCCATTGTAACTTCACCTTTCTTACACAAGCCATCCATAAGAGTGGTATAAGTCACGACATCGGGATCGCACCCTTTGGAAATCATTTCATGCATCAACTCCTTTGCTTTCGTAACTTCACCATTCTTGCACAAGCCATCTATAAGAGTGGTATAAGTCACCACATCGGGCTCATACCCTTTGGAAATCATTTCTTGCATCAACTCCTTTGCCTTTGTAATTTCACCTTTCTTGCACAACACATCTATAAGAGCGGTATAAATCATGACATTGGGCTCGTGTCCTTTGGAAATCATTTCACGCATCATCTTCATTGCCATTCTAATTTCACCTTTTTTGCATAACCCAAATATAAGAGTTTTATAAATCGCGATATTGAGTTCGTACCCTTTAGAAATCATGTCATGCACCAACTCCTTTGCCTTCGTAATTTCACCTTTCTTACACAAACCATATATAAGAGTACTGTAAGTCATGACATTCGGCTCGTACCCTTTGGACACCATTTCATGCATCAACTCCTCTGCCTTGGTAACTTCACCGTTCTTACACAACCCACCTATAAGAGTGGTATAAGTCACGACAGTGGGCTCGTGCCCGTTGGAAAGCATCAGTCTATGCAAACCAAATGCCTTAGCAAGTTGACCTGCCTTACAAAGCTCATCCATAAGAATGCCATACGTGATAACAATAGGTTCACACTCACCGCCATGTTTAAGCATCCTAAAAAATAACTGAAGGGAAAAACCAATGTTACCGTTGGAGCAAAGACCCTTGATAAGAATGTTATACGAGAACAGATTAGGCATACATCCCAACTTAGGCATTTTGTGAAGAACAATGGCTGCAGCCTCACTAATCCTATTCTCAGAACTATTCTCGGAACAAAGACCCTTGATTATTGGACTGAATATCACAGCATTAATCGTGTGAACCTCTTTGAGAAGCCTTCCAAGAAAACAATAAGCTAGGTCGAAACGATTCGTTTCGGCACAATACCTAATCATGAGACCATAGGTATAATCATCAGGCCTGATTCCATCAGTTTGGGTTATAAGCTGGAAGAAGGAATAAACGGCAGGGTCAGAGTTTCGAACCAAAGTAGCCAGGAGCACATTGAAGGGACGGATTGAGGTTGGATGATTCTTGGAAGCCATGAGAGTGTGATAATGGTCAAGGATCTCTTTGTAATGCGAATTAAATGATGGTTTTGGTTTGTTGTTGATTCGGACTGGGAAGGGTTGAAATTGGGGATTGGGGATGGCATAGCATGAAAGACGGAGGTTACGACGAGAAATTGAAGGTGAAAGGGAACAGAAAGAGGTGAGGGACAGCACGGGCATCATCTTCTTCTTCTTGTTTTTGCCTTTTGTTTTATTGTTTGAGCGTTTCTTTCTTTCTTTCTCTCGAGTGACAGCGCGCTGCTCGCCGAGAAGATAAAAATTGAGATAAGGAAGCGATATGAAGATGAGGAGGAATTCTCATCCTCTGAGATATCTCAAACTTTGCGTGACTTTTTGGAATATCTTAATCGTTCAAATAAGTTATGCGCGAATCTCAAAGCTTAAATAATACTGGCCCCCTACATTCCCCCCAATAGCCACTGGACACGTCGGTCACGCAAATATTGAGATATCTCAGAGGATAGATGGGAAATGGAAGGATCAAAAGAAACTTGAATCAATCACTTATTTTATTAATATCTCCATTCTGGGCCGACTTTTCTGGCCCAAAATCCTAAATTGGCATATTGGCAAATATTTGCTTTCTCCTTGGGTGAAGCTGAATGAACCACCAACTTAAACTAATTGATATTGGGCTAATTAAATGAAATCTTGTTTTCATCCATAGCATTTATTTGATAGCAGTTTTTAGCTTTCAATATGAATTCATTATGCATTGTCATGCTTGATTAATCTAATCAACAAATATTTCAAGATTAGAATACAATATGCTTCATTAAAGGACCCCGTGCGTTATAGGCGTGAGTCAGATTGGTCCAAATTTTGATCGCAAGATCCGAAAATTAACTCGAACGGTACGTCTTTGATTTCATCAACAACAAAGGGAATCAACGGATGATATAGATCGGCGCCTCTTGCTGTAATTCACAATGAACCTGAAATCCCTAATTCACTTAAATCTCCAAAGAAGAGTTTGTATTTTACAAATATCCATTTAATTTATTTTGCCTGATATTTATGTAATGCATTTTATTAAGCTTGTTAATGAATATGAGGGTATCCATATTATGATAATTGGATTTGGATGTGAATAATATACTTGTACTTAGATCTCAAAATTATAAAGTTTATAAAAAAAAAAAAAACATGAATGCATTTATTTTTTAGACATTTTTTATTTTCTTGACTCTATACAAAATTAGTTCGAAAATTAGAAATTTTCACATGTAGATACATCACCTTGTAAGATAGATAAATTTTAATAGTTTGAATTTATCTTTTAAAGCTAATTCAATAGATTTTAAAGTTGAGTTTATAAAGAAGCTTAATGAACTTAAGAACACTCTAGGTAGATTATTTAATTTGTACTTTTGCAATGTACGTTTTTTCACATGTAGACATATCACCTTGTAAGATAGATAAATTTTAATAATTTGAATTTATCATTTAAAGCTAATTCAATAGATTTTAAAATTGAATTTATTAAGAAACTTAATGAACTTAAGAACAAGGTTGATTATTTAATTTGTACTTTTATACCTTGTTTATACCGTAGTACATCTTACTTGAAGTATTTAATTAGTTTAGGATTATAATGTACATCTTACTAGAAGTACTTAGTTATGTCAAAAGTATTGAGGCGATGTTAATATATAGAGAGAGATGGGCTACGGTACTTTGTGAAGTAAAGCGAGCGTTTTACTTTACGTTTATATTTTCAATTTTAAAGTTCAAAGCGTCGATGAACCGTTCAAGTTGATCTCCATATATATTAAATTGTGCTTAGAGACTAAATTTTACAATTTTTAGAAATTTTTTACTTTTATTTTTGGAATTTTTTAAAATCATTGATTTTGCATGGTCCACGATTTTTTGAAAATCAGTGATTTTAAAAAAATTTCTAAAAAATAGTAAAAAAATTCTAAAAATTATAAATTTTGGTCTCCAAGAACAATTTAGTATGGAGATCAACTTGAACGGTTCGGATCGACGTTTAGAACTTTAAAATTAAAAATATTGATACGAAGTAAAGCACTCGCTTTACTTCGCGAAGTACCATAGCCCAACTCTATATGTGTGTATGCGCACGCGCACATAATACGGATCTAACCCGTGCTATAAATCAATATCTTAATAATCATTAAACATAATCATCATATACAATGTAGTTAGAAATCAAATTTTACATTTTTATTAGAAATATTTTACTATATTTTTTAGATAAATAAAAAATCACTTGGCTTCTTTTGATTTTTACTATTTTAATGAATTAAAGAGCTAAATGAGGATCTATTAACTTCCACTTTTTTTTTATCTTCTAAATATAACTTTAAACTTGTACTATAGTTTATGAAGGTTAAATGCTATACAGAGGACAATTTTAATCCTCTTTATTTTATAAAAGTTTTAAACTGGCCCCATATTTTATCTCTTTAAGAATAATCTTTACGTAAATATTAACATTCATAGATTAAGATCGTGTCTCCGCTTTTGATTTCAGGAATAAAATAAATTTTAGGGGGAATTTCACGTATACCCCTCAAAAACTTCAAAATTACGTATTTCCCCCTCTAAATTTTAAAATTACATATTTCCCCCTCTAAACTTCAAAAAATTACATATTTACTCATTTTATTATATTTTATATTAAAATACATTCTAAATTAATAAAATACCCATTTTACCCTTTATTAAAAGTATAAAATGCTTCATCGAACTGAAATTTAAATTTGAAGGGTTCCTCTACTGTCTGATTTGTCTGAATCGCAATAAGATATGTGCGTGTTCACTTCAAGATTTGTGCTGATGTAGTGCGCATGCATCTTCAAGCAATTTTGATGTGCATGTCTCGCATCAATATCTGTGCACGTTGCTTCAATATTCGTGCGTGTTCGCTTCAAGATTCATGCTGACGTAGTACACACGGATCTTAAAGAAATTCGGACGTTAATGGAAACTTTCAGATTCAAATTTGAGTCAGATGGATGTTTTATGATTTTTAATAAAGGGTAAAATGGGTATTTTATGAATTTAGAATGTGTTTTAATATAAAATATAATAAAATGGGTAAATATGTGAGTTTTTGAAGTTTAGAGGGGGAAATATGTAATTTTAAAATTTAGAGGGGGAAATATGTAATTTTGAAGTTTTTGAGGGGTATACGTGAAATTCCCCCTAAATTTTAAAGATGTGGACTTAATTCTATCGAATTATTCCAAAATGTTATTCAAGTTTCCATTTACTCCATATATTAAAAAATGTAACAAATTGAAAGTATACTGAAAGCTGATTTATATCAAACAACATTTAATTAAATACACATAAAAAGCTACAAGATAACTTACATATAACAACTCATAATAGCTAGTGAAATTATAGATAATTTTTTTTCTCCATTTAATATAAGAGTTTATCACGCTAACAAAAAAATTAACTTATAATTCAAAGATTCTAATGGAAATATATACAAGTGATTCTCTCCCAACAGTTTAGTTCCCTGAAACACATACAAATGAAAAGAAAAAAAAGAATGGGATAAGATTATTCCTCGAAATAATTAAAACAGATAATTGGAACAAAGAAACATGTGTTAATTGAGAAATTCATATATTGTATTGAAAATTCAAAAGTCAATTTGACACGTATTTTACTTAATTAATTTTTACAAGAATGGAGAAACTACAGTGCAATTCAATTCATGTAGTAAGAATGGTGATAATAAATTAATTGCTCAGAAAAAAATTAAACAATTACCTTATACAAAAGAGTTAATTTTTTGTATATAATATTAATATGAAAAAAACTTAACTCATGTCTAAATACCCTATATATATCGGTTATCTAAAATTGAAAAGTTTCATAGAAAGCAAGAGACTTGTCCAATTAACTAACAACTTTGCATGGATATGGGTACTGATATTCTATCGGATACGATACGGATACGGCAATACGGTAATTTTAAAAAATCCTAAATACAATACGCCTATTAAATATATCATTTTTTTATTATTTTAATTATATTATTAATTTAACACATATATTAATAAATTATAATATTAAAAATCTGATTCGGATGATACAATAACGTAGTTATAAAATAAATACCATGGATACTATTTTCTAACAACAAATTTGATTTGGTTCAGTGGTAAAGAAGTGTGACTCTATTTTAAAGAGCTAAGTTCGATTCTCACAGAGCGCAAACAAATTGATTTTTAGCACTTGGTCTATACGTGGTGCATGGATCTGCGCATATCCAGTCCAAAGTGTTGCTCCAGTGTCAATTCTAACGTGTCCCAAGCCGTATCTATACAGAAATCCGTATCTGTGAGTTTTAACGGCGTATCGGTCCAATATGAAGTATCAGAGTAACATAGAGTAAAAGTATATATAAGTATATATAAGACACATGTACAAAATATAATGCTTAATTACCTCTTGTGATTATCTTTTCTGGGTTTCAACCTAATTTTTTTTCAGAAATCTAGGCATCTATAGTATAAACAACAAATAAAAGTTGCATAAATTGAACTGAAGTAGAGTTGACATAAGCCTAATTTAACAAAAACAAATCCGCAATGAACAACAACTTTTAATATAAAATTAGATGCCCAATATATATGTCAAATTCAATCTCAACTTTAATTTTTAAACTCTGATATTGCAAAATATCTAATTTTATTTATAAATGGCTGAAAACAAAAACAAAATATATTATGATAAAAAATTATGATACATAAATGGTAAATTAACAAAATACCTTTGGGTCTAAATCATTTGCAATTCAAATATATAAAAAGATAAGAATATCTCTATATATCATATGCTCACAAATCTATTAAAAATGAATGACAAAATTTTTGTTTTTTAAATACAAATTTACTTTTTATATTTTTTGTAATTTTATTAGTAATGGTTATCCTCCAATATCTTCTTCATTTATTATTTTTTTCTTTTTCAATCTTATTAATTATATTTAGCATTTTTTAAATTTTGCATTTCAAGATTTTTTAACTGTGATAATTAGATGATGAATAATGCTATACAGATAGTTGGCTAGCAATTAATTTATAGAGAGATATATATCATGTAGAACTTGTCATTGATGCATGATGACTGTGTTTGTATATGAACGATTATACATGACACAACTAACTTTTCATGCAGTTGAAACACCTCCGTCATGCTAAATGCATTTTTTTTTCTTTCAAAAATACAATAATTACCTGGTTGAATAAACTGAATGTTGTTGCTAAGCTTGCATTTGCATCTGCTCTATATGGTAATTACCTAGATATAAGATGCATAGTTTAATCTTGTTATAAAATACAATAATTCATGTTATAGTGTTTTTAACATGAGATAAAGATTAAATTTTAAAATAATACATTTCTCAGATTCTAACCAGACTAGAAATAAAGATGTCTCCTTCGTGCTAGGAATATAAAAACAAGAATAAATATAAAAATATTTGAGTAATCAGAGGGACTAATTAGCTAATATGGTGTAAAAATAAAAGAAGTGTTGAATTGATATCCTACCACATATCTTTATTATATTTTTATGAACTATAGCTATATGGCGCCGTAGGCTAATTTATTTAGGTAGAAAAAATTGAGAGTTAATGTCCACCATATATTTATTTAATTATACAAGAATATGCAATATTTTTAATGCTATATATATTTTTCTTGAGAAAAGTTCATTTAGTCCTCAGAAAAATATGAAGACCAATTTAATGACCATCATAATTACAATCTCTATTTTTAATATTCTGATTACTATATATGATCCCAGTACAATACTTGAACACATTCAAATATTTTTTGAACTTTGTCAAGAACAACGTCCGTATCCTCTATAATACCTCAAATTTTGAGTTTGAAATCATACCGTCCGATCATAACCTAGACTAATTTGGTCTAAATTGAAAATTTGCGGAATTTCGTTAATATTTGTGCCAATATAAATCAGACGATCATCTGAATTATTTATATTGTAGACGGTACGAATTCAACGGAGACCGAATGTAATTATTTTAGTCCAAAATCTATGTTTTTCTAGTTAGAAATAATTAGTATAACAAGAAATTAAGGTGTTGATGTTTATCATTATCTTCTTCTTTTTCTAACAAGGGCTGATAGTTGAATTAATTCTTCTTGTTTCTGAATCATCTAAAAACAGTAGTTTTGTATTTATCTAAAAAAAATAGTAAAAAATTCTAAAATATATAAATTTAATTATTAAGCACATTTTAATATAGATGTCATATTCAGCGATTCGAATCAGCTATTTGAAATTTGAAAACGTAGATAAATGTGTGATATGATTGGTGCACACAACCAATGATGCATTTTAACTCTGCTTAATTATTATACAATATATTATTACTTGTGTTAAACTTTTCAATTAATAAAAATTAAACTCAGAATTAAATGTCTAGAAAAATAACAGTTATATGTTGGAAAATAGATTGAACAAAATTCTTGATCACATCATTTATCCAACACACATTTATATTTTTTTATATTTTTGTTTGACAACACAATTAAAGATGACAATGATATTACAACCACATATTTATAAAGTTGATTCCTAGTCTTCTCCACATATTGTATCTAGCATATGTATTTGAAAATTGCCTTCTGTAATAGTTTGCTATTCTTAGAAGCAGAGTCACATAAGCTCTACAATCCTATCTAATTTGATCTTCTTATTAGTTAGTAATTTAGTACCAATAGATTTACTAAGCATAATTACTCAAAGCCTCATAAATAACTATGTATAATGATTTGGTAGAGATGAAATTAACCACAATAAGTCTCTGCTTTTGTTCTTAACTCATAAGATATCACAACTTAGCAGTACATATCTCATTATTATTGCTATTATTATTATAATAAGAAAAATTTATTATTATTATTATTCCATAATAAGTTAAACAACAGCCTCATTACATTCTACAACACTGGTACATAATAGAAAGAACATATGCAATTTTGCTCACAACCTGAAACTAGTCCCTAATATATAAAACAGTGAGAGTTCTTCAAATGGCAACAGATCGATCACCTTCAAAGAAAATCATGATCGATATTTCTAAAATCTGTTAATGATATAATGCCAATGAAAAAGAGTGATAAGAATTAAAACGTACCACTTGCCAAATGGCATTATAAAGGAAGATTGTTGTGGGTGTACACAATGCCTTCATCACCATTCACTACTTGCCCGTTTCCTTTCAAAATCCTACACAAATTTTACCAGAACTTAAGATCTCATAACAAGACAGTTTATTGCCCAATCAGTAAACTTAGTTTTTAGAATTCTTTATTTTTTTGTTGAGGGGAATTTCATGTATATTCCTCAAAAACTTCAAAACTATGTATTCCCCCCTCTAAATTCATAATATCATATTTAGCCTTCTAAGTTTAAAAAAATCACAAATTTACCCATTCTATTAAATTTTCTATTGAAACTCATTTAAGATTTAAAAATTATCCATTTTACCCTTTATTAAGAACTTTCTTTTACCAGAACTTGAATTTTTGAAAGCTATAAGGCAGTAATAACAAGACACATTATTGGTCAATCAGTAAACTTAATTTTTAGAGTTCTTTATTTTTTCAGGGGGAATTTCATGTATACCCCTTAAAAACTTCAAAATTACGTATTTTCTCCTCAGAAGTCCATAATATCATATTTACATTCTAAATTTCAAAAACTCACAAATTAACTCATTTTATTGACTTTTCTATTTAAACTCATTTTAAATTTGAAAAATACCCATTTTACCCTTTATTAAGAAAAAATAAAAATATGTAAGCATGATTTCCCCCCTTTATTTTTTTTCTGTTTGTTTACAACTACCCTTGCCTACAATCTAGTATCAACTTGAGTATACAGACTTTGAGAATAGTAAACAATTTTGACGAATTATATGCAAAAAAAAATCAAAACAGTTCCATAAATGCAGAAAGAAGGATAAATAAGAGCAATGTTAAATAGGAAATAATATTACCATCTAGTTGTTAGAAGCCCCTCAACACCAACCGGACCCCGTGCATGAATCCTACCTGTACTTATTCCGACCTGCACAACCAAGAAATCAGCAAAACCAATAACAAAATGAAAAATCAAGTAACTCCTGAATAAAGAATTAAAAGAATATCTAGAAGAAATGTTTTTAACCAGTACCTCTGCACCTAGTCCAAACCGAGCTCCGTCAGAGAATCTTGTGCTTGCATTATGGAAGACAGCAGCGCTATGAAGAGAGAGAGATTGTGTTAAGTATCCAAATTTCTGACCATAAAAAAGCCGCAATTCAAGATTGAGGCTATATGGTACTATGCATAGCGCATATTGGCCAGTACTATGGATCAATCTCCATTTTCAAAGTCCAAACAGTCAATCTGAACCGTTCAACATGATAGATAGAAAATTTTACATTTAAAAAAAAAATACTATTGTTTTAGATGGGGAGAAAATTACTTGATCTAAAGATTCTAGACTCATCAAAAATAGAGATTTTCTACCTATCTAAAAAAATAGTAAAAAAATTCTAAAAAACGTAAAATTTAGTCTGCAAGTACATTTTCATAGAGAATTATTGTCAAACGATTCAGATCGACAATTTAAACTTTGCATAGTACCATAGCCTCACTAGCAATTGATGCACAGTAAAATAATACCTGTCAACTTGTTTGAGGAAGATATCAGCAACCTCATCATCTGAAGTGACTATACAATCCGTATGTGCACTAAAATTGTTAAATACAATTAAAATTCATGACAAAAATAAAATGAACAAAACATTGTCATCGTTCTAAGAAACTGGTGTTATTATACCTCCCATAGCAGTGTATATGATCAATGGCAGCATGAACATCATCAACAAATTCAACGGTGCATGCCAGTGAACTATACTCATGATGAAACGACTCCGCCTTTGGAAGGCTTAATTCTTTGCTGGCAGTGGGTCCCCCAAAAATTGTCACTCCTGTCACACGTTGCCCAAATGTCACTCTTCCAGATATGATATGTACTAGAAGAGTGAGGCTACGGTAATATGCATAGTGCATATTGGTCCGTACTATGGATCAATATCTCCATTTTCAAAGTCCAAACAATCGATCTCAACCATTCAACATGATTTCCATATGAAAATGTACATGTAGATCAAATTTTACATTTTTTAGAATTTCTTAACTATTTTTTAAGATAGGTAGAAAATCACTTGATCTAAATATTCTAGAACATTCAAAAGTAACAATATTCTACCTATCTAAAGAAATAGTAAACAAATTCTAAAAAATGTAAAATTAAGTCTGCAAGTATATTTTCACATGAAAATCATGTTGAATGGTTCAGATCGACTATTTGGACTTTGAAAATGGAAATATTGATGCGTAGTACAGCATCACTCGTACTATAATATAAATTTAAAAAGTGAAGATCAAAAACCTTTTGTTTCCAGCTCAAAAATAATGTCCTTTATGTCGGCAGATTTTAACAAGCTCTTATGCACTAGCAAAGTTTCCTGAAAAATCAAGTAATTTAAAAAATATATATAGAGAAAGGAAAAAAAATACTGCAGTAAATATTTGAGTAAATGAGGTAAAAGAAAATAGAATCACCATAGCATTGCATGCTGCTGGATAGTCGATTTTTGCATCTAATACAATCTTCTTTGCCATGCTAATGTCAGCTGATTTGTCAATATACACATGACATACGCCATCTGGAGAAAAAGAGTCAAGAATTTTAGTTCTCTTTAGTCAATGAATCTCTCTGTATTTTTTTTTAGGTTAGGGGACGAAATGCGAGCTAGCAATTTGTATTAACTAAAGAAAAGTTTACAAACTAGGTGTACATTACAAGCAATAGTCGTAAAGAAAAAAATAAAGCAAGCAAATAACTATTCTCTAACAGGGCCTGTAACACTGGTATATTTAGTCAATGAATCTTATATATCAATTTAAAAAAAAAAATAGCAATCAATCCATTCAAGTATGTTATGAGATCCTTGAAATGAAGACATGAGTTTTAATCAAGTAATCCATAAAATAAAATTTAGCTTCAAAGTATTACCGGCATGTCCTAAAACAGGAATTTTTGTCGATGCCTTGATTTGAGACACGAGCTTATTGCTTCCTCTTGGGATTACAAGATCAATCACATCATCAAGCTACAAAATAAACATTATAGACACGTTCTAGTTTCCAACTCCTTTTAACTAAACAAATTAAGGTGTTTTAGTTTGGATCCTCACAATTTTACCACTGTTTTTAAAGTCCAAACAGTCGATCTGAACCGCTCAACATGATCTCCATATTAAAATGCGGTTGGAGACCAAATTTTATATATTTTGGAAATTGTTTACTATTTGTTTAGATAGGTACAAAATCACTGTTTTTGGATGGTCCAGAAACAGTGATTTTGTATCTATCTAAATAAAATTCCAAAATTTATAAAATTTGTCAAAGCAAATTTTAGTATTGAGATCATGTTGAGCAGTTTAGATCGACTGATTGGACTTTAAAATAGAGATAATGATGTGAGGTGTGAAAATAATGGGGCATTTTAACCCTACTCAAGAGTTTGTTACTCCTTTTGGAGAAAATTAAGCAGTGGGGCATTTTAAGGGTAAAGATTTTAACAGAGCAGGTATGGGTTCATGCATTGCTGTTTAGATTCTATTGTCTGTGCGCTGCATAAAGTAAAAACTACTCTGTTAAAATCTTTACCCCATTTTAACCCTACCCCTTTTAGTTTGTTACTCCTTTTTGAGGAAATTATTTAATGAAATTTATAAGTACACTTGCTCACCTTCAGCAAATCTGCAATTTCATCTCTTGATGTGACAAGACCAATGAGTCCTTCCCCAACTGAGGCCGGAATTGCTCCAGTAATAACCTATTTTATCGTCTTTTTTACATTAGGTGTTTTATTTTGCTTTTCCATTGACAGCTGGTAAAATTAAATTACATCACCTTGTGCAAAATTGCATTGGATCTCATTGCCTCTTTACCTCCTTTCAGAAGTAACCCATTACCACTTCGAATTGCCAAAGATGCAATCTGTGGTTCCAAGAGAAATAAAATATATATATATCACTAAGCGACACTTAAGCAAGCAAGATGTAGTTAACATGTATAATTAAAACTCAGTTTCAATTTTTCAAACAATTTAAAGTCATGATATTATACCTGCACTAAGGCATCGGGACGGGACTCAAACACTATGAGAAGAACCCCCAAAGGGCTCGATGTCTTCTCAAGAACCAACTCATCAGCTACCTGGAAAATATTAAAGCAATTTGTGCACTCATCATTTTATTAAAGAAACAACAGTGTTAATAATGTAGATAGGTGCTTTTTATGAATCACAAACAGTCATGAGTGAGGCTATGGTACGATGCATAGCACATATTGGTCCGTACTATGGATGAATATCTCAATTTTCAAAGTCCCAACAATCGATCTGAACCATCCAACATGATCTCCATATGAAAATGTGCTTGTAGACCAGATTTTACATATTTAAAATTTATTTATTATTTTTTTAAATAGGTTGAAAATCACTTGTTCTAAGATTCTCGTCCATTCAAAAGTACTGATTTTCTACCTATAAAAAAATATTGTAAAAAAATATAAATTTGATCTTCAAGTACATTTTCATATAGAGATCATCATTTTTAACAGTTCGGATTGACTATTTCGACTTTGAAATATAGATATTGATCCATAGTACGGACTAATCTGTTCTATGCGTAGTACCATAGCCTCACTCAACAATCATACTTAATATCTTTTTGTTCCTTTTTCTTACATTGCAGTCAAATAGAGACAACATGTAAGAAGGAACACACCAATCAAATAGCATGCGGTAATTGTCTTGTAATATAGCAAACAAAAACGAAACTGAGATTGTTTAATACAGAGTATTCCATCAACACTTGAAATGTAATAACTAACCTCTGTTCTTTTGAGTATTTGGCCTATTGGATCATCCATGTTAGCAAGTACCCGGATTGATTTTGCTAGGCTAGATATCTGTACAGAATGTTGCAAAACACACAGAAATAAACAAAATTTAGTGTGACATAATCAGGCTAGGACCAATCAGAGTATGAGCACTAAATACACATATCTATACAATATCTCTCCAAATAGTCGATCTGAACTGTTCAACATAATCTCCATATTAAAATGTGCTTGGAGACCAAATTTTACATTTTTTTTAATTTGTTTTAACTATTTTAGATAACGTAGAAAAGGCGTTGTTTTTCAAAAAATTCTGGACCATAAGAAACCACTAGTTTTGTACCTATAAAAAAAATAGTAAAAAAGTTTCAAAAAATGTAAAATTCAGTCTCCAAGCACATTTTCATATGGAGATCATGTTGGACGGTTCAGATCGACTGTTTGGACTTTGAAATTGTAAAATACTAATATATAGATGCAAATTAAAACAAAGGCTTTAATTTGCAAAGCACAATAGCCCATCTCAAATTTATATATATTTTTTTAAACATGTGGTGCGTTTGGATGAATCAAGAATAGTAGCAAGGATAGAGCTATCCTCAATTTTAGGATAGTAGCTATTCCAACATTTTGTAGGAATAGTAGAATAGTGAGCTATCCCACAAAAGACAAACAAAGAATAGTGACTGTTCACTAATCCAAACACACCCAAACGCCGGATAGTAACTCAGAATAGTGCTAATCCGGAATAGTAGCTATTCTTCACCCATCCAAACGCACCCGTAATGACAAACATGGAATAGTTTACGAGATTACCTTTCCAGGCTTGATAGTCAACCTAGAGACTAAAGCCTTCTCATACCCAGCTTGCTGCGCAATCGCCACATCAACCTCATTTTCTACTCTGATTTTAGCTTCATTTGCTTCTAATGCATCCGCTACATCAAGTAGTATCTTCTTTCTCTCCTCTGATGATATACTCTATTTATAAACAGAATGCAAATAAGATTTAGGTCTCATCCAACAAAAATAAGAAAAAGATTTAACACATATGGTTCTGTAAGAAAAATCTAATAATGATGGACAGATAATTATCTTAATATTATTACTGATTCTCTATGTACTTAATATTGTTTGAGATTTCAAATAAATTTAAAATCTCAAACAATTAAATTGCAACAGAAATGTACCATACATGCTGCATTTTTTGAGCTGATAATACACACACGCACTTGTTGTGGGTGAATATAGTGTACATAATTGGTTAAGACTTTACCTGGAGGCGGCGGGAGCAATCTCTTGCCGAAACAGCCATGTCGCGGGGGCTAATCTCTTTAGTGGACCCCACAATCTCTTTCAGCATGCTTTTTGTGGGGAAGAGAGTTCCAACCTTTTTCCCTTGTAGCACTTTCAAAATACTATCTCTTGTAAAACCACTTCAACAAATAATACCATATCAGCCTCCAAAAGTCTTATTTAATACCACTTGGACTAAATTATATTTAACAACAGATTGAACTACAGTGTCATACAGAAAATATCAAATTTCATGTTATTTACTGGCCATACATGACTCTACTGATACAAAACTAATCCAGTACTGGATCTGACTGTCAAGTTATCAGTATCTAATGCTGAAAATTTTAGCTGCCAGTCTTTAAATACAGATGTAGTACAAATAGAACAGACAGAAGGCATGTTACATACATACCTAGTTATTACAACAGGAATTTGGGTAGCTGCACAGGCAGCAGCCTTGACTTTGGCTTGCATGCCTCCTCGGCCAACCCTAGATTTGTCTCCAAACGTGATCGTCTCATCGTGTTTTTCTTTTATGTACGTGTCAATGAGCTCTGATTTACTATCGCTAGGTGGGCCGTTGTAAAGCCCCTCGACATCACTCAATAATACAAGGAGATCCGCTTTTAATTCCAAAGCCAATAGTGCCGCTAAACTGTCATTGTCCCAAAAGATTCCAGAAGAATCCTGAGAACAAAAAATAATACATAGTTAATTCTCTGAAGTACAACTTAGTAACAGTATTGTTGGTTCAAAATTAATAAGTGATTGAGTCTAAAGTGAATAGTGCTTGAGAATAGAAGCGTATATATAAGACCTCATAAGGAGCCTTTCTGGTACTAACAGCATCATTCTCATTGAATACTGGTACCACTTTAAGTGACAGTAGGGAATTCACAGTATGGCTGAGTTGATTTCGAAATTCAGGATCCTTGAAATCTTTATCAGTCACAAGAAGTTGGGATGACGCCACGTCGAGCTGAAATCAATTTGTATGTTACTAAAACCATTATGAGCAAAAAATAAAAAATAGATAAGATAAAAATCTAAAACCTCAGTAAAAGTGATTAGAAAAATAACTCACCTGACTAAACAAGGCATCATAAAGAGCCATTAGGCCACTCTGCCCAACTGCTGCACATGCCTTCCCATCAAGCTCAACTTGTGGTTTTTGGAGATCAGAAAAACTGAACGGGAAGAGAAAGTAAATCAAAGAAAGATTACCAGAGTGAGGCTATGGTACTTTGCAAAGTGTGGGACAGTCCGTGCTATGGATCAATATGGAGACCAAACAATCGATCCGAACCGTTCAATATTATCTCCATATAAAATATACTTGGAGACCAAATTTTACATTTTTTATAAAAAAATTATTTATTTACATAGATAAAAAATAACCCAATCAAAAGATTTTGAACCATCCAAGAGTAGTAATTTGCGACCTATTTTTCAAAAAGTAAAAAATTCTAAAATAATGTAAAATCTGGTCTCCAAGAACATTTTCATATGGAGATCATGTTGAGCGGTTCGTATCAACTGTTTAGACTTTAAAAACGAACATGTGGATCCTTCAAACAGTTAATAAGTTTTCGGTACCAATATGGTCTAATATTGTCACACTAAAAGAGAAAATAAAACCTACAAATTGGAAACAATGGGAGAGTTAATTGAGAGAAAAGACACCTGCTGTTTAGAAGTTTTCTATAACGCAGGCGTTGGCGGCCCACACCAACAGCACCTGAACTCACCAAAATAACCTCATACCCTTGAGTGTTCAGTTCTTGAAGCTGCATTTTTATGAAATTAAATGATATATAGTTGTAAAAAGTTCAATGCAGAGGTAAACAGCGTGAGAGTAATTCTTGACCACTTCAGTATTACCTGCTCAAATAAAGCACCCAATCGACCAACTGCCAATCTCCCATCTGATCTCGTCACAACGGCCGTTCCAATCTGTGAAATTGCCAACAAAACAAACAAATTGATTAATTTAACTCCCTGAATTTTTTAAAAAAATTCACTCCTCTGCAGAGAGAAACACAAAAAACCAGAAAAAAAAAAAACAAACTTATTTCTGCATGCATGCATTCACTTAATTTCAATTGATATAAAAGAAACGATGGAATCTGGCATTTTCTAATAGAGGAAGTATGACGAATTTCAAATCACTCCTATATAAGCAAAAAGAAATTTAAAAGAAAATGCACTCGTTACCCACCACTTCAAATGAAAAAAAAATAATAATAAGAAAAAAAATGAGGAAAAAAATTAAACAGCACCAAGCAGGTAGTCGGGACAAGGTGACCTGTACTGTACCAGGCCCTACTTTCTTACCAGTTACCAGTTTACCAGTACATTAAACCCTAAACAAATAGAAAGAAAGAAGAAACTAACTTTGACAATGACACGCTTAACATCCTTGACAAATGCTCTGCTTGAATCCATTGCCAATTTTTACCACAAACCGCCTAACATAAAAGAATAGCACCTGGGGCAGACAAAATAAAATAAAAATTACAACAAATAATCAAATTAAATAAAAAAAATCTTTTAGAGAAGCCTGCTGTGGTAAGAAAAAAAAAAAGGCATATAGTCTGACTTGATGTTTGAATTATGCTAACAGGTAAAGAGTTGGAGAGAATTAAATTGTGATTTGTTTGTGAGTGCCATCCTAGCTTTGTATCTATATGCTTTCCATCCAAATTAAAAAAAAAACAAGCAACATATGTGTGTCTTATTTTTTTGCCCAAATATAAAAACAACAAAATATGTACAATGTACACGAGATGTGTACAGCCTTCGTTCCCATACTTTGAAAATTGTAACTTGGTGAGAGTGAAGAGAGCGAGGGGCAGGCGGGGTGACGGAGAAGAGGATTGATTGCGCAGCCTTGGAGAAGAGACACCACCTCTGCTGAGGGACTGAATGGGAGGCGGAGGAGGCGGGGATTTAGGGCTTAGTGGATTTGGTGGGTTCGATGCACAAATCCACCGTAGATTAATTACACTGTGATCAGAATAGATTCTAGTCCCAACAAACGAGAAAGAGAATTCTCTTTCTCATCGATTTTCTGATCGGAACGTGAAGCGGAACGAGAATAGAGATGATTTGTCAAGATTTTAGGAGCGTCAAATCCCGCTGAAAAATCACGAGAAAAATGTCGGTATTTGACGAGAGTTCGTTTGGCAAGGATGAAAGGTCATTTGTACCCTCACTTTCTCCGATAAATTTCTTGACAGAAACAGTGAGCAGGGAAGTAGTTGGAAAGCCCTCTCTTTATCGTGCTCTCTAGTTAATTTTAGAAAAGATTAGAGACTAGAGAGAGGAGAGAAACAGCGGGTGAAATACAAATGAAAAACAAAATGGCATACACCGTAAATAAGAGGAATATTATGACCTTTTAGAATATATAACGAAATCAATTCTTTTTTAGAATTTAATCATTCTGATCATCAAAATTCAATTCTAAATCATTTCGTTTGAACTCTATTCTACTGAAATGAATTCAACTTTCATTTGTAACATCGTTGTCATCAACCCTGTCGTGGTTCGTGATTTGAATAAGCGAGCAGCAGTTGGTTTCAGGACATAAGCGACAAGAGATTGCCATAAGATTTGTGCAGCTCCGTTTTATAATATTAAAACGCATCCAACGACTCTGACATCCATTAAATTTAAATTTATTATGGATCCTAAACTGCGCTCCAACTCCATGTTTTGTTGCAGACTAAACACTTTAGGCCAGTTAAAATAATTTTTGTTTGTTTGTGTCTAAAATTATATTATGATTTAAGTTATTCAATGATAGTGGACCACAGTGACGTAAAATTGAAAAAAAAATTAAGACATCTCAGGATGTGGGTTAATTTAAACCCGTTTAGGCTGAACTAAATTTAAAGTTATTCCATATTAGGTCAGTCAGTTTAAATCATATTTGGTGAAATAACAATGGCCTAAAACTTTTATTCCACCTTTAGTCCACAATCAAATATGGGGCAGAATAAGAGAGCCTTCCTCGCGAGTTGTGTGAGATATGCCAAACATGTTGGATAGTTTGGTTGGATTAGTGTATTGAAAACGGGCCGAACCAGGCAGGTACGGGTCAAACCCGTGCAGGCGGGAGGTTGGAACGGGCACAGGTTGCTCGGGTCTACTGGTTGAACGATCCGGGTAGCACAGGTCCGCAGGACTGGCGGTCTGGATCCATGGATTGAACAGTCTGGATATCACGAGTTTAATTTAAAAATTCACACCCTTACCTGGCTTAACCCCCAGGTAGCACGAGTCCACGAGACGGACGGTCCGGATCGACGAGTTGGTTCGGGTGGGTACGGATCTGGGTCAAACCCGGACCGTTTTTTTTTTTGCTGTTTTTTCCCTTTTTTATTTTTTATTTTTTTTTAATTTTTAAAACCAATAAAATATAAATCAAAATTCATTTGACATGATTGCATATTTGAAATCAATAATTTTTGTTATAATAAAATATAAATAAAAATTACGAATTATTTTAAAACAATGTTACTTAAATCAATTATTTTAAAATATTTTAAATCAATTACTTTAAAATAATAAAATAAAAATAAAAATTTCTTAAATCAATTACTCTAAATCAAATATTTCAATTCAACGTACTTAGAATTTTTATTCTTCGGGATATTCTATCCTTTTCCCATTAATTAATAGTTCAAAAACTCGTCAGATAAATTAACAATTTCACATGGTCAACTACTACGCAATTCATTATAAACATTCTTGTCCAAAGTTGTTTTTTGTTCTTTTGTATCATATGTGATTACCAAAATGGCTTGTTAAATCCGTTAGCATCAAAGCTGATTACTGTTAGGCCCCTGTTTTTGCTTCCGAACACATCATACAACAATTATTTTTTTAGCAAAGCAAGGTCAAATTTTTCCATCCCATTTATAAAAGAAATAAAAGCGAATTAGAACTTCATTTCAAATCGTGTGTTAATATATGATATATATGATATATATTTGACTAATAATCGTAATAACAACTGTTATATAGGAATGATTTTCTTTCTTAACAAAATAAGATAAAAAAAAAATTATTCAATTGTTCATGCTGGGGTTTGTGCAGAAATTCTAGCTGAAATTTTAATATGAAAATCAAATAACTGTCTACTGTTATATTAATGTTTCTACTAAAACACTATTAACTATTAAGTCACCCACGGACAGATTCAGGATTTTCGTCAGAGAGGGGCAAAAAAATATCGAATCAGGTTTAAATAGCTAATCAGATTTAAATCCATTAACTAATTGGGTATTTGATAAAAAATAATGCTTTAACTTATACTTTATAATGCTCTGACTTGTAATTTATGATATTCTGACTTATAATTATAATTACCAATTATATTTCAAGAAATTTATTTTAATTTTAACTATAAATTTAACCATAATTACCAATTAAACATTCAGAGGGGGCAAAAAAAATTTCAGGGGGGGCGGAGGACAAAGCCAGTCGGAACCGATAAATCTCCACTAAAACTCAAAATCCGGGGGGGAGCGGCTGCCCCCCCCCTCCCCGAAATACACTAAGTCCGCCCTGAAGTCACCTATAATTAAACATCCAACCTTGTTAGGTAATTTACAAAAAAAAAAAATATATATATATATATATATATATATATATATAGGAAGAGTATTAATTTGGTGTAAACTGATCAGTGCCTATCTTGAAGAACATTATTAACCATCCTTGTTAAAAAAAAAATATATATATATATATAGGAAGAGTATTAATTTGGTGTAAACTGATCAGTGCCTATCTTGAAGAACATTATTAACCATCCTTGTAAATTTGGTGTTAAGGCAACATATTAACCAGCCAAATGATAAAACATTTAGTTTTTAATTTTCTTATAGTTGTTAGAATTATCATCTCAAACTTTTAGCTCCAACAACCATCCTTCCCAATTAATGTGAGGACAATAATTCAACCAAATTATGTACTGTTTTAACTTTTAAGCAACATTATAATTATTTGTGAAATTATATGATTAAAGTGTTAAATTTTGAGTATAATTGCAAGTTGCTTTTTCATATTTTACTTTTAGTATCTTTATTATTTTCTTTTTAACATTTGTGCTATGATAAAACCGTTGGATATGACTATTTGCATTTTGTACGTAAGAAATTACAGCATTATGATTTTCTCTTGTTATCATCCAGAATTTATAAATACTAACTTATATGGACAATATCTATATGTTATTTTATTTTATTAAATCTATATTTGATAAATTGAAGTACCGTAATCTTCATGTGTGTAGAAAAAAGTGATCTAAATCACGTCTAGCAGATTTATTTTATTACGTGTGTTTTATAATTTTATATCAGGTATTAAAAAATGTATGATAACAAGAAGGGAATGGAAGAATATGAATTCTCCTTATTATAATTAGCTCCAGCAGATGCAATTTGTATTTAAATATATATTTAGATAAAATTTGAATTGTAAATATTTTTTTGCCCACCCTGACTCAAATCCTTGTCACGCCATTACCCGTGGTGCACATAGAAGTTTGATCATCTAGTCTGATCAAAGAATGAAGAAATTTTTATTAAAATTACAACAAAAATTGATGTTTTTCACATAATACCGAAATATCAGAATAAATTAATTGTGTAAGGCCAGAAGAAATTGCACCTTTCATAGCATTTAAAGAATTATAAAAAAAAATGCACCTTTCTATTGCTATATCTATAGTGTGTTTAGTTTTGAAATGATTAAAAAAATATTTAGAGACCTTGTACTAGTTCAGTTTTGTTAAGATGATCAAAACAATCTTAAATTACAATAAACTTGATATATAATATATTTTAACTAAAATGAATATATGATATATCACCATTTAATACTATAATATATTTTTCAAATAATTCTATAGGTTTCAAATAATTTGGCTTGTTAATAATTGACAAGGGGTCAATTATAATTTTAATACTCTAAAATGTTGTATTATTATTGTCAGAGTAAATCATTCCTATTTATGATTTTATTTTATTTTATTTTCAAGCTAGATGAGCCAAAAAAATTGTCAATTTTATCCCCTATAATTAGTAGTATTGAACCCTTCAATGTGCTTTTAAATTCGCGCTTTTATCAGTCGCTGATTCGATCGGACGGAACGGAAAAATTAACACAAAACGCTCCGTTAGAATATTTTAGCTGTTGCTTTAAGATTCGCGCTTGATCAGACGTTGATTTTTACCTTTCCTCTTTCCTTCTCCGATTGCGACCGAGTGCTCTTCCCCTCCGCCTGATCAGCGCCGATCTCTCTCTGCCCCACTCCGCTCAGCCGCTTTCAAACGCGCCTATTTTAGCCTTTCCTCAGATACTTCCATTCTGTCCTTCTCTGTAAGTCTCTCTCTCTTTCTCTCATACTTGGCCTTGCTCTCACTAAGAGCACCTCAATCTTACACCAGATTTGGAAACCCTAGTTTCTTAGCACACTTGATTTACACCTATCGTAGAGGGATAAAACCTAGGTTTTTCAAGATTTCCCCAATAGCTTTAGATGTAGAATTACCATTTATTTTAGTTACCTGACCTAGCTTACTTGCAAATGCAGTGACTTATATCACCTGGTAAGAAGAGAAATGAGCAATTAGCACTACGAAATTTGCATGGCAGTTCTTAATATCCCTTAATTTCACCTAAGCCCTCAATTTATCAGCTAATACAGAGAGTTGTATCAGATTGTTCCACTAAGTTGTACTGACAACTTAGGTTTAATTTTTGGTACAATGATAGGAGCAATTGGTATTGTGAACAATGGAATTTGTGCTTTTTTGGAATGAAATTCTGTGTATGACCTCGATTTTGGGTTAAAATAAAAACCCCAACAATACTGGTACACTAGCGAAATAGCTACATGTGCCACCTTTTGACTATGCTTCTGTGTCTATCTCTGCATTGTACAAACTTTTTTTTTTTCATATAAAGTGGCTCCTTGTGATATCATATTTAACATTTTATTTTTGTTATTTTTATGAAGTGAAAATTCTCGACAATCAATCAATTAATCAATCGTATAAGCCAGATGAAGCACATATTTAAAATAACATCGGTACTTGCTGCAATCTCGGCTGTATGGATCGGCCTCCTTCAAACATCTTTACTTCCTCCTAATTATACTTGGCTGGTAAGATTCAATTCCAAATTTTGCTAAAATTTTGATTTTGATCCTTGATCAAAGTAAGTGTTTTTTTAATATTTCTGTTATTATTGAACAGCTTCCAATATACCTAGTTGTTGCATTGGGGTGTTATGGTCTTTTCATGGTTGGAATTGGATTGATGTTCTTCCCTACGTGCCCTCAGGAAGCTGT
The DNA here is from genome assembly GCA_964058825.1 of Carex arenaria. Classification (NCBI taxonomy): domain Eukaryota; kingdom Viridiplantae; phylum Streptophyta; class Magnoliopsida; order Poales; family Cyperaceae; genus Carex; species Carex arenaria. Next base: position 104,241 of record CAXKVW010000051.1, on the reverse strand, counting down.
TCTACTACAACAGGTTTTAATTCTTTTTAATTACAAGCAATTTTAAATGAGTCAATGAACTCAAATTAAATATGTATCCTTTAGTGGTGAAGAAACAACAACTTAGACATCACCAGTAATACCCATTGGTTCAACCCTATGTACTGGTACTGATACTGGTACAAAATGACTTGTTTTGATACAGTTAGGTTATAAATTGATTACTTATTTAACTAGATTAAGTTCGGAGTTGCGGTTTATTTTGAGTTTGGATTGTTTATGCAGGACGTAGTGGAGGCGAAGGAATTTTTATCAAAGAACGGGGTTGATGTGGCATCTGATTGAGCTCTACTAATTTTCAAAAGAAATCAGTAGAATAACTTTGACAACAAAGAGAGTGATGACCTTTTTTATGAGTTTTAACTTTTTCCTTTTTCTTCTATTTTATATGTTGGTTTTTGTTACATTGAAATTTTGTTTTGGGGCTCGAATATGTTTTTCTCTGTTGTTGTAAAATATATGAGTGATTAATCTTTGATAAATTTTAAAATGAATCTTTGAGTGTCTGGGTTTGGAGTTATTTTGAATCTTAAAATGAACTAATATCCCCATTCTGAACATGGTTAAAAAAAAAAATCTAGTTCAAAAAAACTGAAAAATAAATAGATATTAGTTAGTATTTTAAGTTCTCTTCAGCAAAATTATAAAGACGTTTGAATCAGTATTCTGGTACGAAACATTTTTTTTAATATTTCTGAACAGAAATATATGGAGTTCTTACAGTGGGAGCAGTAAACTCTCCCTTGATAGATCATGCAACAAAACCAATTACTTCTCATTTAATTTGCTTCTCTAATGATTATGACGATTTATTAACATGGAGTGATTACACAATGGATGAAAAAAGAACACCATGACATAAAAATTTAATCTTTCTTTATCTTTTTCTTTTTTTGAGTACCACTTCCTATAGTTTACATGTGAACTACAATTCTTTGAAACCATGATCACAGATATCAAACTATCCTAAAAAAAGTGAAAAAAGAGAATGATACAACATGCTTTAAATATTGAACTTTGAATCATCCCAAATTGAAAAAAACATGAACTTGCTTCCATTCTTCGGCTTTGAATAAATTGGTAATTATTTTGAAAAATCTGATGAGGTAGATGGGAAATGCTTCGCATCATCGGATTTAGGCTTATCGGTTTCTCTTTGAGTGATTTGATTATCAGAGGATTCAATTTGTGCTTCTTCATCTGGTATCGATTTTTCATCATTATCCACTGCCACTTGTGCTCGCCGCTCATCCTTATCAGTACTCCTACATTGAATCAAAAGAAAAAATTTGTTAATTTTTTCTAATGAACCCCCTCCAAAAAAAATGAGAGAAGGGATAAAAGAACAACTCAGAAAAGAAAGAACAAAGGAATGCACAAAAGGGATTAAAGAAGGAAAAAAGAAATTGCATTTATGCAATGATACAATGACAAATTAATACATAAATATGTTGAAAATAGTATACATACCAGGAATAAATAGCAAGGCCCACTGCTACACCAGCAAAAGCTATGAAGTAGATATAGTCAACCTGTACAGTAAGATAATACAAAAGGAAACAAATTAGCCTAACTCTTTTTTTTTAAATGAAAAAAAGAAGTTTTACAGGACTAATTTGGAAGTAGAGACGAACCTTTTCGTCATAAGCAAATATCCTGATCAAAACGGCCCACATGTCAGAGGTCAGAAGTGAAAGGTTCAGAACAGTTGCACCAACAATCTACAACATTAAGTCGAAATTGAGATGATTAGTTGCTTTAATAAACTTTGAAAAGAATAATTATAGCCAATTGGTTTTGGTACCCTGTTTCTTATTCAATAGGTTACTTTTCAGTTATTTTTCTAGTCTACGATCGATATTTTTGTGTGTACCTTGAGTATGTATGGAACTGTAGAGTAGAATACGAACATAGCCAATGAGAAGCCGAAAAATGGAAATGCCTAAAAATTAGAAGAACAAAATCACACATTAAACATCATAGACCAAATAAAATCTTCATCAATGACATATACAATTTTTTTTTCATTTTTAGAGAGAGAGAGAGAGTGCATACAGCACCAGCAGTCCACTGAACGTCCCGGAGCGCATCACGCTCTATGATGCTTCTGTAGATGTATGTTAAGAAACCCAACAAAATAATATACAAATGATAATTTTAACTGATTCAAAGGTCAATTTATGACATTTCACACCTCATGTTAGAACTAAATTTAAAAAATGCAAAAGAAAGTTCCAATTTATTCCAAGGATTTAAGTATAGATCCTAATAATATGCTTTTTAGCAAACAAATTTACTATAGAAAAACTGAAAAAGGATACATTTGGATAGCACTGATGATTGCTCCAAAAACACCAAGCATTGCCATTACTTCAGTTCTATCGCCTTTTTTAACCAAGTACTCCTGTATTTAAAAAAAAAAAAATACAAGTACAATGTACTTTCAGTTATCAACCCATTATATATATAAGATATAAAAACTCTGATAATCCTCCAATTGGAGTATCCAGTTTTGCATGCATCTAATATTATAATGTAATAAAGCAAGCTTTACGTAACTTAATTATGACATTACTATTGGCAAAAAAAAATGTACCTCACCAACATTACTGCACGCATAAAGAGTGGCTCCCGCAAGCACCAACATGTCGCCTTTCAAAGGATTAGGTCCTTCTGAACTTCGTTGAAAAGATAGAAAAATTAAAAATTAAAAAGAGTTTAACTATTGATATAATTAATATTTTGGTGGGTAAATTTTATTTTGTTTAAAGGAAAATATTCCAAGTAAAACTGCTTGTGTATAGGTGTTCTTTATCCAAAAAGAAAATTGTGAACATTTATAAACCGCAATTAAATTGAAACTAGAAAGATATTTATTACTTGCACGATCTTCGGCATGGACATCGGAGAAGACATCCAATACAACGCCCGCCACACAAATGGCCACACCGATAAATTTCTTGATGCCATATTGTGTTCTCAGAAAAACCCATGTGAGAAGCATCACACAAGGAATAGCCCAACAATCCAAAAGCATCACACTTGTCAGAGATGTGTATTGATATGCTTTCACAACTAACATTTCCACACAAAAAAAAAATTAAAAAGAAATATATTTCAATTATGGTAATAAGAAAAGCAATTAAAATGGCAAATTATTTATTTTAAGGTTTGCACTTACCGAGATAATTTGCCTCTACATCAATAATACCAAGAAGTAGATAGTAGTACCATGGCATCTATATACATATATAAAAATAAAAAGGAATAAGGTTATTAATTGATAAACATGTCAGGTAGGTTTACCAGTATAAACCCTATTTATTATTAGCTTCTCAACATATCAGAATAAAAAGGTGAATTGATTCCTTTCGATAAAGCTAGATACGGTTTACTAATCTTTAATCATAGTTGTTTTGTGATAAAATATGCTTAACATGCACTTAGAAAGGTTGAAAGCTAAATATAGAAAAAGTAGGTCAAATACAGAAGCAAAATCGAATAAAGAAAGAAACAAATGATTTGGTTGGTACACTACATAGATTAAACAGCACTATAGTTGCCTAATTACAAAAATTATAAAAGAATATCAGGGTTTATTATTATAAGGTCTCTTTGTCTGGACCATACAACACATGTATAGAATCAAAAGTTTTTGTTCTTTTTATAGTTGAAAAGGAAATGGAATAAAGCCTTAGAATAAGTTAAATATAACCCAAAATTAAGTAATAACAAACCAACACTAATAATTAATTCATGAAAAGGGCAAATTCTTGTACCTTAAGCCATTTTTTCCTTCTAATAACAAATATTCCATAAACAATTGCCAGAAGCACATAATTGAGGAATGACTGAGAAGTAGGGATATTAATACCTGAGAAATAATTAGAAAAATATTAGTAAAAAGAAAAATAAATAATAAATTAGACACCTCAAAATTACTGGAATTCTATAAGCAATAACAATAAATTGTAAAAGCAACAATAGAAAATCTCAAATTTAATAATTTGTATAACCAGAAATTTTAATTTCTAATTGAACTGTTAATAGAATTGAACAAAATAGTGAAAAATAATATTGAAATTCATAGACAACATGGGTAGATTTATATTTTAACAGAGCAGTTTTGGTTTCATGCAGCGTACCAACCTTAGCAACTCTGTTATCATTCTATAGTCACTGCGCTGCATAAAGCTAAAACTTCTCTACTGAAAAAAGTAGAACTGAATTACGACATTTGGAACAGGAATTGCGACTTAAATTGGATTGAAAATGTGCAAACCTCTCCGTGCAAGATCAGAGGAGGAGAAACCAGTAGAAGTGATAAGGAGCGACACGAATTGCCCCAAAATCAAACCTACCAGCATCCATCTCTCCTTCAAGAACCTCTCTATCCATGTCGCTCTTCCCTCTCCCACCAACCCAATCAGCCATTTCGCTGCCATCTCTCCACCTCCTTTTCTCTCTCTCTCTCTCTATAGTTTGAATAATTTTTTAAGGAATTCTTTTTTGAAGCTCCACTTGCTTTTATATACATAGGCAGGTGAAGAGGAGTCGGATTCTCTGAAGTAACTCAAATTTGATTTAATATAATGACCGTTCAATCAACTTTAAAATTCGTGTTTATCAGATCGTACGGTTTAGATCTAAACTCAAAATTTGAGTTAACTTGGGTGATGTGAATTCCGAGGTGTGATCATTACTAGGCGACAATCGGACGGCTGTGATGAGAGATTGACTTTGGTATCCTCAAATTTCGTGACATACTCGACGCGGCTTGCTTTTGTGGTGGGTCTCCAGTTCTTCTAGCTAGATCCTCTCCAGTTTCAAATTTTAAAAGAGTAGCGCTATTCTAAGCGCTCATTGAATTTTTTTTTACATGATATCACATTTACTGCTAGTAAATGCTTTCCTTATTTTTTTCTTTGTTCTAAATTTGATCATTCTTGTAAACTAATTTATTAAACTAACGGAATAGATGTCTGATTTAGGCCTCTTTTTTTTTAAAACAAATAAATTTAAAAAAATACATCTACAAATTTAGTTTTTTAATTTGAACAATGCTTGATTTTTTTTAATATATCAAATAGATGTATTTTTGAAAATATTTCATATTATGCAAGTTCTAGTTAAGTAGGGTTTTTCTTTAATTTAGGTTCAGTTATTGATTTTGTTCAACTTAGTTTTCAATTTGCTTACATGATGTGTTACAATTTGTTTGTTATGGAAGTTTTCACAATTTATTTATTTCCAAAAAGGAAGTCCAAATGGAACAACTATTCTATTCATCTTATTAAATAGTTACAAGAATGATTAAGTTTAGAACAAAGGAAAAAATATAAGGAAAGTATTAGATAGGGGCAAATGTGGTATAATGGTAAAAATAATTTATAGTGCGCTCAATATTTGAAAGTGAGTCTTTAAAATAGTGCTACCCATTTTAAAAGGCAATCAAGTGTGGCATAGTCTTTGCAGGAATTAAATGAATTGTTATGCATTATATATACAATTTCAAATTAACAAATGACGAAGAATGAAGAGAGATGCAATAGCAATCACACTTTTACAAATATCATAAATTTTTATATTTTTTTGTTGGGGGGGGGGGGGGGGGGTTAAAAATAAAACCTTACATCACAACAAAATTCTATCAAAAGAAGTACATGTTTGTTTTGTGATTGTGATGAAAAAATGAACATTTATTCCTGAAATACCCTCATACTAGAAAAATCTGGTTATATAATTGATTATGTTCTTTCCTTGAACAAAAATGAAAAAAAAAAATGCCTTTTTTTTTATGGTTGTAGCTTGTAAGTGATGTTTGTTTTGATCATAAACAACCTAAAACAGTGAGAAATCTAGTGATACTCAATTGCTTTATTCGTCTTATTGGTCAGGTATTGTGGATGAAAATATCAAAATTCTGTTGGCTATTGGGTGCTTATTGACATGAATGAGATTCCAATAAAAGAAGTGGGCCCCTTACTTTGGAATTACATATGGCATATGATTGGTACCAATAAATAGGGAATGTGATGATTGAATAAATTATGTGTACTTGATATTTGATTGTTTTGTGAGGAAAAAATTGTAATAAATGAAGTGTGTATCTATCATTATTAGTAGGAAGTCGTATATTATGAGGTAATACATCGTTTGAGTTTCAATTCAGACTGTTCAATGAGAATTCAGATCAATCCAGTCCATGTTGGTATATAACGAATGGGTCGGATTCAAACTCAAAAAATGAGGTACCTCAGGTGATATAAATTTGTAAAATTATGGGGGGTGGGTTAAGACTTTCATTTTTTTTTTTCTTTTATAGCATTGTTTATTAAAAAAATTTCCTTTATATTTACAAATAATTAAAGGTATAAAATAAGAGACAAATTAGGGTAACAGGGAGCCGAATCTTGGGCTGAAATGGAGAGGAGGTGCAGTAAAACAATTTAAAATGGTGGGATTGGGAATGTCTTGCTTTCTACAATTAAATAGTATTCTTTTTTTACACATAATCATACCTATATATTATATAAAATTTAAGTCTAAGGAGTGAGGAGTGCACTTTTGGCCTGGAATCTTTTCAAATTTCAATGTTATATTTTCAAACACTAGAGTCAGCTCTTCTGTGTAGCTATTCTGGTGTAACGGGTCATTGCATTTTTGTCAAGCTCATCATATAAAATGATTAAAAATATTAATAAAACATTATCTACATTGATGATCAACCAAGAAATACTTATTAAGAAAACTATGCCATGTAGTCATGTAGATTCACATAGAAATAATTAATTAGAATTTTGTACTTTTAAAATACTTTTTAAGACGAAACATTAAAATTAAGAAAACTATGCCATGTAGATTCATATAGAAATAATTAATTAGAATTTTATACTTTTAAAATACTTTTTAAGACGAAACATTATAATTAGGAAAACTATGACATGTACATTCATATAGAAATAATTAATTAGAATTTTGTACTTTTAAAATACTTTTTAAGACGAAACATTATAATTAGAAAAACTATGCCATGTAGATTCATATAGAAATAATTGATTAGAATTTTGTACTTTTAAATACTTTTTAAGACGAAACTTTATAGTTGAGGATAATTATTTATTATATCTAACATAGATCGCATTAATTCAGTGATTTATTTTAAATTAAAGTAGAAATAGAAATAGTCTTGTTGAATTAATTAGTACCTTAATTCTATATTTGTTACATTTTTAGTCTATTTTATTTATATGCAATATTATCATTCTATTTTTTTTCCCAAAATTTCTAAAACAAAGATCGGCGTAAATTCTTCCAAAAATAATAGCAAATTCAAGACAAGGCATGCAGGAACACAGTAACAATACTTGTGTTTAATTCACGAATAAAAACATTTTTAGGGGTTTCCAAACCGTATCTCGAATAAAACGTTTGACCGAACTTTTACCGAATAATTTGCATATAAAAAACAAATAAAATGCGAATCATGTATTATTCGCGATAAAAACACGAAATATTTTAATTTTTTTTCTTTTTTTGAGGGTTTTTTTTAGGATTTTTTTTTGCTTCCTTGTTGTACCGAATCATTTCAGAATTATCTCCAAATCAAGAATTTTTTATCCCACTGAACTGAACCCAAACTATTGATTTGTCACAATGTGCAAGAGTAGTTATTCATGATAATGACCCGCCACACAATTGTATACAAAGAGCAATATGTGGCATGATGTGACTTTCACTTCCTTGCAAAAAGAAATGAGTGGTGAAATACTGAAATGGATGGATAGGAGGAAAAGGTTGTAAGCTCCAAAGCAAAGTAATTATCTCTGCTTAATTGGTGTCATTATCAGATTGAGACCTTTCCCAGATTGAGACATTGGAAAGGGAATATCTTTGACCTCTTTAAAGTATTAATTCAAATATCTACCCTTGTTAGAAAAAAGAAGAACAAAATGATAAAAAGCAACACCTATTTATACTAATTCTTTCAAAGTAGAAAACATAGAATCTGTACTAAATTATATGATATCTAAATAAAAGTCACACCGTGATCGTATATGTTACGATGTGATCGTATATGTTACGATATAATATGATTCTATCACAACACATATTTGTGTCGGTCACATGTCGTAATTTTAGTGTTTTGTGATATATTCATTCAAAAAAAGAAGGATGCTAAGCTATTTTAATGTATTTTTTTTTATTGTTTTTAATGTATTTGCATATTTTGTATAATTAAAAAAAAGGTGGTGGACATTACCTGATTTAATTAAAAAAAGTGGTAACTAACTGATTTGATTAATAATCTTAATTAACAATCTTCTTTACATGCAGTGTGTGGTTTTGATTGTTTAAAGACTAATCATGATCTACGTAATTATTAATAAAATTTCTCTTACAAGGTATTATATAAATTTTTATAAAGTATTATAGAGATACGGTAAGATAGCAATTCAGAATTTTCTTTTATTTTTACACCATATTAGCAAATTAGTCCCTCTAATTATTCAAATATTTTTTTAATTACCAGAGATTGTTTAAAAAAAATTATAACATGAATTAATTTATTTTATAACAAGATTAAATTTTGTATCAACCATATAAGTACCATACATAGCTAACACAACGCAAGATTAGCAATAACATTCAATTTAAAATCAAATTTACAAGAAAATCCTACTAATTTTAGATTTCTTTTGCCTTATTTTTTTTAGCATTTGAATACATATATATATAGTTTAAGACAATCTATATGCATTTTGATTTAGTGAAAATTGTGTGACAAATATGGACAGTTTATTTCATACTAAAGTATGCAAGTTAAGTTATAGATAAATATGCATTCAGAAATTAATAAAACTTTGTAAAAATATGTAAAAGATTAGGTCATTGTTGTCATATTTGTAAAGATTGTAGAGGTATATATATGTACGCATTTTTCTGGCATGAAGGTTGCATCTTTATTTCTAGTAGTTTAGAAACTGAGAAATGTATTGCCAGATATTATTTAATTTTTTAAATAATTTTAACATGAATTATTTTATTCTATAACAATATTAAATTATGTATGTTATACAACCAGGTAATTACCATATAGAGCAGACGCAAATGCAAGATTAGCAACAACATTCAGTCTATTTCACTAGTTTTTTTTAATCAAAATTTGACGGTTTAGATTTACTGGAGCATACATCTCTAATATTATGAGAGTTTCTAATCTGATGTAACAGTTTCTAATTCAGTTTCAGAGATGTGTGAGAGTTTATTATTTAGAAACTATGCAGAAAATTAAGTTTCTTATTAAGAAACTGTTTATAAACTCTATACTAGCCAAATGATTGGCTCAAATTATTTCTCATTTTAAATTTATTGCTGACGTGACTTAATAGAAACTCTAAAATTAATTTCATAAATATGAGAGTTAGAAACTTAAAGAGCTTAATTTCTAAAAAGTGGTTAGCAGTTATTTAGAAACTCATTTGAGTTGCTAGGATGTAAATGCTCTTAGAGTAGAAGTATATCCTGGCTTGATCTCAGTCATCCAACCATCTAAACATTTTTTTATTTATTTTGAGGGTTCCTTTAATTTTTCTTTAGGTGAATAAGTGATAAAAAAATTTGGTTGGCGAAGATGTACAACAAAAATAAACTAATTTTGGATTACTTCTTTGACCGTATTATTTATTGTTTTAGTATTTGAATGCATATAGATACTTTAAACAATTTATATGAACTTGGCTTTAGCAAAAAATATATGATAGATATCAATAGTTGTTTAATATACACAAGTATGCATTACAATTAATATATGCATTTATGCGTATTTAAATGTCCATTTTTTATATGCATGAAAAATTATGTAAAGTATGTAAAAGTTAAGTTCACGTCATATTTGTTTATTTTATTTTTATTGAACAAGTATGATAAGATGTAACATATAGATATTAAAAATAATAATAATAAATGTATCTATATATTTGCATATTGTATGAATTTGCGGCAATGACGATTTGTGGCAATCACCTCATATCTATGATTCTAGGTGGAGGGAGGGAGGAGAGGAAACCACATCCTGTATTAATTTAGAATTTCACTTAGTGTGTCTAAACTGTCTGATTAGAATATGAATCAATCCGGTCTGAAGTAAAATGTACAATATTATTTTTAATATTTCTATCAATACGAATTGGACGATCCAAATTCATTCTGCATTAACTTAAATGTTGAGTTAATGCAAATGATAAGAATTCCGGATGAAAGGGAAGAGCGATAAAGAGGAGGAGAAAAAATAAATTGGAGGCGAAATGATTATTTTTTTACTGATGAGTTTTTTAATCTGATTCGTTAATCAAGTTTGTTGATATACGGTTTAAATTTAGAGGCACAGTAGATACAAGAAAAATAAAAGAAGTGGAACCCTCTACCTTTATTTCATATATGCATGAAAAAATTATGTCAAATATGTAAAAGTTGAGTTCATAGTCGTCATATTTGTCTTTTTTTTTTTTTTTTTTTTTTACATTTATTTAACAAGTATGATAAGATTTAAGATATAGATATTTGTTTAAAAGATAATACAGGTATCTAGATATTCGCATCTTGTATGGATTTGTGGCAATGACGATTGCCATACTTAATTAGTAAATCTATTGACACTGAACTAATAATAAATTAATAATAATAATAATAAGATCCAATGAGATACAATTGTTGTTCTTATGTGGCGATATGGTGCGTCATATGCTGTGTGGAGGTATACTCTAGTGTTAGATTGTGTTATATTTTAAAGATATCCATTCCGAATTTTATAAAAATTAAATGAAACATTATTGTTTTCGAAAGATTAATGAAAATTTGTCTAAAATCTAAATACATAATAATAATAATTTAGCAAAAACCTCATAGATTTAAATAGATTTAAATGTAAACATTCAAATTTGTGCTCTACGAGACAAAATAAATGTAAACACATGTTCACATGAATATAAAATTAAAATTATCACAAGAATCTTGATGCAAATCGAACGATTCAGACTTAACATCGATGGTCCTCGAATACACCCTGCTTTCTTTAAACTGTGTGTTCTTATTTTAGCAACAGTTACTACTGTGTGAAAAACCCCAATAATTAATGCTATTAATTATTTTTAGAAAAAGAGATAGAAATGCTAAAATTTCTTGATTACATGCATCTTATTAACACAGAAATTGCATTGGTTCATGCCACATTAGAAATGTTCTAGGAAGGCAATGCATTTATTATGTATATATAATTGTCAACTTAGCTGTACAATTTCAATGTCATCTTGATTATCTTTTTATTTCAGGAAACAAAGTCAGATATGTACAGTACAAAGAGTTTTAAAAGATTATACCACTAAAATATTTCTTTCCCTACACACAAGCATGCAAAAAAATGTAGGCGGAAATTTTCAAAATTTTGAACAATTATATATATTTCATTTCAACTTCGCTTTTTTTTTTCATAAAAAATCAACAAAAAATAATTTATCTCCAGTTGAAATACATGCTAGGGGGCCTTAATGCAAGAAACTAATTACCTAAACTTAAGTGCTCTCTAGAACAATAATTTTCCTTTTAAGTCATTGCTATAGTTAAAAAAAAGTTGTCAATTTTATAAGTAATTTTTGTTATTTTTAATAAAATTATATAGTTAATTTAACAAAAGAAGTATTTGTTTAATTGAAGCAATAATTATGTTTCTTTCTAATTAAAATATATATTGTCGAATACTATATAAATACTACATGAGTGCGTTTGGATGTAATTCTGGAAATAACAAGAATAGTGTTACCTAGGGTTAGCACTATTCCATCGTTTTGATGGGTTAGCAAAAATAACGCTAATTCCAGAAATAACTATATTTTTAGAATGATCCAAACGTAGAATAGTGAAGAATAATAGCCACTAATCCAAAAACAGTGCTAACTTCATACTATTTTTACTATCCAAATGAGTGAAAAAGAAAACCTTTAGGCCCTGTTCGGCGTGCTAATGGGTTGGGGAATGCACATGGGAATAGAAAAATTTTGAACTGATTTTTATTGTGCTCGTGGAAAAAAAATTCAATCTGAGTGAATTTTTTTCCCACGCGCAGTAACACGCCGAATAGGCTCTTAATAAGAACTATTAAAGTTGATTAAAATAATACGATAGTATTTTGTTACCTCATAAATAGAAAAGGAACGAAGCAACCGTGTAAGACAAAAAATGAACCAAAATAACAAGAAATTTTTGTTGACCATAAAAATACACCATATTAATTAAATAGTCATCAATCTTGAATAAAACAATTAATATACAATCCAACATTTATTTCAAACCACAACTTAAATAACAAGCTCCAGCCAAACAAAATTAAGTTCAAGCTGTAAAATATCAACTTAATTTAAACCACAACCAAATAAAAAGAACTTAAATCATCTTATCTTGAAGTAAACAACTTAAATATTATTTCACCTTACTTTTAATCAAACAACCAAACAAGAACATATATATATATATAGTTCCATGCATCCCTTAATTACAAAATAATTATTTTGGGGTCAATTTTTACAGTTGTTTCAATATTGGAAATTTGTTTCTCTACGTCCTGCACACCTTCGTTAATATACTGTTGAAGTGCCCCAGGTTCAAGCAACAGTTTTGCACCCCCTAAAGTACTGTCAATGGCTTCCTCTATATATAACGGTGTTCATATCTTTATCCATCTGTTGTGTTAAAATAAAATAAATGTAAAGCATTAAGAACAGAAGGTTAGTTTTTTTTAATGAATTTAATAAAAAAAGAAAGATATTTCAATTAGGTCTAGTAGTAGTGCTACTGAACATGCATGTCCCGATACATCATATAAATGTTACTGGAGCCTAAAAGCCGTATTTGGGATATTCGTATTCTCTCAGGTACTGTAGAGGATTATTTGAGATGAAATTTCAACTGGTTTGAGAATCGGGCTAGCGCAGGGATAATATTATTGAGCTTTGAGATTCGTGCCACGTTAAAATGAATGATTCTGATCTACTAATTGTAAAATATTCCCTTATCAGGTAATGGAGAGAATGGAATTCTTATTTGGTAGCAAGATAACTTGAGATCATTAATAACTCAAGAATTTGCCCTATATATAATTATATGTATATGTATATGTATATATAGAGTAGAACTAGGATGCTCCTAAGTTCACCCAACCTCTCGTGAACTTGATTCTAAAATATATCGAATAGACTTTAAACAATGAATCCAAACCGTTGAAACCCTTCTACCTAATGATTGATGCGTCTAGATGTGAAAATTTTAAAGTTTCGAATTAATTTAATATAGAGTCAAATGGTCAAAGGAGTCCAAAAAATGAATGCATTAAAATTAATCTATAAACCTTAAACTTTTGACCACTTGACTCTATATTAAATTAATTCGAAACTTTAAAATTTTCACATGTAGACGCATCACTCATTAGATGTAAGGTTTCAACGGTTTGGATTCATCGTTTAAAGTCGATTCGATATATTTTAGAGTCAACTTCACAAGAGGTTTGGTGAACTTAGGAGCACTTTAGTTCTACTCGTATGTATATGTATATGTATATGTATATGTATATGTATATGTATATGTATATATATGTATATATATGTGTGTGTATAACAGAAATATCAAACATATCCATCCATATCTTGCTGGAGTCTGTATCATCTGCAATATCTCAAATTTTCAGTTTATCTAAAATCGAGCCAAACTTTTGAAAATCTATTCAGAATATATATTAGAACCAGTATTATTGTGCTTTAAGATTTATGCTGGAAAAATTTGAACAATCTAGATTTTTCACAGATCAACTCAAAGTTTGAGACATCTCAGAGGATGCTAATTCCTCTCAAACAACTCCTATATATATTTCTCAGGATCAATGATGTTTAAATGCAGAGGCAAATTAGTAATAATTAAACATCATTGATCCTGAGAAATATAATTAAAATGGATGAACACACACAAATAAAACAAGGAAGAAATTAATTAGAAAAATGAGAATATAATTTGGTTGCTTTAATTTAATTACCGGATTAGTGGGTGGAGCTTCAACGTTAACTGCTAATTCCTCCTTGGCATCCATGGCTTGCTTTTGCTTTGAATCAATTTGATGATGTGATGAGATATTGATTGAGATTAGATTTCAGAGGAAGAGATATATATGTATGTATATATATAATAATAATTGCTTAATTGGAGACATGGAAAGGGGATATCTTTGATCTCTTCAAAAAATAATTCAATTATCCACCCTTGTTAGAAAAAGGAGAAGATAATGATACAAATCCACACCTTAATTTTTTTGTTATACTAATTCTTTCTAACTAGAAAAACATAGATTTTGGACTAAAATAATTACATATGGTGATCCGTTGAATTCGTATCGTCTGCAGTATAAAGAATTCGGATCGTCCGATTTATATTGGTACAAATATTAAAGAGATTCCGTAAATTTTCAAATTAGGTCGAATTAGTCTAGTTTATGATCGGACGGTATGATTTCAAACTCAAAATTTGAGGTATTGTAGAGGATACGGACATTGTTTGTCACAAAGTAAAAAAAAAAAAAATATTTGAATGTGTTTAAGTATTGTACTGGGATCCAAGTAATCATAATATTAAAAATAGAGATTGTAATTATGATGGTCATTAAATTGATCTTCATATCTTTCTGAGGACTAAATAATTTTTTCTCAAGAAAAATATATGTATAGCATTAAAAATATTGCATATTCTTGTATAATTAAATAAATATGTGGTGGACATTAACTCTCAATTTTTTCTTATTAAATAAATTAGCCTACGGCGCCATAGCTATAGTTCATAAGAATATAATAGAGACCGAAATTTTTATAAATATACAAAATCAGAAATTAATTTAACAATCTATACATTTTTTTAACCGAATTCGAAAACTATCCATACCGATGAGCAGCTCATCGGTTACAGAGTCCCAAACCGATGAGCTACTCATTGGTTTCAGAATGCTTGAACCGATGAATAAGTCATCGGTTTTAGTCTAGCACGGTTTTTTATGCTATCTGCACACTTTTTGAAACAATGAACTGCTCAGATTAAAACAACGAACGATTCAGATTGAAATACATTACAAAATTTTGAAACCGATGAGCTCTTCATCGGTTTTGAATTAAAATATTTTTTCATTTTTTTTTATTTAATTAGAAAATATTATAATTTATTTATTTTTTATATTAAAATATTAGAAATATTTTTATATTTTTTTAAATTAGATAGAATATAATATAATTTGATTTATTAGAAAGACTTAAACAAATAACCCGGATCAATATTTTTCAGATCAAATTTTTCATAGCTGTAAGAAAAATTAAAATATTTCTTTGTGTGTTATTAGAAAAAAAATAAAAATGCTTTGAATCTGAATTATTGATCCCGGTTCAAAAGTCACTTCTAGGTAAATACAGAAAATATTATGGTCTTTCTATTTTTGAAAAAATAAAATTTTTCAAAAACTTTTCATACATGTAATCATTACTCAAAAATAAAAAAATATTTTAAACTTTTGAAAAAATTTATTTTTTCAAAAATAGAAAGCCCATAATATTTTCTATATTTACCTAGAAGTGACTTTTGAACCGGGATCAATAATTCAGATTCAAAACATTTTTATTTTTTTCTAATAACACACAAAGAAATATTTTAATTTTTCTTACAGCTATGAAAAATCCGATCTGAAAAATATTGATCCGGGTTATTTGTTTAAGTCTTTCTAATAAATCAAATTATATTATATTCTATCTAATTTTTAAAAAAATATAAAAATATTTCTAATATTTTAATATAAAAAATAAATAAATTATAATATTTTCTAATTAAATAAAAAATAAATGAAAAAATATTTTAATTCAAAACCGATGAAGAGCTCATCGGTTTCAAAATTTTGTAATGTATTTCAATCTGAATCGTTCGTTGTTTTAATCTGAGCCGTTCATTGTTTCAAAAAGTGTGCAGATAGCATCAAAAACTGTGCTAGACTAAAACCGATGACTTATTCATCGGTTCAAGTATTCTGAAACCGATGAGTTGCTCAGCGGTTTGGGACTCTGTAACCGATGAGCTGCTCATCGGTATGGATAGTTTTCGAATTCGGTTAAGTATAGATTGTTAAATTAATTTCTGATTTTGTATATTTATAAAAATTTCGGTAATAGAGATATGGTAGGATATTAATTCAGAACTTCAAAATATATGTATAGCATTAAAAATATTGCATATATATAATTAAATAAATATGTGGTGGACATTAACTCTCAATTTGTTCTTACTAAATAAATATAATAAATATGTGGCGCCATAGCTATATAGTTAATAAAAATATAATAGAGATATGGTAGAATATCAATTCAGAACTTCTTTAATTTTTATACCATATTAGCTAATTAGTCCCTCTGATTACTCAAATCTTTTTTTTTGTCTTTATATTCCTAGCACGAAGGAGACATCTTTATTTCTAGTCTGGTCAATTTAATATTTTATAACAAGATTAAACCATCGTATATCAACCAGGTAACATATAGAGCATATGCAAATACAAGATTAGCAACAACATTCAGTTTATTCAACCAGGTAATTATGGTATTTAAAAAAAAAAAATGCAGTTTACATGAAGAAGTTGTTTCAACTGCATGAAAAATTAGTCGTGTCATGTATAACCGTTCATATACAAACACAGTCATCGTGCATCAATGACAAGTTCTACATGAGATATATATCTCTTTATAAAATGCTAGCCAACTATCTGTATAGCATATTCGCATTCATCATCTATTTATCATAGTAAAAAGGTGAATTTACGAAGGCAAAGGAGTTGGTGCCTGACATGATTTCTAAAGGGTACGAACTCAATATTGCGATTTATAAAACTCTTATATATATATGGGTTATGCAAAAAAGGTGAAATTACAATGGCAAAGGAGATGATGCATGAAATGATTTCCAAAGGTCACGAGCACAATGTCGTGATTTATACCGCTCTTATAGATGTGTTGTGCAAGAAAGGTGAAGTTACAAAAGCAAAGGAGTTGATGCATGAAATGATTTTCAAAGGGTATGACTTACGAGCCCGATGTCGTGACTTATACCACTCTTATAGATGCGTTGTGCAAGAATGGTGAAGTTACGAAAGCAAAGGAGTTGATGCATGAAATGATTTCCAAAGGGTGCGAGCCCCATGTTGTGATTTACAACATACTTATAGATGCGTAGTTGTTCAAGAAAGGTGAAATTGTGAAGGCAAAGGGGTTGTTGCATGAAATGATTTCTAAAGGATACAAACCCAATGTCATGACTCATACCATGCTTATAGATGGGCTGGGCAAGACAAGCTAAAAAGTTATGAAGACAATTGAGTTGCTTTTCTTTTAACTTTGAACTTGTTTTTTGGTGAGTACAAATAATCCAAAAAGAGGATCTTCACCTGTAGCTAACTGTCTTTCTCCCACTTTTGGTATAAAATTTGTGTAACATGTTTATATGCATCTTATACCACTGCAGCTAATTGTACTGTTATTTCTTGAGCTGCTCCATTGTTCAATCTTCAACCAAACAACATCCTCCCCTACTACTCGAACCTTCTCTGATCAATTGGACAAGTTTATATTTGTAATAATTGAATTGCTCACAACCTGTTTGATTAAATTCCTCAATGAAGTAACTTTTCTTATGTTGAAGAAAATCTATCTTCTACCAACATCTGACACCTCATATGCTATAATTTTAATCCAATCTATTAACTTTACAAAGAACAAACTTGATCCACGCCACTATATTATCTTAAGCTGGGTTTGTACATGGAGTTCCAAAATTCCTTGCTACCTACGCCATCTAAATCATATAATCTAAACCATATTACAGTTGAAAGTCCTTGCTATCCCTTGCTATTTGGGCTAAGAAAGCACCAAATTGAATCCACCTTATGTAAGGTAAGTGTTATATATGCTTATTAGTTTTAGTACTTCAGTTTAATTGAAATTAAGTTTCATTGAATTGAACCCAGTTATGCATTATTTATTATATTCAGCAAGAAGAAATTGTATCTCCATTTTTGACACGCTTTGTCAGAATCAAGAATACAAAGGTAGTCAAGAATACCAAAAAAAAAAAGTTTGGTTTAACTATTTTACTTCGGTTTCAACCGAAACGACCAGTTGAACACCCTTAGTCATACATGATAATGGTCTAATCCAGGAAATGAGGTCTTGCTTTGCAATTTCAAAGAAACTTGTGACTATTTGAATTCTGGATATTTATGAAATAATTAATTGTGGATAGTCCATGATTGATTTAGTATGAACCAAGCATATGACGGGTCTTGGACTTTTAGTTTAAACCGGTTCTAAAAAAATTTATAATATAAATATATTAAATCAAATTAATTTGGTCTTAGTTATGGAATTCTTAGACTGATACCGATCCTAGCATGTTGTATATATTCTGATCTTTAAATATTTTATTGTGTTTTTCAGTAATATTTGTTGATTAGATTAATCATGCATGCCAATGCCTAATGAACTCATACTTAAATCTAATGTGATGGATGATCTTGAATATAAAACTTGATTGTTGGAAATCTTAATTAATTCTATGCATGTTAACCATATCAAGCAGTCACTGGTACAACTAAATTTGTTCTACTGAAACAAGCAAAGGCCTAATGAATTAGCATTTTTCATTTGGCAGTAAAAACTGCTAGAAAATGAAACATTAAGGAAATGATATGGGATGAACATAAGAAATCATTTAGTTGGTGGTTCATTTGGATTCACCTTTGAATCAATTGGGCTAACCTTCTCTGGAGGCCAGACCTACAAAAAAGAAACATTAAGGAAATGCTATATATGGGATGAACATAAGAAATCACTTAGTTGATGGTTCATTTGGATTCACCTTTGAATCAATTGGGCCAACCTTCTCTGGTGGCCAGACCTACAAAAAAGAAACAAGGCAAAAGATTTATATATAAACACTTACAAAAGTATTATAAACTTAGAAATTTCAACAAATATGTAATCTATAGTGAACTAACAGCAAAGTTGAGCAATGGCAACACATAAAAATATCAATAATGATTAAAAATTTATATACGCACCCGGTAAAAGATTCTTCCTTGGAGAAGACCACGAGGAACTGGACCAAAATATCTTGAATCATACGAATTATAGATGTTATCTCCCTGTACCCAAACATGCCCTTCCGGCACCTTATAGAAAAACAACAGTTTAGAAAATTAATTTGCCTAAAAAGATCCAGTGAAATCCAAGTTCAACAAACAATATTATTCATAAGCTGAGTATCATACCAAAACAAGCCTAGTTGTCTTGCTTTTGGCAGGATCAACCAAATAGGTGACCATTTCTCCCTCAACCCCTAAAATCCTTTTGACAAGGTATCTTGGAGGGTGATTTGGTGAACGCATCAGCACCACATCTCCTGTATTGAATTGGCCCCACCACCTAGGAATCATGTCCACTGCAACAATGTCTCCTGCCTGGTTCAATGTCGGCAACATGCTGGAACCCTTCACCTGACCACATTTAGACAAATATATGTCAAAAGCAATATATAGTTAGGGGTGAAAATGGATTGGATAGTGGTAAAATTATATCTGTATCCGTTTCTTTTTTTCAAATACGGATACAGATTGGATATTAGATGGATACATACGAATATGAATCGGATACTGGATATATAAATATTTTCATAATATGTATTAAACTATATGTTATATATCTACTATTCACATACTGATAATTAAAATCCAAAATTATATCCGTACCACTATCCACACAAATATTTAGATATCAAATATCTGTACTAATTTTCTAATACGGATCCGGATTCTGCCGGATAATATCCGACCTGTTTTCACCCCTATATATAGTCCATAGATTATATATTTCACATGATTTTTTTTTATGTTACATACTCATCATTCACCTTAATTATAATAAATTTTATTTAATACATTATACTGTTTTCTTATAATCTTGTTTTTTCCCAATATGTTTCTCTTTATGCATTATACATTTTGTCACCCAGCACAAAAAATATCATGTCCAGTTCCTAGGGATTTCTAAAATCAAATAAAGGTGGCCTTGTCAGTTGACTCTATGTTGTCAGTGTACCAACTGATCAACAAATTTAATATGAAAATATATTTTTCACTAAACTCTTG
The DNA here is from genome assembly GCA_964058825.1 of Carex arenaria. Classification (NCBI taxonomy): domain Eukaryota; kingdom Viridiplantae; phylum Streptophyta; class Magnoliopsida; order Poales; family Cyperaceae; genus Carex; species Carex arenaria. The sequence continues at coordinate 83,942 of CAXKVW010000051.1, read as the reverse complement.
TATATACATATTGGTATTCTTTGTAGAGTAGAACTAGGGTGCTCTTAAGTTTACCAAGTCTGTTTGTGAACTTAACCTTAACTCTAAAATATATCGGATTGACTTTAAATAACAAATCCAAACTATTGAAACTCTTCTACCTTATGAGTGATCAATCAACATGCAAAAAATTTAAACTTTCGAATTAATTTAGTATTAAGCCAAGTGGTCAAAAGTAGAAGGTTTATAAATTAATTTTAATGTATTCATTTTTTGAACAATTTTTGACCACTTAACTCTATACATATTTAATTCAAAATTAAATTTTTTTTGCATGTAGACACATCACTCGTAAGGTATAAGAGTTTCAACGGCTTGGATTCGTCATTTAAAAATCAATCCGATAAATTTTAAAGTTAAGTTCACAAAGAAACTTGGTGAACTTAAGATCACCTTACTAGTTTTACTCTTCTTAATTTGTAGATCAAAAATTAACTTTTCCAAAGGGAAATTTGTGCCCTTCAACCTATCCGAGGAGCAGCTGACAGTTGCAAGGACGGTGCTAGGACAGATCTACCGGCCACATACCTCAATAGTGGAAGGATAAATTAATTTCAAGAGGAGAGCGCTTGCTATTTTTTCTGTAGAGAAGTGAGGCAGACACGGAGAAAGAAATTTGTTTGGATCTGCCATGATTTGAGAGAGAGAGAGAGAGGCGTACGGCAATAGACGCGCCGAGGAAAGTGCGGATGAGTTTTCCGGCGCAAAGATAACTGACGAAGGGGAGCAACTGGGGTCCGATGTCCATGGCACCCAAGTTCAGTCCGACCAGCAGCGCTACCGTTGGATTCCATGTCTCACTCGCCGCCATTCGCCACGGCAGCTGCCCCAGACGCCTCCGCAGTGATCCCATCGTCTCTTACCCCACCCACTCACTCTCTCACTTTCCTAGTGACTTTTAAAGTACCTTCACTGGGCCCATCCTTTGGAATTCGCATCCTCTTAGATATCTCAAACTTTGCGTGACTTTTTGGAATATCTCAATCGTTCAAATACATTATGCACGAATCTCAAAGCTCAAACAATACTGGCCCAACGTTTCCCCGAATAGGAACCGGACACGTCGGTCACGCAAAAATTGAGATATCTCAGAGGATACGCACCCCATCCTTTGTTGTACGAACTGGTACGGAGTCAACAGGAGACAAGCAACGCATGAGCTGTGTGTGGATTATGTGTAACGAATCATGTTTCTGAATTCTCTTCATCCGGTACACATAAGAATGAATGATCCATGCGTTAATAGTTTGGGGCTTTGGGCCTGGGTCAGTTTTTTTATCGTAATATTAAATTCCGGTAGAATCAATGCCGATGACATGTCTCATAGATTTTGTTTTCCTTGTTAAATGCGCTGATCAGATTGGAATCGTCCATGTGAATTTTGTAAAATTTAAATACATATTTATATTCAAGGAAGAATTTCAAATATACCCCTCTAAATTTTATAGTTATATATTTACCACTCTAAATTATAATAATTCACATATTACCCAATATATTATAATATAAACAAAACTCAAATTAATTATCTAAGATTCTAAAAACTACAATTAATTAAGAATTAATTAAAACTGGATCCATTCTCCAAATTTGGATTGGACTCTTGTCTTTTCCGGCCATCGTCTATACCTATTTCATACTCTTTATAACTTCTCTCGTTGTCTCTTGCATGACTCGAGTTCTTATTATTACAGCCAGTTTCTGACATTAGGAGTGATAGCAGTCATTGGCGAGGCTAGAATTTGAGCTAGGAGTAGGCAAAAATCGGATTCGAGTTCAAATAAATTAACAGTTTTGGGTTCGGTTTCAAATAAATTAACGGTTCAGATTAGTGTCATGCTGTATGATTCAAAGTAATTGATGTTATTTCTTTGTCATCTTTTCTTAGTCTGTAAATTAACAGTTTGGGTTAGCGTCAAGTTATATGATTAAAAATCGCGCACAGACGTCTCAGCATCTCCTCTGTGTTGAGGCGGAGGTTTTATTTTTTTATTGATTTTCCTCTGGGCAGGACTGGGCTCTGGATCAGGGGTAGGCAAATCTATTTTTCAGAGGTAGGCAAACCCAAAAAAAAAAATCTGATTTAAAAGAAAAAAAAAAATTTCAGGGGTAGGCAAATGCCTACTCATGTTGCATGCTAGCTTCGCCAGTGATAACAGTTGCAATTGGCTACTTATGCGGGGTGGTAGGAGGAGACATAGCCAAAACTACTGTTGTAATTGGGCTTGAGTGAGATGGTGGCAGGAAAAATATCGGGGTGGTCGGAGACACATGGCTTGATGTTATTATCTATTGTCAGAGCAAGTATAGAGTGAATGAGTCCAGTTTTAATTAATCATTATTTAATTGTAGTTTCTAAAATCTTAAACATAATTAATTTGACTTTTGAGTATAATTAATAAATATTTATGTTGTATACATAGTGCTTTAATCTAAAATTTCAAATCATACTTCAACAGTAGCATATGAACTAAGGTTGAAACAAGCGAGATTGAGTAAATATGTGAATTATTAAAATTTAGAATGGTAAATATATAATTATAGAATTTGAAGTGATAAATACATTTTATAGTTTTGAAGTGATATATATGCAAATATTAATAGCTTAACTTTGTACTTTTACCATAATATGCATTGCTTTTGTTAATTAAATTACTTGGAATTCAGATCTAGTGCAATACCCGAGTCCAATGAGATCTGAATCGTCAGTTTTAATCTGGCATTAATCCCGAAACAAACTCCTATATTTAAATAAACACTAATTTTTTTTTTTTGAAAACTTGACTGATGCCAGCAAAGGGTTAAATTGCACTAATTAGAAGGTTTACATAGCTCAAAACCTGCATGACTAGTACAAAATACATCCATTTACTCAGTTAACAGAACTGTTTCCATAAATCACATTCTTCAACCATTCTATGTGCCAGTATACAGGGATGTATTTGCTCATCACGGAAAATCCTTGCGTTGATCTGTTTCCAGATGTGTCAGCGTGCACACATGAACTTCGAGTCCATCTTAGTTCAGTCAGACCTCATGTGAGGCGTGCTTGCAATGCCGATAATTCCCAGGTCTTAGCCAAACAATATGCCGGGACCATAATTGAATATCTTAGAATGGAGTATAGGTGCTGCCATAACTGGAGCGCATATGAACAACGGAAGAAGATGTGCATCAGTGTCTCCACTGCATAGTCATTACACGTATAGCAGTGTGGTCACAAACAAAGCCCCTTCTAAGTAATACCTCATGTGTTAGAATTTTTTCCTTGAGTAGGAGATATGTAAACACCTTCACATTAGGAGGAGCCGTTGTTTTCAAAACCTTTTTACATCTCCAAGTTAGTTTGCCACCATCGATCATTGCTTTATATACTGAGCTTGCCGATTAGTTCCCGTCTACTCTCCATCTCCAACATATCTCATCTTGTACCCTGCTGTAGTTGTAAGCTTGCATGCACCTGATGTGCCACCTCATTTAGCAAGGGCATAGCCTCACTAAGCGTCATGTATTGCCTTGTCACCCTGTTGGAGGCCTCTCATGAGCAAGTAGGATTGGCGCATCACACCAATTGTCAAACCAGAACGATACGAAGCGGCGGTCTCCAATAATCCAAGTACAACACCAATGAGAGATTGGCCATAACCTCCTCCTCCTGAGTTGAACCCAAAAAAAGGAATCCACCCCGATCCAAAGTTTTGATCTATTCGCAATAGGTCTCTTACCCTTCAAAGTTTTGGTCAATAGACACTAAATTTCAATCGCTAGATTGAGAGGTAATTGTACTCAATCAGGTACTTGGGAGGATGCGAACCATGACGCCTGACAGTCGGTATACAAGGCTGAATTCTGATCCCCTAAAGTAAGTCAAATTGAGGTTGTATCCGGACTGTTCGATCTTTTGTATATGAATATTAGCATTCCACTTAAGACCATAATGATCCGATCTGAATTCTGATCATGCGGTTTGGATCTAAACTCAAAATTTGAGTTACTTTAGAGAATACGGCCCCCGCATTGAATATTGCCTAATATAACATGCACTATGGGCTTCGGCCCATATACAACTATTGTCAAAAATGTTAGTAGGCCGATTTGCAGTTGTGTAAGTGAAATATGGCCCACTAATCTTTCTTTTCCTCGATCCAATTGCAAAACGGCTGTCGTGTTCTGAGCAATGCGATCGTAAAATATCTCATGATCTCATCAGATCAGGCGTTTCAAGTATCTCATTTTTTTGGTTTAGTATTTGCACCGTCCGATCAGAACTGGGAACCTTTAATATTTGTGTGTAAGTAGATCTGACGGTCCAGATCTGAAGTTAACATTTGAGGTACGTTAGGTCAATGAACTCAGAAAGAAATGAGAGTATCCAATCGAGGTATATATAGCACCTCAAATCCCAAGAGAATGGAGAAACCACATCTCGTGCTCTATCCAATTGCTGCTGGGACATCTTGAATCCCTCATCAGATTTGCCGCATCGAGATAAGTTGGATTGGATTGGATGGATATCTTCCAAATCTTATCTTCTCCGATACGATCTCATCCGATCTATCTTTGGGAGATTCAAGTGAAAACGGCTGAGGAATTTATCGCGATCTATGATTTGTTGATGAAATCAGATCAGTTGTATTGTTCTTGAAGGAATGATAGGTTGGACAGCATGAAAATCTTATCTTGTCTGATTCGATTCCCGATCCGACCTATCTTTCTTGCAAGAACGATGCAGCTTTTCTGTTTGTCATATTGCCTGATTGATGGGAACGGAGCTCGAATCTTTGGAGATTTATTTAAGTGAAGACCGCTGAGGAGTTCATGGTGAATTTTTGGAGATTTTGGACTAAATTAATTAATTACATGTTGTCTTTGTCTCCTTTGAATTCATATCGTCTAGAGCAGTGTTGTAAAAAAGTCCGTTTAATTAATTGGCCGATTAGTTAGTAGTGATCACGACTTTTTCAGATTAATTGACCGATTATTTTTTATTATGTCCGATTATTTCTAATTATTTTCGATTAATTGCTTGGCAGTACTCTATTTGTCCGACGACTGCATACTGTTATTTACAACACTGGTCCGAAGTATAAAGAATTTGGATTGTCCAATTCGCATAGGCACGAATATTAAAGAGATCTCGTGAATTTTCAACTCTGGTCGAATTAGCTCAGATTATTGTCGGTATGAATTCAGATACTTTTTCAAAGATAATACAAATATTATTATATATTCGCATGAAATATAACAATGACATTGGAGTAGAACTAGGGTGCTCCTAGGAGTACAAGCTTCTTTGTACTCTTAATTCTAAAATCTATAGGATTAATATCGAACGACGAATCCAAACCGTTGAAATCATTTTATCTTACGAGTGATGCGTCTATATGAGAAAATTTTAAAGTTTCGAATTAATTTAGTATAAAGTCAAGTGGTCAAAATTAAAAGGTTTCTAAATTAATTTTAATGCATTCATTTTTTTAGAAGCCTTTTGCCCAATTGACTTTATACTAAATTAATTCGAAACTTTAAAATTTTCACATCTAGATGCATCACTCGTAAAGTAGAATGATTTCAACAGTTTGAATTCGTCGTTCAAAGTTAAGAGTACAAAGAAGTTTGATACTCCTAAGAGCACTCTAGTTCTACTAGTTCTACTCATGACATTGCTATACTTAGTAAATCTATTGGTACTAAATTAAAAATAAGATGTAATCAGATAGGATTGCTGTTCTTATGCGGCGCTAGGATGTGTTGTATTCTGTATGGAGGTATATATACAAGTGTTAGATTGTATTTTTTTTTTTATATATAAATGTTGTGAAAAATAAAAGCAACATTCTTCTTTTGAAAAGATTACTAAATTTTGTCTAAAATCTAAATACATAATATTAATCGAAGAGAAATTAATCTGCCAATATTTGAATATTAAACATTCAAATATGTATCTATGAGACCAAAAATGTAAACATTGTTTCGACACTTTTTGAGCATGGGAACAATAGGGTTCGATCGAATCAAATTCAGTCAGATATCTTATTTGGACTATTCGACACTTTTTAAGCTCGGGAGCAATAGGGTTCGATGAGTATCAGATCAAATTCTGTTTGATATCTGATATAGATTGTTCGATCCACATCAAGATTAGTATGTCAGATTTAGATTCCTAGAATGATTTATAATTTAACAAGTCAATTTCTGATTTGCAGTTGATGGAAATTTCTTTAAGTGATAGAAAATTTACATGGGCAATGTCACTCAATTCAAACTCCTTAGTTCTTTTAGACAGATTTTTTTGTTCTGTAGATTGGGGTATGCAGTTTAATAGTACATTATTGACTTCTTTTCCTCGAATTTATTCAGATCACTCTCTTTTACTTTTAAAAGTTGGTTTGGATAGTCAACGAAAGGAATATATATTTAGATTTGATAGAATTTGGTTAAAGGAGGATGGGTTTTGAGAACTGTTGGAAAAATGGTGGTGCGACTATGTGATATTAAATGATGTAGGTAATAATTGGAAAATAAAATTGCAGAAAATGAGACAAAAAAATTCGAAGGTGGCATCGTAATTTGTTAGGGGATAAGAGACGTGTCAAAGCAGGCTTGTTGGATGAAATTGGAATATTGGAGAAAAAAACATGAGTCTAATCAATTAGAGAGAGAGGATTTAGATAGATGGGTTGATTGTCAGGTGAAGTTTAAGGAAATTATGAGTGATGAAGAGTTGTATTGGCAGACTAGAGCTAGATTACAATGGTTTTTAGAAGGGGATTTAAATACGAAGTTTTTTCATGTTTGTGCTTCTAATAGGAAAAGAAAAAAAAAATACTATTTTATCTTTAGAGCATGAAGGAATTCTTATAACAGATCCTAGTGCTTTAAAACAATATGTGACTAGTTTTTATAAAAGTTTATTAGGATCCACTTGTGATAGGGACTTAAATTTAGCTGAAGGTTTATGGAGTGGTGCAGAGATGTTAAATGATTCTCAACGTCAAGATTTAGAACAAAATTTTACACTAGAGGAAATTAAGACTACTTTATTTAACTGTAATGCATCTAAAGCACCAGGGCCAGATGGCATTTCCTTTGCATTTTATCAAGCTTGTTGGGATTTTGTCAAATCAGATTTATACAAACTGTTTGCTTCCTTTTATTTTCATGATCTTGATATTTCTAAATTAAACCTAGCTTATGTATGTCTAATTCCTAAGAAAGAAGTTGCACCTTCTATTTCTAACTATAGGCCTATTAGCCTAATTAATTGTAGCTTTAAGCTTATTACAAAGTTATTGGCTGATAGGTTAGCTAAGGTTATGGACTTTTTAATTGACGATACACAAACAGCTTTCATAAAAGGTCAAAATATAATGGATAATGTTGTTGTTGCTACGGAGGTGTTACATCAGGTTAGGGTTACGAAAACAAAAGGACTTCTTTTTAAGTTGGATTTCGAAAAGGCTTATGACCTCATTAATTGGGACTTTTTGTTGGAAGTTTTAAAAGCAAGAGGATTTGGAGAAACTTTTCAAAGATGGATTTGTGAGATCTTGTCTGGTAGTCGAACTTGCATTAGTGTGAATGGCTCCTTAGATGACTATTTTAGTTGTAAAAGAGAATTACGTCAAGGGGAGATATTGTAGCAGACTCTTTAATTTGATATTGTAGCAGACTCTTTAAATAAGATTTTAAGTAATGCTAAGCAGGCTGGCTATTTGAAAGGATTAGGTAATTTTGAAGGGGTTGGAGATATTTTAAATTTACATTTTGCAGATGATACCCTTTTGTTTTTAGAAGCCAAAGATAACATGGTTAGAGCCTTAAAACTCTTACTTTCTGGTTTTGAAAACATGACTGGTCTTAGGATTAATTATCATAAAAGTGTGATGATTCCTCTAAATATAAGTGAAATGGAAAGTAATAGTTTAGCAAATTGCTTTGGCTGTACTGTTTCTCAATTACCAATTACCTATTTGGGGTTCCTATTCATTGGAAAACTATACCTATTGAGTGTTGGAATGTGTTGATAGATAAAATAGAAAAATGATTGCAAGGCTGGAAAAGTAAGTTACTATCTATAGGAGGTAGAGTTACTTTACTTAATTTTGTCATTTCCGCTATTCTATTATACTGGTTAGCTATTTATAACATGCCTGTAAAGATTAGGCACAGTATTGATAAGTTGCGGATGAGGTTTCTTTGGTATGGGGGACATTCCGTTAGGAAAAAAATCTCATTAGTTTCATAGCAAGAGGTATGTGCCGATAAAGATCAAGGGGGCTGAGATTGATGAATCTAAAGACTATTAATTGCGCTTTATTAGTTAAGTGGTGGTATAGATTTAATGATCCTGGAGTACATGGGAAATAGAAATGCATTTTAAAATCTAAGTATGGACAGTTAGGTATCACTACTACTATGTCTGCTTTTTGGTACGGGGTGTGTAAGCATAAGTATGTAGTGGACTTAGGTTTTAGAAAACAATTAGGTAATGGAGTGGATGCATTGTTTTGGATTGATAGATGGTTAGATGATTGTGCATTGTGTGATTTATACCCAAAATTATTTTCCATAGCCCATAGATAAGAACATTTCTGTGGCTGACGCATGTGCTGAAGGTAATATAAATTTGATATTTCGAAGATAATTAGTGGGGGATTTTAGAGATGAATGGATGACATTGAGGGATCAATTAGATAGTGTGCATATTTTTAGGGATAGAAATGATCAACTTTTTTGGAGATGGGATGGTCAAGGTCGTTTTACGGTCCATTCGTTGTATAAGTGGTTGGAGTTTGGAGGAATTAGAAATCGAGATTACGATACTGTGTGAAAAGTCAAAATTCATTTTAAGATTAAAATTTTCTTATGGTTAGTTAAGAAAAAAAAGGGTACTTACTAGAGTGCATTTGAGTACAAAAGGATGGCAAGAGGATATATCTTGTGTGTTTTGTGGTGAACCTGAGACTGTGGATCATTTGTTTGTGCAATGTCCTTTTATTCGAAGTATTTGGATTTGGATAGCTGAATTCAATAATTTTCCTTTTGATTATACAACTACTGATTAATTATGGCTTATTGATAAAGATATTCCTTTGAAAGATAAGTTATTGGTAGAATTACTTAGAGGGGCTGTGCTGTGGTCTGTTTGGATATCTCGGAATAAGTTGTGTTTTCAAGGGATTAAAACAAATTCTAAGTTCGTAGGGGCTCAAATTATAGCATTGACACATTATTAGGTGAAGAGTAAAGGTTCTGGTTCGTTGTTGAAATTATCTCTATTATTACCTAATGATGTAGATCAAATTGTGGTATATCCTGTGAATTTTCTATTGCAGAAGAGACAGATTGGGCAGGACGGAGTAATCAGGGGGTTGCTGCCTACAGATGGATCCGCCCCAACCATACACCAAAGTGAAGGACTAGAAAATTTAGGGTAGCATTCATTTGAGTAGTTTGATTTTGGATAGTTTTATGATTCGGTTCATTAGTTTAGTGTTGTGGTTGTATATTCTATATTGTGATTCGCTCTTATGCTAGGGTACTAGATGGATGTTTTTTCTTTCGTTTCTTGGTTGTAATAACAGGTTCGGTACCAGTGGTTTGGTACTGAATTCTGAATTTGTTGGTTCTAGTAATAGAACCGGTGAGCTATGCTCACTTTTATAAAAAGAAAGAAAGAATGATTTATAATTTTAATTTGTATGCAGATTTTAAAACGGTTCGAACGATCCATACCGGATATTGATGTGCATTAGATACACTGCGCTCCCTTTGAACTCGTGTGTTCTTATTTTGAGTGCGTTTGGATGAAGGCTTGGGTTAGTGAGAATAGTGAGCTAATTTTATTTTTGGTTGAATCAGTAGAATAGTATGCTAATCCATAAAAGACAAACAAAGAATAATTTTTTTTTTTTTTTTTGCTAACCCAAACACATTCAAATATAGAATAGTAGTTCTGTAGTTGAAAATAGTCGCTAACTCGAATTAGCACTATTCTTAGCAACAGTAGTATACTACTATGTGGAAAACAAGAATAATGTATTAATTTTATTTAGAAAAAGGGATAGAAATTCTAAAATTTCTTGATCATATGCATCTTATTAACACTGAGATTGCATTGGTTCATGCCACACTGAAAATGCTCCTTGTAGGGCATGCATTTATTTAATGTTGTTTTATTCAATTTTTCATTTGGGATAATTATCAACTTAATTAGCTGTCCCGTTTCAAACTCAGCTTGATTATTATTATTTTTTTTTTTTGAGAAAACAAAGTCAGATGTATTAGTTATACAAATAATTTAGATTATACCACCAAAAGTTCTCTCCTCGACACAAAACACAGAAAAATGGTCAACAATTAAAATTTCATTTCAACTCCAATTATGTTAAAAAAAAAAAGCAAATAATTTTATGTTTAATTGGAATACATGCGAGGGGCCCTAATGCAAGAATCTAATTACTGAAATATTAGGTGCTCTCTAGAACAATAATTTTTAATGTAAATTTTAAATGTAATATTTTCTGTTATTTTTAATAAAATTATATAATTTATCCTGTTATTAATGAAGCATTCGTTTATTTAAAGCAACATATATATCTTGTCGAATATTATTTTCTTTTCTAAATTCAATAATATGTTGGTAAAATTGATTCTTTAAAAGGGATAACTCATCAAAATTAAAGTCAAATTATTGACACGGACTTTAATTACTAATTAAGATCGGTCGTGCGTAATATTTTGTGGAATTTAAAAATTGATTAATTTCTAAACATAATCAGAAAATTAACAATGCAAATATTTCATGGCTTATTGTACGAATAAACAAATTTCAGGTTAAGTCAAATTGATACAATTTTTTGTAATTAAGGACAGCAAACCTACAATTTCAGTTTTTTATTTTGATAAATTCGATGTTAATTGTCAATATATCTCCTTTTCTTATAAAAATATATATTATTGATAGGCAATTCAACAAATTAGTTTTTAAAGAAAATGGCTCCTGCTTTACCGGGATTTTTAATAATCGAAATTAAATAAAAAAAATATCGAAAAAGAGGAGAGAATTTGGAAAATTTCGAAAAATAAGTAGACTGAGACAATTTATCCCATCCCTACGGACGGGACAAATTATCACATCCCTGCTAATGATAATTTCGCACCAATCTAACTACTAACTAACCCAAAATTCAGAAGAAAAAAAAAATTACCAGGGACGGGATGGATGGTCCTGTCCGTCAGGGATGGAATGGATGGTTCCGTCCGTGACCCAAAAAAAAAATTATGTATCTAATCAAAACAAAAAAAACATAAAACTTTTGCAAAGGTGATTGAAAATATGGCCAATGAATGACACCATCAATCCATAATATTATATACAAATCTAAAGAATGGCACCATCAATCGATTCATTCATATTTCCAATTTAAGTACTAATTAATAAATAAGAATTTGGCTGTATGTACAACTGGAAAGTTTCAACAAGTATTATTTTCTTTAATTAATTGACCCAGCAACTAATTATACACATCAAAGTTCTAATTTCTAGTAATTTGGCTAAAGATTCTTACTAATAAAGTAAAGCTAGAATATTCATGTTTATTCGACATGTAGTTTTGATTCTCACTTAGCCGCTCTATAGAAAGTTGTTTGGTAGTACTAAAAAGTAAAAATTAGTGAGATTAATAAAAAACAGATGGTGAATAATTAATATAAAGAGATAAAGAAGAACATTTGTAATTTTTAATAAAAAAATTTAGAGGAGAATTAATATTTGAATATTTCTAATTTTTAATTGATAGAAAATTCTGAATGCTTGTTAGCCAATTAACTTTACTCAATCTATTTAATTAGTAGATTAACGTTACTCAATCTATTTAATTAGATACATAAGTCTTATTTTTTTTTTCAGTCACGGACGGGACCATTCATCCTGTCCCTCATAATTTGTTTTTTCTGGATTTTGGGTTAGTTAATGGTTAGATTGGTGCGGGATTATCATTAGCAGGGACGTGATAATTTGTCCCATCCGTACGGATGGAATAAATTGTCCTGGTCTACTTATTTTTCGAAATTTCCCAAATTATCTCCTTTTTTCGATATTTTTTTTATTTAATTTCGATTATTAAAAATCCCGGCCTGCTTTACAGTCAGATGCATATAAATTTTAAATACAATGTTGGAATCAGCAAATTAATAGACATCTATTATTTTTTTATTGATTTACTTAAGAAAATTACATTTAAATTTATTCCAAATTTATTGACAATAACTTACATGGCATTTATATATGGTACTAATACTCATGTTTTGAGCAAATTGGTCCATAAAAACAAAAATATATACCTAACCTCAGTCCTCACACACATACTTATATTCATTATATATTTATGCATTATCATTAAATGAATGATATATTGGTTAATCTATAAGCCTATATATCTCATCTAATTAAATGGCAACCGTCAAATTAATGAAGTTGTTAAATTATACTTCTAGCTGGTAGTTTGCTTTGAAGTAAGAGATGCATCCTTCAATCCATCGTCAAAACCTTTTCCCAAAGAAAAAAAATAAATAAAGAACACAAGTTTATAACAGAGAAATATTGCATTTGTTAATAAATCTAAATCTACAACATTTCATTTCATTTCATTTAGGATGGAACTAAAAAATTTAGATTGGGGCTGAAACACAAAATGCATAATGTCTGGTCACTGAAATTTGTACTCAAGTTTCCAGTTCGGCTGCATATTTATTTTACGAGGGATCCACTTACACCATTTTTTGGTGGCACCTGATTACACCCTATATATTTTTAAAGTTTAAACGGTCAATTGAAATCATTCAGCATGGTGGATATATTAAAATGTGCTTGCAGATCAAATTTTATGTATTTTTTTGAATTTTTTTACTATTTATTAATATGGGTACAAAAATTCAATGGTCTGAAAACAGTGATTTTGTAAAATACTTAATAAATAGTAAAAAATAAAAAAAATGTAGATTTGATCTGCAAACACACTTTAATATATCTATTATGTTGAACGATTTGGATTGCCTGTTTGGACTTTGAAAACTTTGAAAATATAAGGTGTAATCTGGTATCACCAAAAAAGGGTGCAAGTGGATCCCTCATCTTATTATATATATTTTTCTTAAATTTTCTACTTCCTCCAATATTTAATTTGTGACTCTCCTTTAATTATCTGCATAAAAGAATGCTTATTATTTAGTTCTTGATATAGTTTTTAGAGCACACCTTCTACCACCAACACCACCTTCTCTTTGGCAATTGAAGTACAATGCCGCAACAGGTGGCCCGAGATCGTAGAATGCTGAGAAATCTCTGGTATTGAAATTTTGACGCCATCCCGGTGCATCCACAGTCTGCCTCACTTCCTGTTTGAATAACACGAATGCAACACGATGTATCCCTGCCGACGCCCGTGGTCCTTCGTAAGATACGATTTCATTTCCTGAAATATTTTTCATGTACTTTAGCAATTTTTTGTTTGTTAAATTTCAATCACTATATATGTTCATATGAATTCACCAAATTACTATGTCATAAAAGGCTCTTATTGAGGCATTATTGTCTGTTGAAGTTATTCAGGTCTTTGTTTTCTTGTGCTTGTGGGACTATATATTTATGTGTACATATATACACGAGGGACAAAAGCTTGGTCTTTTTCTTAAAAAAAAAATAGATCCTTTTTTAAGGAAGGAACTGTAAACAGTAATATTGTCAGTAATTATTTTATGTAACACAACTATATATTTTTTCTCCTTTGGTATAGTGCAAATTTCATTCAATCTTTGAATCATTTCGTAATATATTCCTACTCCAAATTTATGTCAAATTCACTTGATGACTTGATGGCTAATTTCTCAGATGAAATTTTTAATAAAATCTTCTTTCTACTTTTAGTAACCCTATTACAGCATAGCCCAAAATGAATCTTCTTATACTTGTAATTAAGAAATAGTTAAAATCATAATCTAGCCTAGAACATATTAAATCAAAACTTTTGCTTTAAAACTCCTCTCTTTGCTAGTTTTTTTTAAAAAAAAAAGGTCATACAAGCTAGTTAAATTTTGTATTGAAACATGTTATTTGTAACCAAATGTGGGTTTGAAAGGCAGTAAGCACACTGGACCTTCTGAAATAAACTCCTTATAGGGTACAATATTTCACTGGTACCATATTTTTTTTTTGTGGGCCCACACCATAGTGCATTGGTCAAGCGTTCTTTTTGAAAGATCACAGCCGTCCATCGACTTTTGATTTCGGGTTGAGGTCCCTCTGCACGCTGACTAATGTAATCTAGTGGGGCCCATAAACTGTACAAATCTCGAGGCGCTGTTGATCAGCTGACAACCGTCAACCTGCTCAACCTGCATGACAAAATAGGTTGGTCATTTCTTATCGAGGGCCCCACACCCCCTCCCGCACATTTGTTTTCTGTCAAGGATTACCATACCAGTTCATGCCTATGTAGTTTTGGATGCACTGGTACCAAGTTTTTAGCTTGCCAAGGACCACTGGTACCAAGTTTTAAGCTTGGTAGTTGGTACCTTACAGTCTAATAGATGTACTGGTACAAGACAGTATGATAATCCTTGGAGATATAAGGAAGATATTTTCTTGGTACAATTTTTATCTGAATATCACATGAACTGCTCTTAATATAGGAACGAAAGTAGAAATGAATAATACCCACCAAAACTTACATCAGTTGCTTCTGGTATATCAGTTACCAACCTATACAATCACAAAACAAAAGTTTATCAATTTAAAACATGTTACTACTTGTAAGAAATGATCTGTGCAGAGGAAATTAGTAATTCATTTGAATGTCAAGAAATTTAAATACCCATTTTTCTCCTACAAAAATATTACAAGATATTCAGGTACCATGAAATATTAAAAAAGAAGTACATGTACCAATTCAGATACTCCCTGTTACTTGGATGGCTTGGACTTGGAGAATCAGGATCAACCATTACCTTTTAATAATAATTAAGTTAATGATATCAGAAACTAATAGTTAAGTGCTAAAACAATTAAAACAAGAATAAAAATAGACAAGTTGCTTCAATATTTCAGGAGAGAATATTCTCACTTTCAGTTTGATTCCACATTTAATAGCCCTTTTGGATCTAACTAGGCCTAGATTTTCAGCCCATTAAAAACACCATGACCCAACAAATCATTAAATTTTTTTATTTTATTTTACTTTTTAAGGTAGCAGGTGGAAGCCTATTATGTAAATTTCATTAAATAGAAAATAAGAAGACAATATCAGGGGAGTACAAGTTAGACAATAAGAGAAACTAAAGAAGACAATACAACATATATACAGGTAATTGCCACTAACTTACAAGTGTGTACAACTTCCTTTGATCTGAACCAATGATCTCAACCTTCGGTGCACCGGCGACCTGAGATGCCTTCAGACCGGTACCATTCGTGATCTCCCTATCATTGTAACGAATTTGCAATGTAGCGGATCGATTAAAGGGATCTAACACATCACCTATTATCTGACTCACTGCTAATGGATCCCTTCCTCTTATCATACTTTTGCTAACAAGATTATCTATAATTGTTTCAAGTATTACTGGAGTTCTGGGAGTTTTTGTTTGTGAAGGAATGAGAAAGATTTAAATGGTATTTATATAAGAAAGAAACGCATCTTTTAAATGTTTGAAAACATTCCACTGAACACTACAAGAAAATAGAATCTTACTTTATATTTTCTTTCTTTTTTAGATATTATTTTAAATTATTTGTTGTGATGAAATATGCTTTCCTTTCTTTCTAATACACTACGGTATATTAATAAAACTGAAGTCATAAGTGTACCTATGATTAAACATATTTTACATATTTAACAGCATTGGTTCAGAACTATATATATTTCTCATATAATTCATTTTATAAATGAAATAGACTACAATTTCATTAAAAAGACAGAAAAAAAGAAGAAGATATTGAATTATACAATTCAATTCAATCAGGTCCCCTGTGCTATACATCTGAGATAAAAAGGTTTAGTACTTTGAATTCGCATCCCCTGAGATATCTCAAACTTTGAGTTGATCATCTGTCTATAATGTTCAAATTCTTTATGCACTAATCTCAAAGAATAATAGTGGCCTCCTGCATTCCAAATAAGCACCGAAAAAAATGTCCGGCTTTAGATAAACTGAAAGTTTGAGATATCTCAGAGGATACAGACTCTAGTACTTTTGATCGAGGAATTGAGGATGCTGGCACCATCATTTTTTTTTTCTGAAGATGCTTCTCAACTTTTGGCCTCCCCCAAATGACACCTAGCCCAGGAACAGCCTCCGTGCAAGCAGGTACCAGCTGAAGCGAATCGTATTTTGCTGCTCTCTTTTTCCAAGCAATATGCTAGAGACTAATTCTCAGATCATGTCACAAGATTAGCCTATTTTTAAATCACTAGCAATCAATAAAGGAATGGTTTTCATTCAGTCCAGCTTGCACTTCCTGATAAACTATCCTTAAAGTTAAATCATATGATATACCAGCATTTTTTTTTTGAGGTAATATGATATACCAGCATTAAGTTACATAATATATATCCACAACCCAACGTGTGAGAGGGAAGGCAAAATTCTTATATCTACTTAATACACATACCAAAAACAGTATACTGGTTAAGAAATTGCAAAGCAAACCCTTTGCCTCCAGCAAACAGTATACTGTTGTTGGGCATGAATTGTAAACCGATCATATATTCCTCGGGTACAATTGAATTTGGTTATTGGGTCTACAAAACTAATTAACACAGCATGGAATTAGCAACAAGAGGCAAATTGGTTGGTTATCTTGTTGCTTTTCTCTTTTTTAATTTTTTGGCTTTTTTTTGGGGATCAATTACTTTTCCCAAAAAACTTTTGGAGTATCAGGTACTGCACTTTTTGACATGTGGTGGTCCATGCCTACCTACTGCTACTAAATAGCATGTTTGTACAGAATTTGCATCCCTGAGATATCTCAAACTTTGAGTTGATCTATGGAATACCTGGACCGTTCAAATCCTTTCTGCACGAATCTTCAAGCACAATAATACTGGCCCCTTGCATTCTGAATAGGCACCGAAAAAAATTTGGCCCGACTTTAGATGATAAACTGAAAGTTCGAGATATCTCAGAGGATATAGTGTCGTTTGCACAGACATGATCTCCTCCACAAAAGTCATGAATATTTTCACTGACATGGGAAAATATCATGCCTTGTGATTTCTCAATTATTCAATGACAGAAATTAGTTTCTGTTTATACGTGACTTAATGAAGAGATAAATATCCACTGGCAATGATTAATTGACAATCTTAACAATCATCACAATCAAAGTTTAAATAAGAGATCCAATATTGTAGGCATGATGTACATATATTATGCCTACAAAATGAAATCATTATATTTGGTTTATTTTTGTACCATGCAACAAATGATTCAAACTTTTCAACCGTCTGAATTCAATTACCCTTGATGCATTATATTTATTTATTTATTTATTGAGAGAGATTGATAGTAGCTATCAATCGGACCCTTGATGCATTATCAAACAATACTCAAATTGCATAAAATTGAAAATATATGGTGCCTATTTGTCCAACAAAACACGTATAAACTTATATTATTTACCATTCAGTTTCTTCCATTTGAATAGATTCTGAACATGCTTCCAGAAATTCCAAACCATAAAATAAAGTTTATCAATCCAAATTTTGATGCCCATTACCACTAGCAGGATGGTCTTCTCCTTTTCAAGTAGTATAAAAATCTTTCTTGATATATTCATACCCACCTTTTATAGAATATTCTTGATGCTTTTGCTGATTTTGAAGCACAATTCTCTTTGCATGAAGATCTTCAAGCACTATTTGAAGGATATTAACAGTGCTGGTTTACCTTCATACAGCGCAAAAATTAAATATTTTTCATTTTGACTCTATTGCTTGTGCGCTGCGTGAAGTCAAACTAGCTCTGTTATATATTCACCTCACAACAAAATTTGGCCACACAAGTATAATTGGATTCGCTTTTTTCTTCTCTGGGGCTTTCCTTTTAAAGGAAAGCAGAAAGTTTCGTCTCCTGGTACCGAATGGTACAGGACAGAAACTGCACTGATGTAATGACGTTTAAATTAGTTTTAATAGAGTTCAATTGGCAGCTGCTGCCAATTTTTCAAAAAAAAATAAATAAAAAATATAATTTGATTCTCCAGGCCATCACTTTACAAACTTTTCTCTATGGTACAGTGTTTTGTGTGTTTATTGCATGTCCGGTACGGTACGTAGTTGCAGGATATGCTTGAACATGCTTATTGCTTGCCACTTCACTACTTAACCTTTTCCAGCAACTAAGACCCAGTCTCCATTGATCAAAGCAATTTTAATTTTGTCAAAATTAAAGGAACTTTTTTTTTTTTATATATATTTTCACAGAGAATGCAAAGTCATGAAGGAGGCTCGAACTCTCAATTTTTGAGTAACCACAGATTTATAACTTTTTTTCCTAGCCAACTGTGCTACCATCCCATCACATATTTAAGGAACTTTGCAAGTTATTATTTAAGTGTTAAACTGTCTGATGAGAAATTAAAGGCCTGGATTTTCTCAAGATTATCCAACTAAATACACAGCAATTGGAGAGGATCCAGACCCACAAACTGTGCAATGTATTGTCCCCTCATTAGTATGTAGATCAATTGTCACTAACAAGCAATAGATAATATTGTGCTTTTCAAGATTTGTTATTCTGAGTAAGCAGAACTGTGACAGCTGGTGTAACCAAGAAAAGTGGAATGAGCCAAACAAAAAGGTACTTTATTGATTAATGATTTGGGCTTATACAGAGGAGTTTTTTTTATAAACCATAAATAAAAAAAATATTGTTACGAAAACAGCATGAGTACGCGAAGATTTTGAAAAACCATAAGAACCGAGAGTAAAACTCGGTCCCTGTTTTTCAGAACCGAAAATAAAATTCGGTCCCGATCCAAATTTTCATTTTTTTCAGTCGGCCACAGAAAATCCCATCGGTCTCCCAGGAACCGAAACTAAAACGAATACGCATCCTCTGAGATATTTCAAACTTTGCGTGACTTTTTGGAATATCTCAATCGTTCAAATAAGTTTTGCACGAATCTCAAAGCTCAAATTGGTCCTCTATGTTTCCCCTAATAGGTACCAGACACGTTGGTCACGCAAAAATTGAGATATCTCAGAGGATACTCAACTAAAACTCGGTTCTCCAGGGACCGAAAATAAAACTCGATTCTCCCTGGAGAACCGAAAATTAAAATCAGTCCCCAAGTAAAACTCAGCGAGAACCAAAAATAAAAAATAAAAAATAATACTCAAATTAAATGGGACTGGAAGTAAAACTCAATGCCTGGGGGGACCAATTTTTTTTTTTTTTTTTTTTTTTGCTTCGGCTGGATTAGGTGTGGCAAGATAAAAAAAAAAAAAAAAAAATTATGGGAGAAAGTAAAATTCGGTTCTGGGAAAGGGAACCGAATTTTAGTTCTTGTGGTTTTTGAAAAATTTTAGCAAATCATGTTGTTTTGGTAACAATATATTTTTTATTTATGGTTTATAAAAAAAACTCTATATGGAGCCATTACAAACTTGCACATATGTCCTAGACTCTACTAGATTTCCTATTTCACAATTAGGCCCCTAAACTAGATACAAATCTCAACACCAAGTCTTAATTAGAGCAATCATATTGTCTAAAACGGTCTAATTTAGATCGTATTGAATTAGTTAAAAAATATTTTACCTTGCCTTCACAAAAATATTTAAACGGATGCAAAGAATAATGTAAATATTCCATAAATGGATTGAAATCATCACCACAGGAAACAGGACAAAAATCAAAAGTGAAGAATATGAAAAGTATAATTCTTTCATTCTTACATAGTTTACTTTTCACCATTTGTTAGCCAGATTTGTTGAAATAATTTTTGAAAAAAAAATTAGCCCAGTCAAACAAGATTTCAACATTGTTTTGTTTACAGGCATACAATTATATCTACCAAAGTATTCATTAGGCAACAATTCTAAATTTTACAGATATGACCTGTGGAAGCAGTTCAAGTTCAACTCATTTTTATTTTTATAACAAGCACAATTACTAATTAATTAATTATGCTGTATAACAGTTATCCATACTTTCTTATTTTGATCTAAGAAAGAACACTTCATAAGTAGCACAAGGAGGTTAGCCTGGAGTGTGTTTAAATCCTATGGTTTTCTTATGGTCATTCCAGAAATTTGAGTTTAATTTGAGGGAGTTCCTACACAAATGCCCATAAAACTATAAAAGCAAAACAATGAAAAGAAGAAGAAGAAGAAGAAGAAGAAGAATCTTAAGAAGCGGCTTTTGCATTTCTTTATACACAGATTAAACCCAAAAAATCCCCTACAACATAAATAAATAGACTATTTTTCTTTCATTTTTCTCTGAAAAACTCTAGCCAGAAACTACCTTCCTACTTCACATTAAATAGCTATCGTGGTATTGTAAATTACATACTGATAACAAAGCATTTTGTGCTTAAAAAAACAACCTCATCAGTTCACGTAGCTTCCTACTTTACATTATTAGATAGCTATAGTAGTATAAATATGAAAGAGTACTTACTATCATGTAGTAAACCCAGCCCAATTCTTAAAAGCAACAAGCGCCTCCATTTTCCGATAATTTTTTCTCCTCAATTTTGCCACACTCAATTTCTTGTGTTTCTCCATGAACGCCTGTTTGTGCCTCCATTTATCTACAAAAATCTTTAATTCATTTGCTTTCTCCACCACTTGCATCGCCGCATCAAAAAACCCTCCTTTAACCAATGCATACAAGAATGCATCAATCAAAGCACGGTCGAATTCACCTCCATTTCTCCTCAACTCAGTCCATAGCATCAACACATTGAAGTATTTCTCGGCCGAAGTGTACCCGTTTATCAAAGACAGGTAGGTTTGACTGTTGGGTTCAAATCTCAATGAAACCATCCTTCGGTACGTTCTCTTTGCATCTTCTAACCGGCCAATTTTGCAAAATGCATGTATGATTGAATTCCAATCATGGGTTGCGATTTCGATTCTCGGATCGTCTACCACTGAATCAAGAAATGATGCCATGAGTTCGGGCCGGTTGTTCTCGGTTAAACCGGTCATAATGGTTAGGTAGCTTGTTCTGAGGTCGGGTAGGGTTGCCTCTCTCATCTCTCTGAAGAGAGAAAAAGCTGATTGAAAATCCTGACACGTCATAGAGGCATCAATTAGGGCATCAAAGTCGTGTGAGTCTAACTGGAGACCAGCAGCATTTATCTCTGCCACAAGCTGTGCAGCCTCGGCAGTTCTCTGTTCCTTACAATAGGCTCTCAATATACAAGAGTAAACACCTAAACTAATAGAAGCTCCCTGTGCGGACATTTCATCGAGCATGTTGTGCGCCTTGTCTAAGTGACCTAACTCCACACATGCATTCATTAACCCATAACCAACTGAGCAATTTGGTAACATGCATTTACTAAAGGCCTCTAATTCTTGCGCTTGAATAATCAAAGAAGCTAATCCTTTGGTTTTACCATTGTTTATAAAGGAATTAGCAATCTCAATGTAAGTGTCTTGGTTGAATATATTAGACTCATCCTCTCTCTGTTCTTGCACCGCACGAAGAACTATAGAAGGAACCAATTCAAATGCACCCGATTTGACATACCCACTAATCAAATTAGTGAAGAACACCATTTTATTTGAATACCGCAATGCATCCAGTAACTTATGTAACTCATCAATTCTCTGCTCATTCCCTGTTACAGCATATAAATACGCAAGAGATCCAAAACTATTCAAATCTGGCGATAATTCCAAGCTAGACATTACCTCGAGCACCTTCTCTGCATCTGAAACCGACCCGAGAATTTTACAACACCCGTCAAGAACCCGATTACAAATCTCCAAATCAGGCCTCATGCAATCCATCCTCTCATCCAATGCAACTCTACAATTCTCCACAAAAACTGGCAAGAATGCGCAAAAAGTGGCATCGTTCCTCTCAGCCATTTGAAGCACCACTGGGCCCCAGATGGTAAAAGCCGGGAAACGCCGGTTTTTCAACATTGCATGAAACAGCGCAAGAGCAGGAGGCAGAGTGTTACTCCCAGCAAAGGCTCGAAAGAGACCAGAGAACGTGTCGAAAGAAACCGAAAGAGGTGATCTTTCGAGGATGTAGATAGCTGCAGCAAATGCGCGTTTGAGAGAGAGGCGGTCGGAGAGGGAGGCAAGGTGGGAAATGAGAGAGTCGGAGAGGGAAGGGGAGGAAGGAAGAAGGGAGAGAGAAGAGAGGGACTTGAAACAGCGCCATGCTTCGTCGGTTTGGTGAGAGTGGAGAGAGGAGAGGAGAGAGGATTCGAGAGAGGCTTGGGTTTGTGGGGAAGGAGAAGGGGAAGAAGAGGAAGGAGAAGTGGGAGAGGAAGTGGAGGTGGGTTTGATGGGGTGAGGTTGGCGAAGAGGGAAAATGGAAGGCTGGAGGAAGGAATAGAGAATGGGGATTTCATCGGAGGAGGAAGAAGAGGAGAAATGGAGGCGATGGAGGGAAGAAGAGAGCGAGAGAAGAGATCGCCGCATTGGATTGGAAAGAGACTGTAAAACAAAAGTAGTCAAAACTCAAATATACTACACGAATTCGTATCCTCTTAATATTGCATTGGATTGGACCATTCGATATATTTTAAGATCCGTGGAAACTAGATCTGCGTTAATATCGAAGGGCCGGCGTTAAAAATAGACGGTCGGATTGACTCCGTTTAAAATCAGACAGCCGAAATGAATTAACCCACAAGATGTTCTTAATGCATCTAGACCACTCGATCCACGTTAAAATCCGTATAGACTAAATTTGCATTAATATTGAAGGGGCCGGTGTTAAAATCAAACGGTTAAATTATATTCGTTAAAAATCAGACGGCCGAGATGAATTAACTCACAAAATGCCTTGTTGAGGATACGTGTTCACACTCAATCTCTAGAATTCGCATTTTCTGAGATATGTGTTTTTCAGGAAAATCTCAACCGTTCAAATACGTTCTTCACGATTCTCAAAGCACAAATCATCTCAGTAACGAATAACTAGAGAGAACAAATTCATCCCTGCGGCCCAGCGACAGGCCTGTATCTTTCTCTAATGATATAAGTTTATTTGTATTTTGCTAAGGGAAGGCATGGCCCATTGCTTATTGCTTCGGCCCGCACAAGGCCCACTGAAATTTTCACGTATACCCTTAAAAAATTCTGAATTCTATATTTATCCTTGTAAATTCGTAAATATTATATTTACACTTTTAAATTTCATAAACTAAGAAATTTATCCAATTTAATTCATGAGTTTTCAAAATTTACAAGGGCAAATACAACATTATGAATTGTACTTGTGAGTTTTATATAAGAGAAGAAATGCACAGCTTCAAGTTTTTTGAAGAGTATACATGAAATTTCTCCAAAGAAGAAAGATAATAATTAGAAACTAGAAACATAATGCAAATTATTTTTCAAATGAATTAACCACATCTACCAAATTAATTTATGCTTTTGTTTTTCAATTACAATTATGTGCCACATCTACCAACAAAACCAAACAACTTCATGTTGTAATTAATCAAGCGGTTGTTAGCACATAGCATCCAATTATTGAAACCAAGAGTAACAAAATAAAATATATTATATTGCCCTTAACTTGTTATACATTACTTGAATATCACTTCATAACAAGTTTTCATAAACTTTTTTATATTTGGTAACTAATTAATTTTCATTTAACTTCGTATGGAATAATTAAGCAGGTAATAATGAGTAATGAGTAGATCATTAAAAGAGGGGCTTTGATCAACTGCATGAAAAGTTGGCTGTATCATGTATAATCGCCCTTACATAAGCAAAGTCATCATGCATGATACATATCCCTTTATAAAATGCTAGCCAACTATCTGTATATATAGCATTCATCATCTATATAATTATCACAGTTTGAAAAATCTTGAAACGTAAAATATAAAAATGCTAAACATATTGTATGAGTTTACAAAAATAAAAGATAATAATAAACGAAGAAGATATTGGAGGATAACCATTAATTAATAATAAAACCACAAAAAAATAAAAAAAAAATATAATACAAAAATGATTATTTAAAATTCACCAAAGATTCATTCAAAGAATACTAGATATTTAAATAAAACATTTAACCTCGGAAGCATGGTCGTTTTTTTTTTTAGTTATATATACTGGATTAAAAGCAAGATAGTAGTGTTTTTTTAGTTATACTGGATTAAAAGCTCACAGTAATTCCCAAATTAGATTGCAACTGATTGAGACTCAAAAGTATTATTAATTTATCATAGTTCATTTCATATTTGTGGTCATTGACCGGTTTAAATAATCATTTTTTTGTGTTATTAATTTTATTAATTTATCCTTTCTACAAAGGAATTTTAAGTAATAAATTTTTTGTTTTGAACCATGCATAAAAAATTAGATATATATTTTGCAATATCATAGTTTAAGAATTAATGTTGAGATTTGAATCTTAACGATTATATATTGGCATTCAGTTTTATATTATAGGTTAGTTGTCGTTCATTGTGTCTACTATTCAATTTATTTATGTAACTTTTTTTTATTTATATTATAGGGTGCTAAAATCTGAGAATGAAATCAAATTGAGCACATGATAGAAGGCCAAAAGAGGTAAGTATTTTAGTTTATACGTTTGTCTTATATTATTAGCTCGGTACAAGCCTCTTATATTCTGTGAGCACTTTTGAACTTTTGATAACCTGGGGTATTTATATATCAGTGAAATGTTTTTCATGTTATAATTAGATAATTTTTTTTTTTTAAGATTGTGTATTTAATTCTTCTGAGATATTTTTTTTTCATTTTACATTAAATTGCAGTGGAGTCCTTTCATTGTTGTGATAACCAAAACACATGTCAAATTAACTTGTGAATTTTCAACACTATTATTTTCTCGATTGAATAATATTAACATGTTTGTTTGTTCCAATCAATGTAATAAAACACGGTTTTATGTGACACATATGCGTATGCACTCCACAACCACATAAAATTAGACTTTGCCGGCTGCATATTAGATATTTTGTTTATTAAATAAAATTCAAATTCTTTTGAATCCAAATAATATTATTAATTGAAGCGGATCGGATATTTGGTAATAACCGGAATTCAATCTAACTTTGAACCCAGGCAGAGTCCAATTGAGTGGTTTGGTAAGTAGTTGGCAGCTTCTTTTATAGAGTAGGGAGCAATGCTTTTTTTTTTTTTTTTCGTTCAGGTGTTGTGGACTAAAACAATGGAAGTTCTTTTCCGGACAGATGCTTTTCTCATATGTGACACACATGGGAAGTTCTTTTCTGTTAGGTCCTGTTCGGCCGCTCTACTGTTCCCGCGGGAAAAAGAAATTCAATTGAATTTTTTCCTACGTGAACAATAATTTTTAGTTCAATTCCCGTTCCCATGCTCATTTCCAATAGCCTGCCGAACAAGCCCTTATCTAGACAGAAACGATGCACAAGTTCTTTTCGCTGGACCATTATGATCTGTTGGAAGAATTTATTATTTTATTACCAATCAAAGAATGTTGGACCAATATAAAAAATGTTCAACATGGTTCGGCCTATGATAAAGAACATAAAGAACTTTTATTCGAAGCTGAATAATTTTTACCGAATTCTTTCATTATTTTATTACTATTTTATTTAATTGCTTCATGATAAAACTGCATATATAAGTTTGCATGAAAATCCTCATATGCGGCCACATATTGCATATGCAGTACGCGGTAGCCTTCCACACACAACAAACTGCATACTACAAAGTATAAGACTTGTCCGTCTGTTTTTACAGACTGACATGATAGACTTGCCAGTGTTAATTATTTAATGGTACAAGCTTAACAAAACTCATGTATTAGTTGTAAATAATGCTTCAAGCAAAAAGAAAAGAAAGAGAGTGGTTTCAAACTTTCAATTAGATTTCAGCTTTTTAAAACAAAATTTTAGGTTCCACTTTGAAATGCACTGAGAAAAAGTGTTTGACAGCTTGTAGTATTGAAGTGATTGACATGTCAAATAGTTCATTTCATTTGGTGTGTTTATCCTGGAACTGGTAACAGGCTCTTCAGTTTGAATCGCTTTTTTTACCATTAGTTTATGTACTCATCTGGTCCGAATTGTATCAGGAGCATTTCAGTCCACGCAAAAGGTCAGATATCAAACTATTAGGGCCTGTTCGGCGGGCCACTGGGAATGGGAATGGGTATGGGAATTGAACTGTGAGTTACTGTTCATGCGGAAAAAAAAAATTCAGTTCAACTGAATTTTTCTTTTCCCGTGTGAATAGTAACTAGCGGGAAGTCGGCCGAACAAGCCCTTATTGTATCTATTTGTGTAATGAGTAAAAAGAGAAGAGCGCTAAGAGTTGAGAGAAATATTAGATAAATTTAAGAGTTTAGGGGTATATAAGAAATTAGAGAAGTTTTGAGGTGTGTACGAAAAATTAACCCAATTTTATAAAATAAATGGGACTTAAAATTGTCATCCATATAGTAATTTTATCTTCAATATTATATATTGTAATACAAGTTTAAAGGTTCTTTAGATTTTTTTTTCTAAAAATATATAATAAATTCCATGCCACAAATTAATTATGCTTCTTAATTTATCTAAAATATTAACGTTCTATTTGGAATAGCACTTCTTGTGTCTCTTTCTATGAATTTAATTTATTTATTTAGATCAAAAGGTTGAAATGTAAAAAAAAAAAAAAATACCCTTTTTTGGGGGTCAAAATAGCAACAAATTGGAGTCAAATTCTATGAATATTAAATTAGATGTCATTTTCATGAAGAAGTAGATATCCGACGGCTCAAATCATTAAGTTCAGATTCATGCGCAATATGTCAGACATTATCATGTTACACGGTCAATAGTCAAATAATAAAACAAAGCACTCGTAATAAAAATTAAAACATACATGACATCTCTTTTAATTCAGCAAAAATGCAAATCCAATAAAAATATAAATAATTCTATTACAGGTACCATATATGATATATAGGAATGCAATATACAATTTCACCAATTTACAACGCCCGGAATCCTAAGCTCTAATTTAATTTTGAGCTATATAAGCAACAATTTCATCAATTTCCACCCTAAATCCTAAACTCTAACACGTCAATTCTAATTTAAATTTACTTCCGAAAATTAAATTGTAAATATAAAACTACAATTTTAGTTACAATTTGGCCTCGTTGAGTAGAAAAGGGAGATTTAGATTTAGATTTTCGCACCCCGTCCATTTAAAATATAAGAAATGTAAATCGCTGTCTTTGACAGCGTTTTTACATAGAAAAATTGTTAATTTTGACAATATTTATCTATGATAAAAAGTTGTCTTTTTGACATGATTTTTTTAGATGAAAAACATGTCGAAGACATTGATTTTGCTTGAGAATTAGTTTTTGATCTAGTAACAAAGACAATATTATTCATATGTGATGTTACATGTTCGAAACTCAAATATAAAAATACCTTCTGAATATTAAATAGTTGAATAATTTAATTTCCAATTTAAAAAAGAAAAAAAAATGAATATCGATTTTGCTATATCAAGATTGAGTAATGTTGTAAAATGCGGTTTTGTTCATGCATGCGGAAGGCTACTGCATACTGCATATGCGGTATGCGGCCGCATATGCGGAATTTCATGCGGACTTATATATGCGGATTTTAAACTATATATTAATTTTATTTCACTCAAAACATGCAATATATTCCCATTAAAATCATTCAAACAATAAATTCGCACATATGCGGACCAATATGCGGACATATGCGGCTCAATCGCACATATGCAGACCAATATGCGGAAATATGCGGAAATATGCGGCCTAATATGCGGCTGCATATGCAAAACCGCATATTTGAGACCGCATGGAAATTTTTACGCGAAATCGGACTGCATACGCATATACGGCTGCATGGACCGCATTTTACAACACTGAGATTGAGTGTATTTGATGCGAGTTAAATTTTTTTTTTTTTAAAGTTACATACAAAATATCGGATATACTATATAGGTTAAAAAGTAAAATTCATAGATTTGGGTGCTGAGTGAAATGGTGAATAAAAAATTTATAGCAAAGTTGAAATCTTTGGTAAAATTTATGCAGAACTTGATGGGTTTGGCAGCTAGCATGTGGCTGCTTCCGTGATTCCGCGCATATGATCACATCTAAACTCTCTCATGTTATGTGTTTGCAATAATGCATGGCATCGTACCGACGACTTGACTTGACTTAAAAATCAGTTCAAGCAAGCATTTTTGTGGTCTGGTTTTTCTACAGAGAACCGATTTTTTTTTTTTTTGTTACCGTTTCACACACACAAAAAAAATTAAAACAGAGTTGACATGGCTTTAAAAAAAATTCCAATAATATCTGTTGCGCAGATTTAAAAAACATTTTAATAATATCTGGTGCAAAGATAATATTTGTGTACCACCTTTGTAGTACGTACGCAAGCATTATTATGTTTTTGGGTGGTGCACAAATAATATCTATACGCTAAATAATATTAGAAAAAATTTTAAATTCATGTGAACTTTATTTTTTTTAATTTCAAAACGGTAACTAAAAAAATTTCGCCACGAGTGTCAAAATTGTTATTACGTACTCTCTCTTTTCTTGAGGGCCCTCTTGCTATTTTGGTACTCCATTGGAATGGTAAAATTTATGTTCTTCTAAGCACTCCTAGTAACATTTGACTATGTGTATGATTAAGTTTTTTTCTGTAAAAATTCGATTGGGTTCAGAGAAATTTCATAATTAGCTCGCTCAATCTTGGATCGTCATGATCAAGTTCTAGCTTGATTTAGCTTGACCGTTTCGACATATCTTTGCAAGAAAAAAAAAAAAATCAAAGTTCGTTTACTATTCATTTCATGCATATCATGAGAGGATAAAGGTCGTTGCAAGAAGATGACATAAAAAATTTGGGTTGTGGTCCATGTGTGGCTCACAACAACAAATTGACCAAAAATCTATCTATGCATGACTGACACTACAAACAAGCTGACTTGGCTCTAATTGACTCGATCGACTTGACTCGTTATGGCATGAGATGAGTTTAAGCTTTGTCTAACTTAATTCGACTCATTAATTAACAATCGATTCTATATGAAATAGTTCTAGACAACGTTATACTTTTTCAGTTGAACCGACTGATTTGAAATGTATGGAGCTAACAGCCCATTTAAGTACAAAGAATGAGATCAATTAATTTCTATTTTTAATTATTTTTTAATTTTTTGTATGATTTACTTTATAATTTATAATAAAATATTATAGTATTGTAAAATTAATTCTTATTCTCTAATTTTTTTTTATAAAATTGATCTTATATTTTAAATGCTACAGATAAAAATCGGATAATTAGGCTAAAAGTAAAAATCATGGGTCAGGCAGAGCAACGTGGTGAATAAAAAAAATTCAAGCAGAGAAGTTGAAATCATTGGTGAAATTTACGCGTTAAGGTAAATTCCAGCAGCTAGCATGTGAATGATTCTGCACATATTAATTATTTGATGTGACATATCAAGAAAAAAATCTGCTGTTATTCCAAAGGATAACAGAACTGTTGTTCAAATCTCAGTCGTTGATCTTTGTTAAGATTTGCATATAAAAATAGAATTTTTTTGGAGATTCTTACATGGAAAACTTTGAATGGTTGAGATAGAAATAACAGGGCTCTGTTATCCTTTGGAATAACAGCAGATTCATTCCGAACATATCAACAGTGTTTTGTAATAATGGCTCGTACTAACTTGACTCGACTCAAAAATGGATTAAAGCAAAAGCAGTCCTGTTGCCTGGTTTTTCTCCATCTACTTTCTGCACGAGAGTAAGAAAATTGTTATTGCCCTCTTATTGCTCTTTGAAATCGACTTCCGAGATCTCAATGGCGGTGGGACTTATTGTCGGTGGCTGGTTTGCAAGCACGGTCATCTCCAAGCTGATTAACGAGCTCATCGAGTATGCCAAGGAGCAAAAGAAGATGCAATTGGGGCTGAAGGACGAGCTGACACGGCTTGAGAAGGCCCTGCCAAAGATCCAAGCGGTGGTGAATGCCGTAGACCAGGGGCTGATCAGGGAGGAGAATCCGGCACTGGAAGAGTGGCTATGGCAGTTCAGGGACGCTGCCGACCAAGCTGATGACGTGATGGACGAGATAAAGTACAACTATGAGAAGGAAAGAGCACTGAAAGCTGAGAAAAACAAGGTAGACAAGGCTGTCACTAATTTTAAAACTTTTTTTTTACGTGCGGTCAAGAAGGACCCCTTTTTAAATAGGTTGAAGAAGGCTGTGAAAGCAATGGATAAGGCTGCTACTGAAATTGTTGTGTTTTACACACTCGTGCAAGGCTCCAACAAGGACCAAATGGAGATGGTTAAGTTGGCCAACAATAGCCGTCAAACTAGTTCAGTATTGAATGTGCGAACTCATGTATTTGGTCGGGAGGAAGAGAGAGAGAATATCATTAAGAAGTTGGTGAACCCCGTTTGCAAAACAGAGGGAAATAATTTTGCAGTGTTATCCATTATAGGGGTTGGTGGGGTTGGCAAGACTACTCTTGCTCAACTTGTGTATAATGATCCGACTGTGACACAACATTTTGAATTGAGAATGTGGGTTTGTATTTCTAACAACTTCGATGTGGAATTGCTTACAAAGAAGTTGTATGAATATGCTTTCGAGAAAAAAGCAGATTTTGAGAATTTTGCATTGATGCAAACGAAACTTGTAGAGAGGTTAAAGTCTCAGAGATTTTTGGTTGTTTTTGATGATGTCTGGAATGAAAATGATAAACTAGGATGGGAAAAGCTCGTAGCTCCCTTAAAACATGGAAAGAGTGGGAGCATGATATTATTAACAACTCGAATGGAAGAAGTTGCTAAATTGGTTGGACCTAATGTAATGGATTCAATTATTTTGGAGCGTTTGAATGAATACGATATGTGGAATCTTTTCAAAGAGTGCGCTTTTTGGGGTGAAGACCCCGATTATCATAAAGAGTTGGTAGAAATTGGAAGAGATATAGTGAAAAAATTAAAAGGGTCCCCACTGGCAGCAAAGACAGTGGGAGGGATATTATGCACTGATCTGAGCGAGATACATTGGAGAAGTATTTTAGAAAGTGAGTTATGGAGCATAGAGCAAAAAACACATAATTATATCATGCCAGCTTTGAGATTAACATATCAATATTTATCGCCACATTTGAAACCATGTTTTTCATTTTGTAGCATATTTCCCCAAGATCATGTCTTTCTTAAGCATGATTTAATTAACATGTGGATTGCTGTGGGTATGGTGCTCCCGAGAGTCAATGGCACAATGAGACCAGAGGATGAAGGGTCCATATACTTTGATGATATGGTAAGTAAATCAATTTTCAAACGTGCCTGTGCCAAAGAAGATGAATTTGTCATGCATGATTTGATACATGACCTGTGTATATTTGTTTCTCAAGGTGAATGCTTGAGAACTAGTACAAGTAAAATGGAGTACATTCCAAATACAGTTCGCCATTTGTTTGTGCATATCGATAGTTCTTGTGGGTGGAGCATTTCTGGTTTGAGAAACTTGCGCACTCTCATCATAAATGTTGATTCTCATCATCAACCCGATTCACTTGTTACTGAAATGCTGAAAGGAATGGAAAAACTTCGGCTTTTAATATTGTCTGCTGATAACTTGAGTGAAATTCTTGAGTGTGTTAATAAGTTGTTGCACCTCCGTTACTTACATATTGATTCATCTGTTAATGATGTATTATTTCTAAAATCAGTGTCAAGACTTTACCTTCTAGAAACCATGGTTTTTGGAATGTGGCCCATTCAACTAAAACAAGGGAATACCTGGGGTAGGCTTATTAATCTGAGGCATATCACTACAAGAGTTGGATTTTCGTGGTTTCGCAGCATTGCTAGTACAGGAAGGCTCATTTCACTACAAGAGTTGGATTTTGAAGTGGGCAAGGATGATGGATATAAAATATGCGAGCTAAGTGATATGAAAGAGCTTCGGAAGTTAACAATTAGTTGCATTGAAAATGTTGGTAGTTGTGAGGAAGTTGAACAAGCCAACTTGAAAGACAAAATCAATCTTAATAAACTGAGTTTAATATGGGGGTTTCCCAGAAAACCAAATAACCCACATATTAATGAAGATGTGCTTGATCACCTTGAACCACATCATGGCTTGAAGGAATTGAGAATACTTAGATACAAGGGTATTGGAAGACCTACTTGGTTCACAACACAAGCTCTTTCAAACCTTGTACGTTTAACAATTGATGAGTGTACTTTTGAGAACTTACCTTGTTTGGAGGAACTTCCTCGCCTTAAGTTCATAGATTTTCTGAATATGGATGCAATAAAGGTGATTATTCATGAATTCAACCTGTCATCAGCAGTAGATGCCTTTCCATCTCTGGAAGATCTCTCGTTTCGTCATATGGAAGAACTAAAAGAATGGTGTCTGGCAAAGCAACCCAATAAATGGATGCCGTGTTTGAGAAAACTCACTGTTGATCGTTGCCCAAAGTTGCAAGTTTTGCCTCCTGTTCCTGCTGGCATAAAAGAGTTGAGTTTTACAAAATTGGGATTGAAAACTCTTCCAAATTTTTGGAATGATCAAAGCAAATCAGGGAGTTCATCAGATCTTGTTGATATGTCAATAAGTGATTGTGAAAATATTGTATCATTAAATGAAGGTTTGCTCCAAAACCCAGAACGATTTGAAAACCTTGAGAAACTGGAAATTGCTTATTGTGAGGAACTGATGAACTTGCCACCAGGAGGTTTCAATAAATTTATTTCGTTGAAGGAATTGCATATAATTGCATGTCCAAAGATAGTAGTTCAGGAAGAATGTTTTCTCCCTTCTACATTGCAGAGTCTCCATATTTACTCATGTGGTCATTTAGATACAACTTTGTCAAAAGCTCTTGAAAATGTTCATTCTCTTATTACATTGGAATTAAGGGATTGTGAAAATATTACAAGTCTTCCTCCCAAAGAAGTGTTTAGCAGATGGAAAACACTAAAAAGACTATCCTTCGATGATTGCCCGAACTTGGTATCCCTGGAGAGCTTACTTGGCCTCTCTTATATAGAATATCTGGGAGTTTGTGGTTGTCCTAAGTTATCTCAAGCAATTGCTTCTTCATTACCATTGGAAAAAGATGAGACTGAAATAATGGAGCATGGCACCACGCAAACATCAGATCGAAATGATGAGTTCAACAATTGGTTCTTGGCATGTTCAAGAAGAGCACTCTCATTTTTCCAGAGTCTCTTATGCACTTTTTTCTATTTGGTTTTAAGAATGTTCATGCCAAAATTGATGAAATCCGTTTCAACTCAACCACCAAAACAAAGTCCAAGCACTCAGGAAAAACCTCTGCTCTTTGCGGATAAGATTTACATAGATGATCCCTTGCTTCTTTCTATAGAGCCATTAAGGAGACTCTCTGCTGTGAACGAATTGACCATTCGCGATCGAGATTGTTCAAAGTTGCAGTCACTGCCAGAACTGCCACTAATTCACCAAGAGCTACGTGTTCTTCAATGCTCTCCTGAGTTGCTGATGAGGTGCAAAGAATCAGGTCCAGATTGGCATAAACTTTCTCAAATACCTGTGGTTCATATTTCTGCTGACTCATTTATCGTGGTATGAGTCTTCTCTCTTCAATTCATTTGCTTTTCCATTTATAAATATAATTAATGTTAACATATATACCTATCATTTGTTTTGGTACTTCATCGGTACTGGTCAAGCTATGAATTGCACCAACTCTTTCAATTGTCAAGTTAGGACTATTACAAATCTTATCCTTATGTTTGGCAAATATTGATTCTTATTAATGCACATATTTTTACGTCTATGTAAATTTGTACTATATATCTGAGAAACAAAAGGTGCATGCCACTTATCCTTACTCTTTACCAAGGCTGAAGTAAGTCCCGGTTACAGCACTGAGATTTGTTGGATTATTAATCAAACGTTGGACTAATATGTAAAATAATTTTGTATTGTATACTGTCAATTTTATACTCTATTAAAGTTGTCATATGCGTTATATAATATATTGAGTATTAATGTGTTATATAGGGTGTGGACCTTTAATGTGTAGAACTTAAGAGGTAATATTCAATTTTGTGATGGGTTGAATTGAATAATTACCATATTAGGCAGCCAAGGATTCATTGGATTGTATATATATATAATTTGGTCCCCATAATACAAGGCCTAATGAGGAATTATATTCTCTTATCCCATTAGAGATATATGTGAGAGACTTTGGAGAAAGAAGAATAAATGAGACTCTCTAAAAAGCCTTGATATTCTAGAAGAATCGAATCGGTGGTGCTCTCTCGCTAATGGATTAAGGTACGCTTCTGCACTTTAGTTTATATTCAACACAGATGGTCCTACGGTGATTGGCGATGGTTTTCGTCGGATCCAACAAGATTCTCTTATATTATGTTGGTTTTACATATGCTTAAGGTGGAACTGTAAATAGCAATTGAACTTTCTTTCTTATGTTTAATTATTACTGTAGAGCGAGGCTATGGTATATGCATATTACCGATCAACCCGTGCTATGGATTCATATCTCTATTTTTAAAGTTAAAAAAGTCCATCCGAGATGTTAAACATGTTCTCCATATGAAAATGTATTTGCAGATCAAATTTTATATTTTTGGGAACTTTTTAATTATCTTTTTAAATAAGTAGAAAACTGCTGTTTTTGGATGGTCCAAAATTTTCAAATTAAGTCCTTTTCTATCTATTTAAAAAATAGTAAATAAGTTTTAGAAATGTAAACTGGATTGTAAGTACATTTTCATATGAAAATCATGTTCAACGTTACAGATCAATTGTTTGGACTTAAAAAATAGAGATATGAATTCATAGTGCGGACCGTTGTGCAATATGCAATATTATTTTATATATCTTAAGTTTCTAACTATAAATTAAAACTGTTTTTGCAGATTGGTTAGATCGCCATACACTAGATTTTCTCCTTTTTAACCTTGTAAAATGAAAAAAAAATGTAATAGGTATATGTAACGGCTGCTCCGCCGAGAAGGAATGAATCATGGAATAGTGGAATTATTGCTTGGGATGGCCGACTAAGCCACCTCCTGGAGAGGTGTTCAGGCCCATGGATTAGTTCCTTCGGGAGATACCACGTTAAAAAATCGATTGTTCTCTTTCTCTATTTTTTAGTTTTGCTTTTGTACTTTGAAGCTAAACTAGCATTGCTTCAGTAATTATCTGTGTGTTGCAATCTTTCCAGTTTGTGTGCGCTGTAGCTGGTTTCGTATTATATAAAGCAAACAATTTAATTGGATGGAATGGTTATGTTGATAATATATATTTATCAATGTATGTATGTAGGAAACTTAGCAGCAGGGTTTTCTTTCTGGTTTTCATTTATTTTTTTCAGTTCCAATACTGTTTTCAAGACATTATAATCATTCTTTCTGAAGGAAATACCACCATCAGTGTTGGCCATTAGTAAGGAGAGGCTTCAGATTTCTGACGAATTTTATTTTTTTAATTTATAGGTTAATTTCGTTTTGGTGTTATATTTTCTGTGGTAAATTAGGTGTCTCAGGCAACTTCAAATACTTTCTTCGTTTACTGATATATTATACTTCTTAGATACATATTGTTTCTATATGTCCATTGAAAATACAACTAATGGGCTTTCAAAATTGCACATTTTATCAGGAAGAAAATGTAATTTACAAAAGGCCAAAAGGAAAACAAAAGTTACAAATCAGAAAACGAATGGAAATTTAGAAATGATCAAGAATTCTGTACCAGTATTTGTCAAAAATAGCAGAAATTTTGATCCAAAATTGATCTGTAGTAGACTCACATGCAAAAAACAAAATTGTCAACAATCTTTCGTAATTGATTAATCTATATATGTAACAGAAACAAATTATATGGCGACTGAGAAACTCATCTCTTTGAATCTGCAGCCTTTGCATATGACCCAGGGGCACGTTTGTAAATTTGTTCATGGTAAAAAAATTCTGGTAAGAATAGATGCTGTTCACTTTGGCTTCTCATTCTTTGCATATAGGAAGGGGAAGTTTGTAAATTTATTCCTTGTATTTCTCTCCTACTTTTAAATTAGTACTAATTCATATTTTTATTTTGTCCCTCGACTGTAATTTATTTCTTCAAAACAAATTAGACATTCTTCATGAGGTTGATTATATAATAGGAATTATTTTGTCAAAATAATGGTCAATTAATCAATTCCTAATACATATTTAAGTCATAAGCTTCATGTGTGAAACATGACTTCTCAGAAAAAAACATTTCAAAAAAAATTCATGTTTAACTTGTGGTGCCTATAAATGGGTAGTCCTTAAATTGATCAATCCTGAAGAATTTTACTTTCTTTTATTTTATTTTATTTTATTTTATTTAGGGCATTTTATAAACCGTATTCAATTATATTGAATCTGTTTTAAACTTTTTGTAAAAATAAGTTTCAGATTGAAACCTAAACTTATGCAAACATTATCAATAAAACAAATATAATGACTAAGATCCTGATTTTCCCTAAAAAGAAAACAGCTCTGATCTCTGCTCTCTGCAATTAAGACCGTTCTAAGTAATATCGGGTTACTGGTACTCGGGTGAGCACCTATGTCTCCGAAGATCCGCAACCACTTACTGTGCTCTATGTAATATTTTTTTATTTTGGTAAAAGTCGGTTGATGCCTACTAGTTTCATTAAAAAAAAAACAATTCAACAGAAGATTAGTACAAACAGCTGGTACACAACTTCTGAAAATGTGTAGTGCTTTTGTATTTTTCAATTACCAAAGGTTACAATTTATAGTTTTAATTGTCCTTTTCAGTTTTCACTTTGATCAATGGGCTAGAAACAACCAAAAAAATCTCTCAATAAACCTATGAAAACATCCAACTCTCGAGATGATGTGAGATAAAAGGGAGGGGCAAAACTAGAAAATTTAGATTGAGAGCTGAGAGTAGAACTAGGGTGCTCCTAAGTTCACCAAACTTCTTGTGAACTTGATTCTAAAATATATCGAATCGACTTTAAACGATGAATCCAAACCGTTGAAACTCTTCTACCTAATAAGTGATGCGTCTACATGTGAAAATTTTAAAGTTTCGAATTAATTTAATATAGAGTCAAGTCATCAAAAGTTTAAGGTTTATAAATTAATTTTAATGCATTCATTTTTTGGACTCCTTTGACCACTTGATTCTATATTAAATTAATTCGAAACTTTAAAATTTTCACCTGTAGACGCATCAATCATTAGGTAGAATGATTTCAACGGTTTGGATTCATCATTTAAAGTCGATTCGATATATTTTAGAGTCAAGTTCACAAGAGGTTGGGTGAACTTAGGAGCACCCTAGTTCTACTCGAGAGCTGAAATGTAAAATACACAATTTGCAAAAATGCATATAAAAAGTTACTGGAATTTGAACAAAATCTCCACAATCACAATATGAAATTATAACCACCAGTCCACAAGAAAAAAATTTAACATTTTAAGATGGGAGCTGAACTATAGAACAATTAAATAAAAAATTCAATTAAAATTTAGGCACATAATTAAAAATTTTAGAAGCCGCAATTTCCCTTGAGATATCTCAACTTTTGAGTTGATACGTGTACAAATCTGAACCGTTTAACATGCATCTTGAAGCAACCTATTTTCTATTAGGACAACCCCTGAATCTGTATAGACACAGTTTAAAATTTGGCCCATATATCCATCAACTCAAAAGCTGAGATATCTCATAGCATTCTCTCTAGCACGCGAGAAGTTGTAAATGACAAGCAAAAATACTAATTTTTCTTTGTTTTTATTGGGCTCGTGATGGTTATTAGAAATTTGATTGTGCAATGAATTAATACATTCTTGAGCCACCTTAATTACACCTGGCAGCTAATGTCACTGATCAGCTGTTGAAGGAAGAAGATAAGAATTTTTTTAAATTAAGGAAGCTGTAGGATATATATGGGCCAAAGAGTAGCCCGCCTTAAAAACCAGCCAGTGCCGGCCCCTGCTCAGCACATTTTCCTTGTCAAACTGCCGTGTCGCCTCAACTGTATCGGCTTAGTTTGCAACCGGGAACTGGCCTCTGTGCCTGTGCTGGACCCACTCCCCCTTCCGGGGCTTCTCTATTTCTTCACCACATTTTGACTTTCATGAAACCGTCTTCTCCATCTTAGTAGAATAATAGCACAGCAGCAGCAAAGGAAAAGCAAAGCAAAATCAATAAGGTAAGTTCATTGGCTGACACGTTAAAAGATGTAAAACCCGGCATCTGACCTAGTAGAGAGATATGGAATAGAGTCATATTTATATTATACCGAGGAGCTACTTGAAATAGAAAAGTTAAGATGAGCAAATGATACAGCCCACAGGCCTGTATCTTTCTCTCATTCTTTTCTGATTGATATTAAAGTTTGTTTGTGTTTTGATAAGGTAAGGCATGGCCCGTTGCTTATACCCTTCAAAAGTTTGAGAATTATATATTTCTCCTTGTAAATTCATAATATTATACTTACTCTTCTAAATTTCAGAAACCTACAAATTTATCCAATTTATTGTCTTTTCTATTAAAATGAGTAAATTGGTGAGTTTTTAAAATTTTAAAGGGTAAATATGATATTATGAATTTTAAAATGAGGAAATTAGCAAGCGATTGAGTACTGATACAATTTATCTATATACAAAAAGATTGTCGATTGTCAACAAGGGATTGAAAAATATAAAATATAGTACAAAATATTAACAAATTATAAAATATGATCTCCAAACACACTTTAGTGTAAATATCATGTTTATCGGTTCGAATCAACTGTAAGAATTTAAAAAACTGAGATACATAATATAAGTCACAATGTAAGTTTTAATTTGCAAGTATATTTTCATACAAAGATCATGTGTTGAATGATTCATTGATTGGTTTAAGGCCGAAAGTTGACATGCATGTGGCGCTCGAAATCTGCATCAAACAAAACACGGGGATGTTTGGCTTGGGCCTCCTTAAGCCTCATTAAGGCTAAAGGAGCCTATTTTAGCTTCCTTAGCCGTTTAATTCTGTCAAACACTAATTTCTTAGGTCAGATTAAGACAACTTTCTTTAGCCTCATTTTGCCTGGATCTTAATTCCCTGCTTCTTTTTTAAGACACCTTCTCCCTTCTTTTAGCTTTATTTAGCTATCTTAATCTCCTGTTCATTTCTTTAGATTACCAAACAATTTCTTCTTAGTGCGGATTAATATTTAATCTCTCTTGTGTTACTGAAGAACACCTTAACTTGTGGATTGATGTCCCCATTAAATTTTTTGGTAAAAAGGCTAAAGCCCATTTCATTCAAGAAATATAGTTAACTCACATAACCTCCTCGATCATGTTCTAGTAAGAAAAAGTAAATATATATAACCCTAAACTTTGTCAACAAAATAGACATCTCTAATTGATATATCCAATCAAAAAGAGAAAAACTAAGATAAGCATCAATACTAAGCCACTCAATGGAGTTAAGGCACAGTTTATGTCCCCATGAATTACACCCGACTGATGCAAAAACGCAAGCCCGCGAGCCACACCGAGCGCAATCAAGTGACGCATTGGCCAATTAAGAATGTGACCGTCATGGTGCGACTCTTCCTGCAGCAACATAGCAATTAAGATTGTCATTTGGCAATCAAACATCCGGTGGTGGCCCCGCGTAGTACCCACAAAGGACAGTTAAATTACGGTACTTCACTCTCAGTAACGTATACCATTCTTTTATGATTGATCACGTATACCCTTCAAAAGTTTCAGAATTATATATATTTCTCCTCATAAATTCATAATATTATATTTTTACACTTCTAAATTTAATAAACTCACAAATTTATCCAATTTATTGTTTTTTCTATTATAATGAGTAAATTCATGAGTTTTTAAATTTTAGAAGGATAAATATGATATTATGAAATTTAAAATAAGATTTAAATTACATCAAGATTTTGTACGAGTTAAACAGAAGAAAGATGATGATGACAAAGTACAAACATAACGCAAGCATGTCAAATGAATTTACCACATTACCAAATTAATTTATGCTTTTGTTTGTCAATTACAATAATATTGTAACATATCTACCACCAAAACGAATCAACATCATGTTCTAATTAATTAATTAGCACCGCACCCAATTAACATGTTGGCCGTTGTTTGCAAACAACATCAAATTATTGAAACCAAGAGTAAAACAAAATTATACACACACACACATACATATGTATATATATAGGGATAGGCTATCATGCTTTAGGAAATAAAGATGGTGTTTTACTTCCCGCTTATATCTTCATTTTCAAAGCTCAAATAGTCGATCCGAACTTCTCAACATGATCTTCATATTATATGTTCTTAGAGACCAAACTTTATATATTTTTGAAATTTTTTTTACTATTTTTTAGTATTTTTGAAAATCAGTATTTTTCTGAATTTTTTATTATTTTATTTATTTATTGAAAACCTGTGATTTTCAAAAATTCTAAAAAAAAATAGTAAAAAATAAAAAAATGTGAAATTTGGTCTCCAAGTACATATCAATATGAATATCATGTTGAGCAGTTCGGATCGACTATTTGAGCTTTGAAAATAAAAATATGAGCGGGAAGTAAAACACCATCTTTACTTCCCAAAGCATGCCTATCGCTATATATACTGTCCTTAACTTTTTTTTTTTTTACATTACTTGAAGCACTTCATAACTAGTTTTCATAAACTTTTTTTTTTATTTGGTAACTAATTTTCAGTTAACTTGGGTACTAATGACTAGCTATATCAATAAAAGAGGGGCTCTGTAGATTAAGGAGTTGAAAATTTTAATAATAATCTAAAAGATAAATAGACACTAAAGAAAATATGAGGATAATTTTAAAACAGTATGCATTGAATATTTTTTATGTTTAAATTAAAGGACAAAAATAGTGATACTATAGTGTCAATAAACTTATTTATTGCCTATTAAGTTTATCATCTCACTTTGTATTTACAACCAAGCTTTTCAAAAAAAATATATATATATCATCAATAATTTAGTAGCAGCATCAGTGGGCCCAATATAATGAAAATTTTGAGCCTTCAAATATACACACAAAAATAAGATGGAAGTTTTTTAGGGTCCCCACAACACATTTTGGTTCGGAATATAAAAAGGCCATTAAAATGGACCAGGTAG
This sequence comes from Carex arenaria, assembly GCA_964058825.1. Lineage (NCBI taxonomy): Eukaryota > Viridiplantae > Streptophyta > Magnoliopsida > Poales > Cyperaceae > Carex > Carex arenaria. Next base: position 42,448 of record CAXKVW010000051.1, on the reverse strand, counting down.
TAAAATGCCGATGGCATGAATCTTTCATCTATTTTTTTACTCCTTTATCAATAAAATCTGAAGGCATAACTTCTACATATTTTTTTCTTAAAAATAAATAAATTGCAACACAGTTTGGATGACAAACTTGTTTCAACTGCATGAAAAGTTATTGGTTGTATCATGTATAATGGCCCTTATACAAGCAAAAACATCATGATCAATGACAATTCTACATGGATATATATCCTAGCCAACTATATCTATAACATATATTCGTCATCTAATTATCACAACTTCAAAATTCTCGAAATGTAAAATATAAAAAATGCTAAACATAATGTATGAGTTTGAAAAATAAGAGAAAGCTAATAAACGAAAAAGATATTGGAGGATAACTGATAATAATAAAATCACAAAAAAATCAAAAATAAAGAACTGCTGATTGAAGTCTAACTGATAATTGTTGAACTGCTGACAAAAAAATCAAATATATGATTGGATGGTCCGGATCCAAATTCAAATTTGAGTTATTTTAGAGGATTCAAACTCGTTGTGTAGAGAGAAAGAGCAATAATGGTACGTAGAAGTATAACATACCTGACTGAAGTCTTTGATGATGAGAATGGTAAAGAACTGCTTTATAAATTAGTTTGAGGAAAGTGCATGGAATGAAAATTTTGTGTAACTTTGGAATAGAAGTAAGAAGTTTCTTTCTTTTCACAATTTTTTTTTTGAGGAAAACTCTCTCTTCTCAATTTGTCTGGAGATTATATTATATAGTTGAATCGTCACTGGACTTTCGTAGAGTATTCCTGTTCTACTTCTATTCTAGGATTTTTTTTTAAATAATGGTTGAATATTACCTTCAAAATAAAGTGATGGTTAAATAGTCATTTTATTTTTTTTTACTAATATTAAACTGTATTCAAATGGAAATAATTAATTTTAAAAATTCAATATAAACAAATATATAAATTAAGATGTTATGCCGTATATTTCTCTTTTTTTTATGAGTGCTTCTAATTTAAATATCCAATTTTCAATATTTAGAGCAGAAAGAATATTTTCCCTTTAGTAATGATTCTACCCTTATTCAATATCTTGCTTTAGGGTTGCCCAATCATTAATTAATTATAAAAATGCTTACTAGTCAAATGTCATGATAGAGTTCTCACAGGCTTGCCTAATTGTATAGAAATGGCATTGTTGGGTACCCTCGAGATCTCGAGGAATATATATCATTTGGGTATGCTAGCTTTAAATATTCAGTATTAGATCATTGGATAGGAACGTATTCTATGACTATTGCATAGAACTATAAAATAACTCAGAAAAATTGAATGTTAACTATACTGTGTAGATAGAACACTTAAGAATACATTTTGGAGAACGAGGAAAGAACCCTTAAACTACATGCTTAAAAGGACCCGTTAAGGAAATAGGACCCGTTAAGACAGGCGATCTCAATGGCGATTTGGAAATCTCTTCCTCAAGCTGATGGCTGGCAAAGAGTTATCTCCAGGAGGCATCACCAATTCCTCCGTCAAGAACTGCAAGCTAGTAGCAGGCCGGCCCACAGGAAAAACAAGTTCCCAAGACTCCACTCCAACCACTCACACAATAGCCGTACAAACAACACTATATTTTCTAGTTCAGGTAAGTCTCACCGCACCTACATACCTCATTCCTTTAGCATTAATGGCAGTCAGGGAATTGTCAAGAAACTTGAATGCACAAGTACGGTGGCCGCTCTCTTCCCATGCGCCATCCAATCAAACTTCCAGGCCATTAATGCTTACCACTCAGAAATTCATACATATCACAACCCAGCCAAATTCTCATCTGGTACACTTAACTACCCTCACCCACCAAGACCAACCTCATTAATGGGGAAACATAACTCCTCCAGAATGCCTCCAAACACCATGCCTCCACAAAACAGACACATCCACCCCATCCCTTCCCAACAAAACAGACTCCCTAACCACCCACCCTTAAACTATTCACAAGCAACAAACCCACATGCCTTCATCAACCCAGCTTCGGCCTCCCACCGATTTCAGTCCCCCCCATAGCCCCACTTTGTTGATCAGAATCCGTGGTTGGCCAACACCTCACCGCAACAAGCACAATCACCCCACGCTCATCCAACCATCACCCCAGACCCCCTCCCCCTACCACCCGATCCCTCCAAAGCAGCCTGGAGAGGAAGATGCTACAATTGCCTGGAAAAGGGGCATGATCAGAGTAAATGCACTAGTACAGACAGAGTCTGTGCAATCTGCTGGCAGAAGGGGCATCAAGCCAAGCAGTGCAACCACCCGACTCTATCAAGTAAGTTTGACCCGTTAAAACCGAGGGGCACTATGGGCGAAGACAAACTACCAAAAAATCGCCCTCGCTTTGCAGTCGTATACATCCCAGAGACTCAGCAGGTCAAACAAAATACCAATGAGCTTAACAGAGCAATTGTCATTGATGCGAAATTGAGACAGACCCACTCAACCAACATCATTCAGGCAGTGCTAATGACCACATGCAATTCCGAGTATCCTTATTCCATCACTCACATGTCTGACGCGCAATACCTCCTACTTCTCCCGGCAGGAGCTGACCGTAATCTGTTCCTTCGCACTTTCACTAAACCACTACAACAATTCGGATTAGTGACATACCCTTGGAGTGTGGCCATCAATGGGTACCCGACACGCTTAAAATATAAGGTTTGGATTGAGTTAAAAAGGATGTCCCCGCAAGCATGGTGCATCGAACACCTACTAGCCGCAATAAGCTCCTTCGGCATAGTTCTCGATCACACCCCAATGGCTCGGGTGCACTCACTTGAACGCATGATGGCAGTGGTTGCGATCCCAGACTTGAGCCACATTCCACACGGGATAATTATGTGGATTCGAGGTTTCTCTCGTGACATAGAACTATCGATTCATTCGTGGATTGAAGAACCTATACCGATCTCTCTTGCTCTAGACCCAACCCCAAATGAACAGTTCTTCGCAAAGGTTGATGCTGACAACATGAATGCACATTTGGCAAAATCCAACATCCAACTAGATGGTGGCAATGTCATCATAGAGATAAAAACCTTGGTTGCCATCTGGAACACACTTACTGATGGCCCTGAGAAGAAGAAACTAGAGACCACCCTGCGAGCAAGCCCATGTTTTGAGGAAGGGATGCTACAATCTCCGGCCACCCAACCCCACCATGATCCGGATCCGATTGACAGGAAGCAAAAGGGTCCAGCTCTACCCGTTAAAAAACGCAGGGACAGCTCCAGTCAGGTACGAAAAGGAGGTATATTAATCTACTCTGATGGGAATCCCTGTGCTGGTACGAACAAGCATGCTCTAGACATTCCTTCTGTCACTGTACTTGCTCCTGACAAGACAGGTAACGGTGTCAAAGAAATTCGAATTCAAAAACCAAACTCCTTCTCTTACTTAACCAAAAACGCAGGCCCATCTAATCCTGACTTACTCCCTCCAAAGCCCAATCCAAATAAACCTCTTTTTACTAACCAGAGCGGCCTGGAGGCCTATCTGTTTGGGCCAGCCCCAACTACTCACCCTTTCTCTCAAATTCCAAACCCAAACCCCACTCTTATCCTAAACACACAGGCCTCTTTCACTAATAACCCAAGCCCATTTCCACTTCCTTTTCCCACCCCAATGCAGAACCAAAGCATAGCACCTGTCCCCACACCCTCTCCTCTCTCCCTTCCAGCTCATCTTAACACAAATATCGAATCCCCTCCTATCCTGAACCAAAACACAGCTCACGAACTTTGGGCACCCAATAACCCAATTCAAATCTCCGCCTCGAATGCCACCTCTGACAATCAACTCATACAGCCGGCCATATGCAACTTAGCTAGTGATGGGGAATCTCCACCCAATCCCACAATTCAGTTTCACGGGTTTGATGCTTCTGCGCCTTCTCAACCAATTGAATCCGAACCTATGGAGGAATCAGAACCCGCAGAAGAATCGGGACCTATTGAGTCAGCACAACATGGTGAGCCAATGGAAGAGGATCAAGCAGAGTATCAGTGGGCGGAGTTCGCGGAGGCGCAAGATGAGAACTTTGCTGAAATTAAGGGAGGTTCCAAGGACCTCGACTCGCTTTCTAGCCAAACCTGGGACAGCTTGAGCCAAACCTGGGACAGTTCGGACATTGATGCCCAGCTACTGGCTTTTGAGAAGGCAGCAAGAGAAGAGGAATCGCGCAAAGAAGAGGAGGACGCATTTCGCAGCGCACAGGCAGATCCAGCGCAGGCCTATCTGATCCAAGGTATGCATACAAACAACTTACAGGCCACTGCCATGATGCAGGCACCGCAGGAGGATATCGGATCTGAACCAGGGCACCCGCCAGCACAGCCTCCAAACCCGATTGAAGCAGGGCAGGCGGCAGAGGGGACGGCACCGGTTGCGCCTGCACAGCCAGTGCCACCGGGACAAATTGAGGCTGCCGAACAATTGCCAATACCTCCGGTGGAACACAATCTACCTTCGCCGGAACCGATTCTGCGCAGGAGTGCTCGGATCAGCAAACGCGGCACACCAAAAACCTATGCAGTGGAAAAAAAGAAAAGGAAGGAGGCAAACTCGGGGCCTTCAACACCAAACCCTTCGCGCAGTGCCCAGATTCTCCTAGCGCTACAGGAGGAGACACTGGCAGCTCACCCGCTGGAGCAGTCTGATGCGTCCAAGATAGAGGCCTACTGTGGAATTACTGGAGGAGACCCGATCCAAGAGGAAACACACGAAGCACCAATGCAAATGGAAGAAAGGGTTGGCCAAGGTGAATCCATACTGGGGGAGCTCGAGTTTGACAGTCAGGAGGATGATCTCTCCGATGAGGAGGATCAGGGTAGGGGTGCCTCTTAAAGGCTTTTAGTTTAATGGTAGCTGCCTTGATAGAATGTTTTATTTTGGTCAGTAAGGGGTTCCAGGTTATATTTTGGTTAGATGTTGAATCTTGTAACATTTATCAAGAGCTTTGGTGTACTACCATTAATTAATGAATCAAATTAAATTTCCTATCTCTATTTTAAATTGGAATGTGCGGGGACTTGGAGACATAAACAAATGCGCTGTTATTAAAGATGTAACGGTTGATAATAATACGGATTTGATTTGTTTCCAAGAAACCAAATGGTCAGAGTGTTCAATTTTTGAAATCAGACGTGTCTGCCCGTCAAAAATTAAACAATTTATTTCTTTGAATGCTGAAGGATCGAGAGGGGGTATATTACTCGCGTGGAGTAACATATACACCCAACTCGATTCCTTCATTTTACAATACTCGGTTACGATAGTAATCAAAAGAGATCATCTAACTTTTATGTGTACAGGGGTATATGGGCCACAAGAGGAGGGCCAAAAACGACTATTTTTGGCAGAACTCAGATCTATTAGAGCATTCAACAATCTCCCTTGGCTAATAGTTGGTGATTTCAACATGATCCGAACGGCGGAAGATACGACGGGAGGAGTACGTCATCCTGACACAATGACAGATTTCAATGCTTTCATTCATGAGTCAGGATTAACAGAGGTTCCACTAAGCGGCAGATCTTTCACTTGGTCTAGCAAACGACCAAACCCAACCTTTTCTAGAATAGATCGAGCCCTCCTGTCACACCATTGGAATGACATGGGGTCGTCTTTCAACCTTTCTGACCTACCGGCATCGGCCTCAAACCACACACCTCTACTGCTCTCGATCAAACCCCATCTAAATCCACCCAAAAGACTCTTCAAGCTGGAATTATTCTGGCTAAAATACAACGACATTCAAGAGGTTGTTTCTCACGCATGGAACTCGTGTCACTGCACAAACCCGGTCATTAGATTACAAAAGAAAATTTCGGCAATAAGAAGAGCTTTACACCGCTGGTCTCAGGAGAAATTTAAAAAAAGAGAAACATTCTTATCCAGATCAAAATGGGTACTGCAAAGGCTGGACAGGATGGAGGAAATAAGGCCCCTAAGTGCGCCGGAATTCAGAATTCGCATCCGGCTGCGGGGGCATATTTTCACCTTATCGGCAGATAAAGAGGCAAAGTGGAAACACCGCTCAGGCTGCACATGGCTCAAGCTCGAGGATAAGAACACCAAGTTTTTCCATGCGGTGGCTAATGGGAGGAAAAATTCAAACTCCATTACTGATCTGCGGCAAGATGATGTCTCAGCAGCCTCAACTCCACAGCTGGTACCGCCTCAAGATCTACCTACGCACATAAGAAATTATTTCAAAGGAATCATGGGAAGCAGAGCCCCGACACACCGTCCTTTTGACTTGTCCGGAAGGATTGGGCCCAGATTTGAAGACCAACTCCGGGGCCTAGATCACACGATCATAGAAACTGAGATACACAGGGCAATAAAGGACATGCCTAAAGGTAAATCAAGTGGTCCGGATGGTATTCCAATCGAATTCTATCAGGTGTTCTGGAGTCTAGTCGGATCAAATGTCACCGACTTCGTCAACCACTGCTTCGACGCAAACTCCTCCTCTATGAAATACCTCAATAAGGCGGCAATCACTCTGCTACCAAAGAAGCAGAACCCACAGCACATCTCGGATTATAGACCAATTAGCGTCATCAACACAATAGCCAAAATCATACCCAAAATACTGGCAAACAGGCTACAACCACACATGCATGCTCTAGTACTGCCTAATCAAACGGCCTTCATCAAAGGCCGATCGCTAATGGAATCTTTCTTGTCGGCAAGAGAATTGGTATCTTTCTGTACAAAAAACAAACTGCCTTCGGTGTTGTACAAGGTTGACTTTGCAAAAGCATTCGACACGGTCAACTGGTGCTTCTTAACCAATCTGCTTATTGAGCGTGGATTCCCGCCGAGATGGATATCCACGGTCCTTAGCATACTGAGATCTTCATCATCGACAATCAAGGTCAATGGCACGCAAACAACCTTTTTCACGCACAAGCGGGGACTGAGGCAGGGTGATCCACTGTCGCCTCTCCTCTTTGTCTTGGTGGCCGACTCCCTGACGAGATTCATTAGACATACAGAAAACCACATCCCCACCCGGGCATTCATGCAGACACAAATTATTCAGTACGCTGATGACACTTTAATCGTTGCTGAGGCACATCCGGATATGCTAAAGAGAATTACGCGAATCTTGAGGATTTATTCTAAGATCTCCGGACTAAGGGTGAACCCAACCAAATCATCCTTTGTCCCAATAGCGATACCTACTAGGTACGTCCAAACGATACAGCAAATACTGTTGGCAACACCGACACAGCTGCCTATCACCTACCTCGGACTCCCACTAACCGTCACAAAGCCGAGAAAATCACACTACCAACCAATGATATCGGCGGTTCAGAATAAATTGCAGGGCTGGACTACAAGCTTCCTCTCCTACGGCGGCAGAGTAACACTGGTCAAAGCAGTTCTCTCGGCAATGCCGTTGCATTACATGCAAGCCCTGAAAATACCGGTGGGAGTTATCAAGATTTTGGACAGGCTTAGAAGAAGCTTCCTCTGGAAAGGTAATCAATCATGCAAGGGGATCAATTGCTTGGTAAACTGGGAAAAAGTTTGTGCCCTCAAAGAAAATGGAGGTATGGGAATCATCAGTTTGCGGGTACAGAACGATGCCCTCCTCACAAAATGGGTATGGGAAATAGAGAAGAAGCCTTGCGGGCTCTGGGCTAACACGCTACGGACACTCTATGGGATCACACCTTCGGGAGGCAGAATATCATTGCCAGGAGATTCATTCTTCGTGCAAAGCTTAACACAGCTCATCCCATTCTATGAGTGCTCTGTGGATAGGACTAATGGAATAGTGTGGAAATGGGCACAGTCAGGCCTATACACTTGTTCGTCGGCCTACAGAATAATGCATCACAGTGGAATCATATCCCCGCGGCATAGATTCCTTTGGAAAATGAGAATTCCGATGAAAATAAAAATCTTCTTATGGCTTATGTTGGCAAACAGAATACTGACGCAGCGGGTACTCTTGACCAGGGGATGCGCGGTTCAACTAGGTTGTGCTTTGTGCAATTCGACGGAAGCTGAAAATACGGAACACATCATGTGGTCGTGCCCGTATGCGAGGACCTTTTGGAGATCTATTTCGAGACACTACAACTTTCCAATAAGACTAGACATGAATTTGGGAAGAAGCTGGGACATAGCACAGCATGGAATATCGATGCGGGACCGAACGCACCTCAATAGAATTTGGGCTGCTGGGCTATGGGCCTTATGGAAAGAAAGAAACAGGAGAACATTCACAGGGACACAGAAACCGACAAACTTGTTGCTAAATGATGCGACAATGGAAGTGTTTTTTTGGGCACAAGACGGACCGTAGAGAGATGTTGTTAATGCGGCTTATTCAAGCATGCGGAAACTATCTGCTTAGTTTAGTTAGTTTATCTTACTTTTTCCTTTTAATCTTATATCTTGCGGTTTCTTTTCTTCGCTTTCGTGTGCTTTGTCTTTAGGGTTAGACATCCATTGGGAGAACCCGCTGATGTAATATTTTTCATTATATCAATATATTAGTTGCCGGCAATTCGCCGCCAACCATCAAAAAAAAAAAGAATACATTTTGGACAGAACTAGAAAATTGTAGAGAGAGCACATTTCCATATATGATCTGTAGGGATTTAATGCAATTAGACATAGCACTGAAAGATCTAGTTCTAGTTTTGAATATAGAATTAGTAGACAATTTAATGAGTTAATACAAGATCACAGTTTGGTAGAGATGAAATTTAGGAAATAGTCATGGACTAATGGAAAGCAATTTGTCTTATTAATTATATAGGGTATTTTTTTAGGTGTGAAACGGTCACTGAATGACGTCATTCCGGTCGCGTATACTTCATTAGTGACCATTTTGTTTTGGTTGCTGATATTTTTTTTTGTGATGTCATGTTAAGGTATTAGCGATCAAATATTTTGGTCGCTAATACTCAAAACAGGTCGCTGATAGTACTTTTTCGCTCATAGTACATTAAAACTCATTTATAAAACATTAAAACTCATATATTTTACAAATAGAACATTAAAACTCATTTATTTCGCACATATACAGTCACATTACTAATAAAAAGTAAAAAATAAATGTGCAATCAATTCCAACTAAATTGTTTTTTTTATAAAGCAAGAGAATTTGAAAATACAAATATCTTCGAACAAATTATTTTTTTTAACAAAATAATGAGATATACAAATAAAAATAATATGTTTAACATTTTTCTTATAACAAAAAATACACTAAATAACAAAAGTACATTACTACTTATTGCTCAAATATTATCATATGAAATATTGCACAAATAAGTTTCACCATCACTAACTATTGCTCAAACATTATCATATATTTTATTTTATATAATTACTATATAGGGTAACAGGTACAAAATAGTTTTATATTATACGACAGTTTAAATTAATTAAATATTATATTATACGGCAATTTAAAAACTAATCACACCATTTTTTATACTTCAGCAAGGCCTGTACGACCAATTTTTTTATATTTACATTAAAAAAATATACCAATAAACCACAATTTGGTGAGAATTCTATTTTTATCATGGACGCAACCTGTTGTTGAAGCCACCAAAAAGGTGGTCACAACCTGTCGAAACCAATGCAGCACTGAAATCGAGTATGAACCAATACATTTCTCTACTTTTTGGTGGCCTCAACGACAGGTTGTGGTCACTCTTTTTGTGGTTGCAATTTGTCATTACATCCATGATAAATATGAAATTCTCACGAAATAGTGGTTTATTTGTTTTTGTTTTTGTATTTTGAATGGTAACTATAAAAAGTTCAGCCGGTACGAGTTAAATATGAAATTCTCACGAAATAGTGGTTTATTGGAAGCTACTGTCAGTCCTTATATATGATGATTTTTTCTTGTTATGTCCATATATTATGTATTACGACTAGAAAGGAAAAATAAAGTTAATGACTATTACTTGTTGGCGATATTAACTTCTGCTTAATTAATACTGAATTATTTCATTCGATAAAGCATCTGAACAAATTTAATACTGAATTATTGATACCGTTTCCCAATTATTCTATTTCAATGATTTATGGGAGTAAATGTATCTCAAGTATGACAAAAAAATTCAAATATTGAAATAATTAAACAGCTAGTTGAGCGGCTGAGCAGAGTACCTAAGCTTGTCAAATTTATAAAAAGTTGAGAAATTAAGACAAATGAATAATTTATAATTCAACAATATTAGAGAAGATGTAGCATGTCCCAATAATAGCCTCTTGATATTCTCCGATCTATCACAACTAAAAATGCACTGTTAAATTTTTAATTCCACTGAGGTGCAACAACCTAAATAAAAAATGTGAATAAAGGAGTAAGAATCTCAGCAATATATATATTCGAATTAATTAATCCTTGATTCCTTGAAGCAAAAATTTGATAATTACCAAACTTTTTTACATAACCCATCATAAAGGGCATGGACAAGGCCCTTGATTTGCAAACAATATAACTACGATTAAAAGTGCACATCAAACAACAAAGGGAAATCTAAATCATGATTAGGTTCAGGTCAATCACAAACAATGCTCAGAAAATTTAGTTATTTGATTAAGTTAGTTATTGACACGATTTTCTTCGGACAAAAATTTAGGAGCAGATCTATCATGTATAGCCTAGAAAATGCTCAGCCACCTCCATAATTTCAAAATTTTTGTTAATGTATATTTAATTTTTTTGAACATTAATTATAGCTGATAAGTTGAAATAATTGGTAAATTTTCAAGTTAAGGTGAATTCTAGGTTGATTTTTTATTTGTAGAAAATGTTATAAAATAATAGAAAAATAAAAAATACTTTTGTATTTCAATGTATAATAGAATCGGTGGAACTTCTATCGATCCAATTTTCTTTTCTTTCTTAATTTAACCCCTTTCTTGTATTGATTCGAATGCTGAGGAATTAGGAAATTTTTTATATTTAGAAATTATTAGTAAATAATATAGAAAAATAGATAGAGTATCTTATAATTTAAATGTACAATATAAAAGGACCGAGATCAATAATCCGGTTCCAAGTATTTTTCAGACCATATTTTTATGTGTTTCATCATATTGCTACTTGGTGTGTTGCTGGAAATAAAATAAAATATTTGAATTCGAGCCATTGATCTCAGTCCTCATTGTGAATCCTAACTATTTATCGCCGTCTTTCTAGTACATTATAATATACTCTATCTATTTTTCTATATTAGTTAATAATATTTTCTAATAATTAAAAAAATCTTCAGTCTTCTCATTCAAACCAATGACAGCGGAAAAAAAATCAGAAGAATTTTTACCGATTTAAAATTTCTCATTGGTAGAATTTCAACCAATCCTTTTATACATAAATAATTGAGATTGATTTTCTCTTTCCATCTCTTATTTAGTATTTTTTTTACAAATTAAAAATTATCAAATCCAGCTAGCATGTGGTGTCTGCGCACATCAATAATGCATCATACTTGCCTACGGGTTTTTAATAAAAAAATAAATAATAACAACCAACTTGACTTACTTAAAAATGAATTAAAGCAAGCATTGTGTGGCATGGTTTTTCTTCGTTGAATTTTCGCACAAGAGTACCAAAATTGTTATTGCTCTCATTGCTCTTTGAAATTCTGACTTCTGAGATCTCAATGGCGGTTGTACTTGATATCGGTGGCCGGATCGCGAGCACAATCATCTCAAGGCTGATTAAGGAGCTCATTGAGTATGCCAAGGGCCAAAAGAAGATGCAGCTGGGGCTGAAGGACGAGCTGACACGGCTTGAGAAGGCCCTGCCAAAGATCAAAGCAGTGGTGAATGCCGTAGACCAGGGGCTGATCAGGGAGAAGAATCCGGCACTAGAGAAGTGGCTGTGGCAGCTGAGGGATGTTGCTGACCAGGCCGATGATGTGATGGATGAGATAAAGTACAACTATGAGAAGGAAAGAGCACTGAAAGGTGAGAAAAACAAGGTTGACAAGGCTATCACTAATTTTAAAACTTTTTTTTTACGTGCGGTCGAGAAGGACTCCTTTTTAAATAGTTTAGTAAAGGCTGTGAAGGCATTAGATGAGGTTGTCGCGGATGTCGATGTGTTTTATACGCTGTTGCGAGACTTGAACAACGACCAAAAGGAGATGGTTAAGTCGGCCATCAGTAGCCGTCAAACTAGTTCCGTATTGAATGTGGGAAATGTATTTGGGCGGGACAAAGTGAAGGAGGATATCATTAAGAAGTTGTTGAACCCCGTTTGCAAAACAGAGGGAAAGAATTTTGCAGTGTTGCCTATTATAGGGGTTGGTGGGGTTGGCAAGACTACTCTTGCTCAACTTGTGTATCATGATCTGACCGTGATACAACAATTTGAATTGAGAATGTGGGTTTGTATTTCTAACAATTTCGATGTGGAATTGCTTACAAAGAAGTTGTATGAAGATGTTTTTAAGAAAAAAGCAGATTTTGATAGTTTTAATTTGATTCAATCGGAACTTTTAGAGAGGTTAAAGTCTCAGAGGTTTTTGGTTGTTTTTGATGATGTCTGGAATGAAAATGATAAACAAGGATGGGAAAAACTGGTAGCTCCTTTAAAACATGGAAAGAGTGGGAGCATGATATTATTAACTACTCGATTGAAAACAGTTGTCAAATTGGTCGGACCTAATGTAATGGATTCAATTATTTTGGAGAGTTTGAATGAATACGATATGTGGGATCTTTTCAAGGAGTGCGCTTTTGGGGGTGAAGATCCTGATGATCATAAGGAGGTGGTGGTAATTGGAAGAGATATAGTGAAAAAATTAAAAGGGTCACCGCTGGCAGCAAAGACAGTGGGAGGGATATTATGCTCCGATCTAAGCGAGGAACATTGGAGAAGTATATTAGAAAGTGAGTTATGGAGCTTAGAGCAAACACATAATGATATCATGCCCGCTCTGAGATTAACATATCAATATTTATCCCCACATTTGAAACCTTGTTTTTCATTTTGTAGCATATTTCCCCAAGATCATGTTTTTCGTAAGCATGATTTAATTAACATGTGGATTGCTCTGGGTATGGTGCTTCCGAGCGTCAATAGCACAACAAGACTAGAGGATGTAGGGTCCAAATACTTTAATGACATGGTAAGTAAATCAATTTTCATTTATTCTAAAAATGATTATGGAGAAGATAAATTTGCCATGCATGATTTGATACACGACCTTTGTATACTTGTTTCTCAAGGTGAATGCTTGAGAACAAGTACAAGTAAAATGGAGTCTATTCCAAATACAGTTCGCCATTTGTATGTGCACATCGATAGTTCTTGTGGGTTGATTATTTCTAGTTTGAGAAACTTGCGCACTCTCATTTTCAATTTTGATTCTCATGATCAACCCGATTCATTTGTTACTCATATGCTGAAAGGAATGGAAAAACTTCGACTTCTAATATTGTTTGCTGATAACTTGAGGGAAATTCCTGAGTGTGTTAATAAATTGTTGCACCTCCGTTACTTAAATATTCATTCATATAGAATTAATGCAGTTCCAAAATCAGTGTCAAAGCTTTACCTTCTAGAAACCATGGTTTGCAATGAGTTTTATGAGTTTTATAGCAATGGGTTTTATAGCGACGAACTAAAACAGGTGAATACCTGGGGTAGGCTTATTAATCTGAGGCATCTCACTGCACCATGTAAGTGGTCAGACAACACTGCTAGTATAGGCAGACTCACTTCACTACAAGAGTTGGATTTTCATGTGGGCAAGGATGATGGATTTAAAATATGCGAGCTAAGTAATATGAGAGACCTTCGGAGATTAAGAATTAATAGAATTAAAAATGTTGGTAGTTGTGAGGAAGTTGAACAGGCCAACTTGAAAGACAAAATCAATCTTAATGAACTGAGTTTACTTTGGGAGTCTCCCAAAGAACCAAATAAAGCACATCTTAATGAAGATGTGCTTGATCACCTTGAACCACATCATGGCTTGAAGGAATTGAAAATATATAACTACCAAGGTACTGGAAGACCTCCTATCTGGTTCACAACACAAGCTCTTTCAAAGCTTGTACGTTTAACAATTAATTCGTGTACTTTTGAGAACTTACCTTGTTTGGAGGAACTACCTCTCCTAAAGTACATAGATTTTCGTGATATGAATGCATTAAAGATGATCATTCATGAATTCAACATGTCATCTGCAGTAGATGCCTTTCCATCTCTAGAAGATCTCTCGTTTTGTAGTATTAAAGAGCTAAAAGAATGGTGTTTGGCAAAGCAACCCAATAAATGGATGCAGTGTTTGAGAAAACTCGAAGTTAATGATTGCCCAAAGTTGCAAGTTTTGCCTCCTGTTCCTGTTGGCGTCAAGGAACTGAGTTTTGATGCATTGGGATTGAATGCTCTTCCAAATTTGTGGAATGATCAAAGCAGCAAATCAGGGAGCTTATCAGATCTTGTTGATATGTCAATAAGGGAATGTGAAAATATTGTATTATTAAATGAAGGTTTGCTCCAAAACCCTGAACGATTTGTGAATCTTGAGAAACTGAACATTTGTCGTTGTCAGGAACTGACGAACTTGCCACCAGGGGGTTTCAATAAATTTATTTCACTAAAAGAATTGTATATAAGGCGATGTCCGAAGATAGTGGTGCAAAAAGAATGTTTTCTCCCTTCTGCACTACAGTGTCTCGTTATTGACTCATGTGGTTATCTAGACACTACTTTATCAAAAGCTCTTGAAAATGTTCATTCTCTTATTGAATTGGATTTGTGTGGATGTGCAAATATTACAAGTCTTCCTCCCAAAGAAGTGTTTAGCAGATGGAAAACATTAAAAAACCTAACCTTTGGTAATTGCCCAGTCTTGGCATCCCTAGAGAGCTTACTTGGCCTCTCTTCTATTGAAAATCTGAAGATTTTTTATTGTTCCGAGTTATCTCGAGCAATTGCTTCTCCATTACCATTAGAAAAAGATGAGACCGAAAGGAAGGAGGATGGCACCATGCAAACATCAGATCGAAATGATGAATTCAATAATTGGTTCTCGGCATGTTCAAGAAAAGCACTTTCATTTTTCCAGAGTCTCTTATGCACCTTTTTCTATTTGGTTTTAAGAATATTCATGCCAAAATTGAAGAGATCCGTTTCATCCCAACCACAACTACCAAGTCCAAGCGCTCAGGAAAGACCTCTGTTCTCTGTGGATGAGATTTTCATAGATGATCCCTTGCTTCTTTCAATAGAGCCAATAAGGAGTCTCTCTGCTGTCAACAAATTGACAATTGAAGATTGCTCAAAGTTGCAGTCACTGCCAGAACTTCCACCAATCATCCAAGAGCTACGTATGAATGAGGTCGTCTGTCATGAGTTGCAGATGAGGTACAAAAAATCAGGTCCAGATTGGCAAAAACTTTCTCAAATACCTAAGGTGATGATCGATGATACTGACGCTCACGATGACAATGATGATGATGAGGACGATGACCTGGTATGAGTCTTTGCTCTTCAATTCATTTTCTTTTCTATTTATTAATATCATAAATGTTAACATATATACATAGAAGGAAAACTCAGCCGAGTCAGATCGAAATCGGATAAGACTGATCCGATTTTGGACCAATTTAAGAGGAGAGCGAGTTTTAGGGGTAACTGGGTTGAACAGTTTTGAATCGGTCGAGTCGGCCAAGTTTCCACTGATTTCACGAGTCTTATGATTTAGACCGGTTCTTCTAGTTCCAAACAGTTGGAAAATATTGATTATTATTCATGCACTGAGATTCTCTTACACTCTGTTAGTACATAGCAATTGAACATTCTTAATTTCTTATGTTTCATAATTACTGTAGAGTGAGGCTATGGTAATATGCATATTACCGATCAATCCGTGCTATGGATTCATATCTTTATTTTTAAAGTTCAAACAGTTGACCCAAACTGTTAAACATGTTTTCCATATGAAAATGTACATGCTGATCAAATTTTATATTCTTTTGAAACTTTTTTGCTATCTTTTTTTTTTTTTTGGAAAACTGATAGATGCTATCAGTAATTTTTGCTATCTTTTTAAATAGGTAGAAAACCATTATTTTTGGATGGTCTAAAATTTTCAAATTAAGTGTCTGTCTATTTAAAAAAATTGTAAAAAAGTTTTAGAAATGTAAAATTGGATTGCAAGTACATTTTCATATGAAGATCATGTTCAACGGTACAGATCAACTGTTTGGACTTAAAAAACATAGATATGAATTCATAGTGCGGACCGTTGTGTAATATGCAATATTATTTTATATATCTTAAGTTTCTAACTGTAAATTAAAACTGGTTTTGCAGATTGGTTAGATCGCCATATACTGGATTTTCTCCTTTTTAACCTTGTAAAATGAAAAAAAAAAAAACTTGTAATAGGTATGTAACGGCTGCTCCGCCGAGAAGGAATGAATCATGGAATAGTGGAATTGTTGCTTGGGTTGGCCGACTAAGCCACCTCCTGGAGAGGTGTTCAGGCCCGTGGATTAGTTCCTTCAGGAGATACCACGTTAAAAATCAATTGTTCTCTTTCTCTATTTTTCTGTTTTGCTTTTGTACTTTGAAGGTAAACTAGCAGCATTGCTTCAGTAATTATCTGTATGTTGCAGTTTTTTTCCGGTTTGTGTGTGCTACAGGCTGCTTTCATGTTATATAAAGCTATCAATTTATTGGATGGAATGCTTTTGTTAAGAATATATATTTGTTAAGAATCCTTTTTCGGTAATAAATATCATTAATGTTAACATACATACCAATCATTTGTTTTGGTATTTGAATGGTACTGATCATTCTATGAATTGTACCAACACTTTCAATTGTCAAGTCTAGTTATCCTTATGTTTGGCAAATATTGATTCTTATTCGTGCACATATTTATGTATATGTTAATTTGTACCACCATTACTGAGAAACAAAAAGTCCTTCTATGCCACTTATCCTTCTTCTTTTTCAGGCTGAAGTATTAGTCCCAATTACTGTTTTGGATAGCAGACAGCACTGAGATTCTCCTATACTCCGTTGTTTTTACATATGCTTAAGGTGGAACTGTAAATAGCAATTCAACTTTCTTTCTTATGTTTAATTATTACTGTAGAGTGAGGCTATGGTATATGCATATTAACGATCAGCCTGTGCTATGGATTCATATCTCTATTTTTAAAGTTCAAACAGTCCATCCGAGATGTTAAAGATGTTTTTCATATGAAAATGTACTTGCAGATCAAATTTTATAATTTTGGGAAATTTTTAACTATCTTTTTAAATAAGTAGAAAACTACTGTTTTTGGATGGTCTAGAATTTTCAAATTAAGTGATTTTCTATCTATTTAAAAAAATAGGTTTTTCTCTATATAGTTTATTTTGTTCCGACCAGTCGGCCGTAGTTTCATACATCAAGTTCTTCGTTTCGTTGGTAGAACCCACGCCAATCTCATATGAACTCGAATGTCGGTTTCTGAGTGCATGAAATTCTCTCCTGGGGAGACTGAGTACTAGACGATAGAAAAGAGAAATGACTATAAGGAACCAACGATTCTCTATTCTTAACCAACCACTCGGCCGAAAAGAACTAGTCATAATAAGTATTCGTGTGTTACTTCTTGGTTTATTTACTCTACTTTCATATGTGGTTTTCAGCTTTTTATGTCCGGACACCACTTTATTCTTTAATACTATTTTAAGGGCTTGCCTCTTGAGCGTTTCTTCAAAGCTCTTGCCCCGTTACCTTGTTTGGTTTTAGTAATGTAAAATTGGATTGCAAGTACATTTTCATATGAAGATCATGTTTCAATAGTTCAGATAAACTGTTTGGACTTTTAAAACATAGATATGACTTTATACCGCAGACCTTTGTGTTATATGCATATTACCATAGCCTCACTCATTACTGTAAAATTATTTTATATATGTTAAGTTCCTAACTATAGTTTAACACTATCTTTGCAGCTTGATTAGAACGTCACATACTGGATTCTCTCCTTTGAAAAAAAAAAAAACTTGTAATAGGTATGTAACAGCTGCTCCGCCGAGAAGGAATGAATCATGGAATAGTGGAATTGTTGCTTGGGTTGGCCGACTAAGCCACCTCCTGGAGAGGTGTTTAAGCTCGTGGATTAGTTCCTTCGGGAGATACCATGTTAAAAATTCGATTGTTCTCTTTCTCTATTTTTCAGTTTTGCTTTTACTTCAAAGCAAAACTAGCATTTCCTCAGTAATTATCTGTGTGTTGCGGTTTCTTCCAGTTTGTGCGTGCAACAGGCTGGTTTGTGTTATATAAAGAAAACAATTTAATTGGATGGAATGGTTATGTTGATAATATATATTTATCAATGTATGTATGTAGGAAACTTAGCAGCAGGATTTTCTCTCTGTTTTTTTTTAATTATTCTTTTCAGTTGCAATACTGTTTTCTGAAGGTAGTACCACCATCAGTGTTGGTCAATAGTAAGGAGAGGCTTCAGATTTCGCACGAACTTTTTTCGAAAATTTATAGGTGAACTTCGTTTTGGTGTTATATTTTCTGTGGTAAATTAGGTGGCTCTGTTGAGGAATAGAATAAATTAGAAGGGTAGAATTGTAATTTAGGATAATTAGAAATGTACCGTTAGAATCCAACGGTAAAATAAGAAGAGGAGACTATAAATATCTCCTGTACACTTGTAAACAGACACACAAGAAAAAACAACAAGGATAACAAATCTCAATTCTGTTTCTACAAAAACTAAGAGTCTCAGGCAACTTCAAATACTTTCTTCATTTACTGATATATTCTACTTCTTAGCATGGTTCCGAAAATCAGCCGATTCCGATTTGAATCGGCCGATTTGAATCGGAATCGGACGGGACCGAGTCGATTTTTACCCGATTTCCTCGGTTGTGCGATTTTCTGAGAGAAATCGGATGAGCAGTGACGGAATCGGCCGATTTTCCGATTTTTTACACCGAGTTGAGCCGATTTAAAGCAAAAATTTCCAATTCTCACTAACCTGGACTGTGCTGTGCCATTCGAACGGGACAGGAAGGAAGGAAGAAGAAAGACGTCCTTTCTTCCTATGCTGTGCCATTCTCACTCACCGAGTTGAGTCTCAATCGCAGAAGAAGAAAGGCGGAGGAGAAGAAGAAAGGCGGAGAAGGAAGAAGGTCTGGACGCGCAGAAGAAGAAAGGCAGAAGAAGAAAGGCGGAGAAGATCGAAGAAAGGAAAAGTGGGAGTGGAGGCTAGCTGTCAAAGGGTTTTAATTGTTTGAACGGTTTGAGATTTCTCTAGTAATGTGCTAAATGTAAAGTGGTTGACTTTAAGATTAGTGCTAAATGTATTTAATGTGTTTGAACGGTTTAGATTTCTCTAGTAATTAAAGAGGATTTTAATTGGTTGGCACTTGGAAGAAACATATTTAATCAAACCAAAGTTTGAGTTTATAAATTTTTATGAATTTCGAATTTTTATTTAAAAAAATAATTTATTTATGAACTCCATCAAAGTCTTTAATAAAATTATTATTATTATTCTATAATTTCTTAATTATAATCATGTTTCTAAAAATAATAAATTAAATTAAATAGAAATAATAAATTAAATAGAAATAATAAAATTACAATAATTTCTTAGAGAAAAGATACCTTAAGTTTTTTTTTAATAGAAATAATAAATTAAATAAATAATAAAAATAATAAATAATAATCTTGTTGCTAAAAATTTGTATTCTAAATTACATATTTGTAGATCAATGAAAAGTGAGACAGCATATTTGGCTTTAGCTTCTGGCAATAATTAGTGTGTTTAATTTTTAATACATGTATTACATTATATAATTAGTTAATTATTTGAGTGTAATATTTTGTCTTAACATAGTTTTAATACAAATTATTTTTTTACCAATTATTTCCTACGTTTTGGGTTTTTTGGCTACAAAACAGGCTTTCTGCCAAAAAAATCCGAGTTTCCGAGTCAACTCGGCCGATTCCGGCCGATTCATCCGATTCCGATCCCACGGTCAAGAATCCGATTCCGATTCCGATTCCGAGTTTCAGAACCATGCTTCTTAGATACATATTGTATTCTATATATATGTTCTTTGAAAAAACAACTAATTGACTTTCAAATAACCGTAGAAGTCATCAGGAAGAATTAGTAATTTACAAAAAGCAGAAAGAAAACGAAGTTACAAATCACAAAACGAAAGGAAACTAAGAGATGATCTTGAATTCAGTACAGTATTTGTCCAAAATAGCAGAAATTCTGATATAATATCTAAACAGTGTCTCGATCCAAAATTGATCCATAGTAGACTCACACAGAGCTACGAGCTACGAGCTTTTTTGTCACCCCTAGTTGAGGTATCTCATAGGATACGCATTCCCCTGGTTGTGCTTCACGACTTAGATGACAAGCAAAAATGCTACTTTATTTTTTTGGATTCGTGATGGTTATTAGAAGTTTGATTGTCCAATGAATATATACATTCTTAAACCACGTTAATTACACCTGGCAGCTAATTTGTTGGATGAAATTACGGTGTGTCAGTAGTGTTCAGCTGTTGAAGGAAGAAGATAAGAAATTGTTTAAATTGAGGAAGCTGAAGGATATAGATGGGCTTAAGAAAGAATTTGTTTGTGGGCTGATTAGAATAATTATTTGTAAAAGTGAATGTGGGCCAACAGCCCAACATACTAAATAAAAGGAATAGCTTCCGAAACATGCTAGTTAATAGTTACATTACCTTTTATTTTCTTACTTTTACTTTTTACATGCTTTTGTTAAATTATCAATTAAGTTATTTGTTTCTTATTCTTCGTTTCTTTAACTTTTTTCTTGTTTTTTTCTCAAATTGCTTAATTTCTCAAAAGTTATAAATAATATCAAGAAAATCAGGTGGAATTTGACACGATCGAAATGTGAAAAATGATTTTTTTTTTTTTTGGTCAAAATAACAACTAAAATGAAGACAAAGCCTATGTTTATTAAATTAGGGATCCGAATCTGCTGCGATTCTTCACTGTGAACAGTGTTCCTAAAATTCCTGCTTTTCCAAATTCAACTGTTGAATTGTTTTGAGATTCGTGCACAAAAAAATAAGTTGTTTCAAAATACGTGCACAGAAAATATTGGACTGCTGAACTTAGAAAAATATGGATTCTAAGAACACTATTCCTCAGCTTTAGATCGCAGCAGATGTCAATCCTTAAATTAGATGTCACATTCATATAGAAGTATAGATATCATGAATTTGTTAATCCGACGGTTCAAATTGTGTGAATTATTGAATTGTGCCAATATGAAAGCACTCACTCTGATCTATGCAATTAAGTTCATATTCATGCGCAGTATATCAGACATTAACATGTTACACGGTCAATGGTCAAATAAGAAAATAAAACACAAGCAATGAAAATAAATCATACATGACATCTCTTTTATTTCAGCAAAAATGCAAATCCAATAAAAATATAAATAATTCTAATGGAGGGACCCAGCATCAATACTGACTAATAGATAATTGAACAATTATGTCGAACCCCTACTTCAGTATCCGCATCATATCCGCAGCAACAATAGAGAAAAGTTGTACTATGGTCCCACTAATTTTATGATCCTCTTTCTCAGTCTCCGCGCTCGTCTCTGTGTCAACCTTTATAGGTATAAATACTTAAAAAAGATAACATAATAATACTTGCAAAATAAAATATTAATACTTGTGGACATAACTTGATATGATCATCCTCTTTTTCCCCAATCGTCCCCACGTCAACCTTCCTCTAATGTAGTAGGGACCCCATATCCCAGCATCAACCTTCTCCAATCGTCCCTGCGTCAATATTCCTCTAACAGAAATAGTTAATTACATTCGTATAAATACTTGCAATACTTGATATTAATATTTTCAAACGTCATCCAGTGTCATATGTAAAAAATATTTTCAAATATAGGTATAATACTTGCACAACGAGGTATAAATACTCGTATGACGACGAGCCTGAAAGTACGTCATCATGGATCTCATTTGAAAGAGAAAATTACAAAGAAGATTTTGTAGTTTCGTCAAGAATATGGGCGAGACTGAACGAAAAATAAAAAAAACCGCCTCCAAAAACGTGTATGATCCCTACATATAGTTTGAGTGGTCCTATAGAGTGCGGGTACGTTTTGGGAGAATTTGTAAAACATACCCGAACCATAAAAATTGGGAGAGAATATTATGAACTCACACCATGTTGCCAACTAAAAAATTTAATTAAAAGAAATCATAACCTAACAAACAGGGGCGAACCTACATGATCCCGGGGGGCAGCTGCCTCCTTGAATTTTAAGTTTTAGTAGAAATCAATCCTCCTGGTTGACCCCCCCCCCCCTCCCCCCGCGCCCCCACTGTTTGATTTGTAATTCGAGTTAAAATTAATATAAATTTTTTGAATTAGGATTGGTAATTAAAATTATAAGTTAGAGCATCAAAAATTATAAATCAAAGTATTATTTTTTTATAGAGTATCTAATTAGTTAATGAGTTTAAACTTAATTAGCTATTTAAATTCGATTCGATATTTTTTTTGCCCATGGCTAAAGTCGTGAATCCGCTCCTGCTAACAAAGACCCACTTTTTCCATTATTCTTTGTTTCAGTCAAAGATCCACCCTGTTTTTTCTTCCAACATATATTATGTGCATCTGACAAAGAAAGCGCAATTACATAAAATTTGTGTCTGATTAAACGGTCACCTGCAATCCTGCATGCTCAATTATTTATATTGGCCATACCATAATCATATCATATCAGAGAAAAATATTATCCACATAATTACAAAATGATTTGGAGAGTAGCCGTTAGATGGAAAGTGGGACCACCTCCACATGTCAAAAAGGAAAAAAAAAATAGCCTCTTCTGACATCCTCCACGTGTTAAATCAGAGAATTTATTGAAAAATACTGACAAATGAGTTGGCGTACCAGTGACTGTTCTTCCAGACAGCTACTTATTAATTAGTAATTGCCAGAACCTGATATCAAACCTTTGGTGGCATTTATGAGACATGCCAAAGACCAAAGTACAGGCAAATGCTAATAAATATCGAAAAATATAATAAACGTGAAATAAATATTACTAACAAATAGTTACAATTCTTTTTAATTAAATCCAGTAGAACACAAGCGCTGGCTCCAATATGTTTTTTTAGGTGGAATTTCATGTATACCCCTGAAAACTGAAAATTATGTATCTCCTATTTCCACCTCTAAAATTCATAATATCATATTTACTCTTCTAAATTTCAAAAACTCTCAGCTTAAAATGAGTTTTAATAGAGGTAATAATTGCGTAAATTTCTGAGTTTTTTAAATTTAGAAGAGTCCGAATTTTGGAGGAGAAATACGTAATTTTGAAGTTTTTGAGGATATACAAAATTAACCCTTCATCATATTTGGTTACAATTTCAGTAAATTTGATAACAGAAGGCATGAAAAAGTAACTAAACTGTTGAGTGTCTTGTATCAACAATGCCTCACAACAGATCTGCCCCATTGAATATCCTCAACAATTTTACAAAATAGTCCAACATAAATTAAATGTTACAATAATGCCCTTCTAGTAGTTAGTACCTAAACTAGATCAAAAGTTGCACATATTTTGAGTTTTCCCAACACAACACATACCATTGATTCGCTACTGACAGCGGCCCTCGAGAAGAGAAAACAGTACTGACAACAAGCCTGTCGAAAGAAAGTGCCTGAGCAAAGCACAAATATTAACAATGTAGTTTAGGTAACTTCTTGGCTAAGAAGCAAAATGGAGAAAGATGAAAGAGATATAAATACTTGGATTGTACAGAATGATATGATTTGTTATCAAGGTATAGAGGAAACAAAACAAATTTTATTTATTGTATATGGTTAGTTATTCTTAGCATTTTCCAGAATCTTTTCTAGTTTTAAATTATAACAAAGTCCAAAGAGAACTTGATGTGAAACATTACAGCTTTAACTAAGTAGTTTCATCTCCTAAAGTGTAAGCTACTGGTACCGGCATATAATACCACTGGTACTGGTAGTAGTAACCATTGCCTAATATCACAGCATCAATAAGGAAAAATAAAATGAAAACTTAATCAGTCAGTCATTCAATACCTGACACCAATATCACCGACAATCAGTGAGAGTCTCAAAGAAGAAGCATCGGTAAGAGTAAAAGGAGCTGAAAATTTCAACAAGAGAAAATTAGTACAAATCTATATTTCCCACTGAGAAAATTTGGAGAGAAAATTAACAACTAGCTACCTCTTCAAGCAGGGGAGTGGTGGGAGGTGGGGTCAGCAGAGGAAGGAATATCGGGCCCCACACGGCAGCCTTCGAGCATGAATACCACATCTGTCATAGCTGGCCGTTCCAATGGATCAGGTGCCGTGGACAACAAACCTACTTTCACACCAAGCAAAAATTCCTCCCACTCAGAAGACTCCGGATCCAGTTCAAGCAAACCCGGCTCCAATAATTCCGTAACTTGCCCTGTTTGCAACTGCTGCTTCACCCACTTGACTATATCCTCCTCTTCACCTTCAAACATACCGGGTCGCTTACCCGTTAACAGCTCCAATAGCACAATTCCAAAACTGTACACATCACCTTCCTTAGTTGCTTGCCCTGCCGCGACAGCATCTGGCGCCACGTAACCCAATGACCCCACTGGTGCCGATGATGTGGATGTCGCCGCTGCAGCAGCCGCGGCCCCTGCAGTGACTACTATTGGTTCAAGGCCGAAATCTGACAAGTGGGGCTCGAAATCTGCATCAAACAAAACACTTTGCGGCTTCACATCCCCATGAATTACACCTGACTGATGTAAAAACGCAAGCCCACGGGCCACTCCGAGTGCAATCAAGTGACGCATTGGCCAATTGAGAATGTGACCGTCATGGTGCGACGCTTCCTGTAGCAACGTAGCAAGATTGCCATTTGGCATGTAGTCGTAGATAAGCAATCGAACATCCGGTGGGGGGCCTGCATAGTACCCACGAAGCACAGTTAGATTACGGTGCTTCACTTTCCCTAGAGACTCGGCCTCTTTTCTAAATGCCCCCTCTTCTACCACAACTGCACCATCTGATGAGGTGGAAGGGAGTCGAAGAATGGATAGAACAGTTCCTTCAGAGTAGCACGCCTTGAAAACCAGCCCGTGCCGGCCCCTGCTCAGCACATTTTCCTCGTCAAACTGCCGAGTCGCCTCAACTGTATCGGCATAAGTTAGGCGGCTGTTAAACATAATCAGCTTAGTTTGTAACCGGGACCCGGCCTCTGTGCCTGTGCTGGACCCACTTCCCCTTCCCGGGCTTCTATGCTTCTTCACCCCACTTTGGGTTTCAAGGAACCGCCGCCTCCATCTCAGTAGTGTAATAGCACAGCAGCAGCAAAGCAAAAGCACAAGAAGTAATGCTGCTGTTGCTACACCGATAAAAAGGGCAAACCGCTCTATTTTCTTTCTTCTTTGCTGTTTTTTAGAGTCATCACACTCGGTCTCAAGTGGTGACCCACAGAGCTTTGGATTACCGGCAAAAGCTGACGCAACCCTGAACCGGGACCCAACTAATTTCGGTATTTCACCGCCGAGTTCATTGTTTGATACATTAAATGATGTTAAGCCAGGTATCTGAGCGAGTAGAGATGGAATGGAACCATTGAGGTTATTTGTAGAGAGGTCAAGGATTTGCATCTTTGACAGGTTAGAGAGAGATGATGGTATCTCTCCAGTTAGACGGTTACCGTCCAGTTTTAGCACAACAAGTGAGGAGCAATTGGAGATCTCCTGTGGGATTTCACCTGAAAGAGAATTTCCACCCAGGTCAAGCACCTCTAAAAAGGCAAGGCGAGAGAGGCCTGCTGGAATGGAGCCTGATAACTGATTTTCACGTAATTCAAGCACAGTAAGGTTTGAGAGGTTGGCCAGCTCGGGTGGTATTGCACCGGCTATTCTATTATTGGCAAGAGAGAGAACTGAGAGCACCTCAAGGTATCCATAGGTAGCAGGAATTGAACCGGAGAAAGAATTTCCCATGAGGTTGAGTTGCCGCAAACTCCAGAGGCTACTGAACCCCTCGGGCAAATCACCGGAAAAAGAGTTGCCAGCAAGTGATATATACTGAAGGTTCGGCAAGCTGAAAAGCTCCTCAGGTAGGCTTCCTGACAGGTTTTTTTGCTCGGAGAGATCGAGAACCCGCAAATTTGTCAGGGAACCAATTGATGCGGGAATTCGGCCAGAAAAACTGTTGCTACTCAAATTCAAATTTTGCAATGCTGTAAGATTTCCAATGCTATCAGGTATTCTACCACTTAAGTTATTACCACTGGCATCTAAAAATGTTAGGTTGCTAAGCCGGGACAATTCGTCAGGGAGAAAGCCGGTGAGGCGGTTTTGGCCGAGTGAGAGTGTTTCCAACCGAGAGAGGTTACCTAAACTAACTGGAATCTCCCCTGACAAATCATTCTCCTCAAAATAGATATTTCTCAGTGAATTCAAACCTCCTATAGCTACTGGTATCTCACCAGAAAAATGATTCTTTTCAAGTTCAAGAATCCGAAGAGCATGGCATTTTGTGATTTCAATTGGGATTGAACCAGAGAACGAGTTTCGCCCTAGCCTGAGCTCTTCTAGTGCAGTTAACTGCCCCAATTGCGGTGAAATTACACCTGATAAATTGTTTCCAGAGATATCAACAACAGTTAACCCAGAACCGCTAGCTAACCATGCCGGAAACGGACCTGATATCTTATTTTCCTCTAATTCAAGAACCTGAAGTGTCGAACTGACAGACCCGGTTACTGGTAAGTCGGTAAACGCATTGTATGCAAGCTGTACAATACGTAGAGAGGAGTTCTTATCGGGCTGGAATACAGTCTCTGGTATAGAGCCTGAGAATTGGTTATGACTAAGACTGAGAATTTGTAGAGAGGGGATTGATGGAATTGCAGCAGGAAGAATGCCTCTCAGGTTGTTCCCTTGTATACTGAGGTGGTTAAGAGAGGAACAATTGGCAATGGCAGTTGGTATGGTGCCTTCTAGAAGGTTCCAATCTAGCAACAGCTGATGAAGGTTTTGGAGTAATCCCAGGGATGGTGGAATGGTGCCTCGAAGCCGGTTAGAGGAGAGGTTTAAGTACTGGAGACCAGAAGCAAAAGTGAAGAGATTGATTGGTATCTCTCCAGTAAAAGCATTGGAAGAGAGGTCGAGGTAACGGAGCTGAGGGGAAAAGGAGGAAGGGACGGGTCCAGTGAAAATGTTAATCTGGAGGAGAAGGGAAGTGAGGCGAGGGAGACGAGAAAGAGAAAACGGGAGGGGTCCAGTGAAGGAGTTCTCGAAAAGACTAATCTTTTCTATAAAAGGGAGGTCGGAGATTCGATCAGAGATACGACCTGAGAGGCTGAGGCGAGGGAGGAGGAGTTCCACCACGTGTCCGTCGTCAGAGCAGACGATCCCACGCCAAGAGCAAGGTGCAGAGGAGGCAGATGGGTCCCATGTAGAAAGCGCCGCCGTTGGATCGTGTATGGCTCCCCTGAAAGCTGTTAAAGCGTCAATCTCCGACTGAACGCCACGTGTCGGAGTAGCTCCGGTTGCGTATAGCAAATGTATAGAGAGGAGGAGGAGGAGGAGGAGAAGGTGGAGGAGACATAGTTGTGATGAATGTGAAGGTTTCATGGCATAATGTGAAGGTTAGAAATGCACTTGCTCTCGCTTAAGAGAGAAGGAGAGAAGGGAGGAGGCAGAGAGAAGCGAGAGCACAGGGAAGAGCAGAGGATAGAGAAGTCTCGAGGGAAGAGGGGGCTTTGGACTGAAGTGTTTTTCGTGATATTCAGATCACCTGAGGTAACAGAAATATTAGCTTTAGATCTAGATTGTTCGATCTACAATGACACGAATATTAAAGGATCAATTCTGATCGGACGGTTAAAATTTGAAGTCAAATATTCCTCTACCTAAGGGTAGCTCCGTAGCGGACTCTTTCGTTTAATGGTTTCCCACTTTGATTCTTTCGGAGCAGATTTTGAAATAGTTTTAGGTTTTATCCAAATTTCTTTGGACAGATCTAATCCGAATGTCATCTGTCCGTTAAAATAATATTAAGATTCGTGCGTACGAACAAAATCTCTCCACTTTTTAAATCTAAGACGTTGACGCATATCTCGACGCAGATTGAACGTTTTATACTCGTCTTTGGAAAACACTCTGTACAAATCCCTTTGGACAGGAAAACGAAATATAAAGGTAATAATAAAGACAAGGAAAGAGTGCATTAAAACGGCAACTAATGAGGGAATAAATTAGTGTTTAAAGTTAAACGTTAAAGAAGCTTTTGTAACTGGCCCATTCCCAAGGTGGACTGGTCACTGGCTTACTGCATATTTGCACTGTGCCTGTCGGGAGGTGAAATTATTATTTCTTTTTACTGGTAATATGCCATCGACCGTCCTATTAGGTTTCCAATCCTCTCCAGTAGATAATGAATTCATTGGACCGTTTAATTCGATCTGAAGTGTCCAGTTCAAATCGGACGTTCCTGATCGAACATGATGGGGAACAGTCACACCGGATAGGTTGAGGCATCATTTACATGAAATGGACCAATAACATCTTTACAGTTAAAAGACGAGGAAGACTCGCTCTCAAATCTCAGATTTTACAGTAATGACTTATCGGGATTCGGGGTGCACATAATTATATTATATTTCTTCTTTTGGAATTTGTACATGGAAAAGTATCAGCATGTACGGGGTTCATGAGATTCGTGTTAAAATTTATGGTATTCCTCTATGGGCTGCGTATCCGATACAGCTGACGTATCCCAGTATCCGCTTACAAGATATATCTTTAAGATCTTGATACGCAGCTGATGTATCTGCTTACGTGACATATCTCATCTGGATAAAGTCTGGATACGCAGATTTTGCAGAATCCGAACAATTTTCTAGCACAAAAGCTTTGAACCGCGCATGAACCAATTCAGAACTATATATGTACCGTGCATGGACCATGCCAAAACCATTTTTATAGCGTATTGGAGAATTCAACCCGAATCCTGTGGCAACAACCACATACTCCTTTGCTGTTGCGCTAATTTGTTTTTGTTATTAGCATAGTAACGAGACTCGCAATATATTTATATTTTATTTTATTTTTTAACGTTTTCAAACCAAATTTTAAAAAAAATACAAAAAAAACGTATAATATGTTTTATTCACGAATAAAATATGAGTCACAAATTATCCGTGATAAAAACACGAAAAAAACAGCTGATTTAATCTTCAATTTTGGGCCGGCCCGTGAGGCGCTGAGTGAATTGATTTCAAAAAATAGAGACGTTGAGCCGCTGAGTCCATTGATTTCAAGGGTGTCGGATTTACTCCAATTAGTGGAGTACTCGCCATTTTGAATCACTTTTTTTCCTGGGTTTTTTTTTTTTTGCTTCCTCATTGTACCGAATTATCCTCGAATTATACCCGAATCACGAATTTTTAATCCCGCCGAACCGAACACAAACTATTGATTTGTTACTATTAGGGGTGTTCATTGGGTCCGGTTTAATCAGTTTTGGACCGAACCGAATTAGATCGGTTCAAACGGTTCGGTTTTTTCGGTTTAATGGTTCGGTTCGGTTTGCTTTTTAAAACCGAATTAAAACTTCAGTTCGGTTCGGTTTGAAATTTTCAAAACCGAAATAACCGAACCAACCAAACTTTTATATATTATGAATTTGGTCCGGACCGCCCCGGTTTATTTCTTAATATCCCAGTTTATTTCTTAATTAATTGCTTTAAATACTTCGGTTTATTTCTTAATATCCCGATTTATTTCTTAATATCTCGATTTATTTCTTAATACTCCAATTTATTTCTTAATATACTTCGGTTTATTACAAAACAATTGCTTTAAATTAAAAAAATGATATATTTCGGTTTGAACCGAACAAACCGAACAAACCGAAATAAAACTTTGGTTCGGTTCGGTTCGGTTCGGTTCGGTTGCAATGCTAGTTCGGTTCGGTTCAGTTCTATTTTTGAAACCGAATTATAAATTTGGTTTGCTTAGTTCGGTTCGGTTTGAACCGAACCGAACCGATGAACACCCCAAGTTACTATGGTTGTTAGAAGCTTGTAGCGAATATATTTAATGTATACTTGAACTATTCTGAATTTTTTATATCTAATACAAGTGTTGAATTAATAATATAATTAATACAATAAAAAAATAATATATATAATATAGACGTATCGTACCTTTGATTTTTGAAAATTGTCGTATCGCTGTATCTGTATTGTATCAGATACAATACTCGTACCCATATCCATACAACATATAGGTTAAAATAAACCAATCAAATCTCGTTCCACTAGGTCAGGTTGGGCTACAAACGGATCGGATAGTGCTAAAACCATATATGTATTCGCTTTTATTTTCCAATTATGAACACAGATCGGATATTAGATGGATACGTATCGGATATCAAATATCTGTAGATATATACATAAATAATATCTTAATATATATTCAACTATATGGTATATATCTACTATTTTGGCGGATAATTCAACTTCAAAACTATATTTGTATTCAATAACTGCACATTTTGAATACGAACAGATAATATCCAATCTGTTTGCACCTATGAAGTCAGGTGCTTGACTGAATCTGAAGTCTATGTACTTACAGTTTTTTTTTATTATTATTATTAACATAGGATCAAATTCCATTCTATGTTTCCAATTTGCGTTAAAAAAATTGCATATGACTTAAATTTACAGATTTAAATTTAAAATATGTCCGTCCTAACTTTTACGCAAATCGAACAATTTAGATCAGATATTAGTTTAAATTTAATTTGATGTCTATAGAAAACTCCTGCTCTCCTTGTTCGGCTAGTTGGGTTTATTTTACTTACACGTACAATATTAGACTTAAAAAAAAGACTATGACTATT
This sequence comes from Carex arenaria, assembly GCA_964058825.1. Taxonomy (NCBI): domain Eukaryota; kingdom Viridiplantae; phylum Streptophyta; class Magnoliopsida; order Poales; family Cyperaceae; genus Carex; species Carex arenaria. The sequence continues at coordinate 11,431 of CAXKVW010000051.1, read as the reverse complement.
AATATGGTAAACAGGACGGGTTCGATGATTATCGGATTCAAATTAGTTCGATGGTTGTTAAGAATTGTCTAATTCACTTCACAATTTGTGCGTAATTGATCCACATGAATATTGAAGCAGCATGTACAAATGTTGAAGCGACCCGCAAATTATGAAGCAAATCAGACAGATATGAGCATACATCTGATTGATTTTAGTCTGATGCCCTTCGGACGTGGCCCTCTCCTATTAATATGAAGTCGAAGTGCTAAACTGTAATTAAATAATATTGAAATTCATAGTATTTATCTAATTATAATGATAATGGTTAATAATATAATTTTTATAATATATATTAAAAATTGTATGATATATATTTACTATTTGAATACGAATAATTAAAATTTAAAATCATATATGTATTTTTATTTGTATGAATGTTTGAATATCAAATATTCATATCAATTTTTAAATACAGATTATCCGCTCCGTTTTCACCCCTGTTACCAGTGTAGAATTTCTTTTTGTTTACTGTTGATGTAAAGAAATAGCCCAAATTCAAGTCCAAATTGAACCCACTGAACAGAAACTAATTCAACTCAAACTTCATTCAAACCTAGTTGGGCCCAAACAAATAGCTATGCTCAAAACAGCATTTGTGTTTCAATTTTTATAATGTTTACCTGCTATCGTTGCATGCTGTCACCGCCAATATTTTTATTATGAAATGAGATTTTGCCGATTTGATGCTAAAAAAATTAAAAATTTTTTTTGCTGATTTTTTTTTTCAGTTTTCTTTTAGAAAATTTATCACAAACCCATAGGCGCTACATTTCCTTACCTTATCCTCCTCATTCCTTAATCTGTATCTGTACCGTTAAAATATTATCACTATTATAAGGTGTAGCCTCAGTAATCAGGTAAAGGCTCTTAAACTTTGCCCCCCTTTAATAAATACACAAATGAAATCTTTAGCAAAAATGAAAAGAAAATAAACTAATGAATTAAATCAGGACTGTATATTTTTTTTATAAAAATAAAAATATATCCTACCCCCCTTTAATAAAAGAGCAAAGGTTCAAATGTCTGTATTTTTTTTTTCCTCCATCATTCCTCCAATTTTTAAACATTAATAGCATAAATTTAAAGCTCAAATATCAAATTAAAATCATTAAATTTGATCTATATCATTTTCTCTATGCACACATAAAGATTACAGCATTTCGACTTTCTTTTAATCGGTATTGAGAGTTTGCAAAAATACACTTATATGGATAAATTATATATATTTATTTTCAACTTATTTATTCATATAAAAATAAAACCGAAATGTTATAAATATTTTGTGCATATAGAAAAATAATATAAATCACATCTAATAATTTTATTTTGATATATAAAATTTAAAAAACTTATTATTAAAAAGTAAAAAAAAAAATATGATGAAGACATTTAAACCCTACTCTCAATAATAAAATGATCTAATCTGTGTGGTACAATTGGAGCACTGTATCTAAATCCAATCTTTTTATTTAATATTAGAAAGAGTATGTGCATTGCATGAACTCTCTGAGGTCTGACCCCAACGGCTAGCCAGCACTGTTCATGCATGGTGTAGGTGAACCCAATTTAAGTTCAGATTTTATGTGGAGATTTACATTCCATTAGTGTTGAGGCGGGTCATTAAGTATTATCGCGAATATAATTTAAATATTATTCAAATTCTTATTACTATAATAAATTGCCAAAATTGTCATAATTAAAAAAATGATAATTTTAAACTCTGAACTCTGAATTGTGCATACATGCAAAACGGGTCACTAGATTGATTTACGTTTTATTCCCGAATATATTATAAATATTATTCAAAATTTAATTACTATATATGATAACTTATCAAATTGTTATGATTAAAAAATATTTATTTTAAACTCTTAAGTACGCAACTTGTAATTTGTTTAATCTAACTTAATTTATATGAATTACATTTTTTTAAGGGCAAAAAAAAAATTGGAAAGTGAGTTGAATCCTAAGCACACAACAACCGCGTAAAAGACATAGTATTATTATTTGATTAGCTGGAAGGTAAGAGGCTTAATGCATTATAAAGCATCAGTGTGAAATATTGCAGCTCTTTTCTAAATGAAAGTCATGTCAGATAATTGATGTGTTACATTGCAAAAACCAAATTGATGTTAATTGATCTTGTGTAGAAGCACTTGCATGCATACATAAGTAGTTGCTATCTGACAAAAACTAGCCAATTAACTTTTCTAAACGAAAGCACTTGCATTAAAACTATATTTTTTATCATCTCACAAAAACCGCCCAAATTATCTGTAATATTAATAATTGTTATGACATTAGTGTGAGAACAAGTAAATTAATATATTTTTTCCTATTGTTACGACGTTATTCTGTTAGCTTCTTATATATCAGTTTTTGAAGGACTCCATACTAGAAACTTTTATTATAAATAAATAAAAGATTGAAGAAATAATAATTTTGTTCTTTTGATCTTTTTATATTCCATGATGAGTTCTCAAAGCAACCCGCTACATGGACATGCCCAACACCGAATTAAATCCTGTGGCTTGACTTTTGTACTAAAACATAAAATTAATATTCACTTTCAATGTATGTTAATATGTTATTGAATTGAAATAAAATAAAAAATAAAAAACATATCTAACTCAATCGGAATGACATTGAGTTGGACTATTGCGTGATTTTTAGTTTAATTAGTCAATTCAAAATTATTAAATTAGATTTTGAATATTTATATTATGGAAGCAGGGTTTTTCGAAATATGCTCGATACAAGTTGTTTGATCTGTGTCAAGATTTGTTGCGAGCAGATTGAAATCTATATGGTTTTCATTCTCTCGTGAATTTAAACCATTTATGTAAATTTTAATGCGAATCAAACAGCTGTACATTGTAAAAATCCAATGCTCATTCATCTCTCCCTTTTATCATACCTAAAATGGGGGCAGTTTTTTGTGGTCCACTAAAACAGATACTAATAAAAATATTGTTGGTTATTTGCACAACTATAAAATATTAGATACAGAGTTGTTAATTTGGAATGAATTGGGTCAACGGTTCCAACTAATGAGGTAACTGCCCCTTGCTTATTTCTTGATAAACTTGTACAACAAACCCCTATTAAGCTCATTTTATTGGTACTTGCAATTACCCAAATCACCCCTCTAATCTAACCCATATTTGGTTAATTGGGTAATCTCAATAAATAAAAATAAACAATTTTGTCATCTATATTATATAAGAGGAGGATTCAAATGCCTCGTCTCTTTCATGTTTTATTGTGCCTCACATTCTATATCTTCGTTTTTAAAGTTCAAATGATTGATTCGAACCTCTTAACATGATATTCATATTAAAATGTGTTTGGAGACCAAATTTTATATATTTTTTAAAAGAATTATTTACTATTTTTTAATAGATACAAAATCACCTGGACCATGCAAAGAACAATAATTTTGTACCTATCTAAAAAAAAGTAAAATTAAAAAAAAAATTGGTCTTCAAGTACATTTTAATTGGATATCATATTGAGCAGTTTTGATCGGTCGGTTGGACTTTAAAAACAACAATATAATAAGATGCGAGACACAATGAGACATGAACGACATGAGCCATTGGACCCTCCTCATTATATAAATTTCATAAATATTTGTACCTTTTAATTCATTTGTAAAATAAAATTATAATACAACAATTTATTCAGTATTTTGATCTCAATTTTTTAATTTCGTCCTGCCTCTGCCTTTCTATCTACGTCATGGCTACAAACCGTTAAAACTTTTTAAAATGGCATCAATCAATTAAAAAAGTCACTACAAAAGTTTCATGATACCATTCTGATTTAATGAACAAAAATTTGGACAGTTAAGGATTGAGTGTAATAGAGGCAAGTACTAATGATGTGCACTTTTGATATAATTATGATGAGTACTTATAAAAAGCATGTTGCTTAAGAAAGAACATTAATTTTATACCTTCCTTTGATGAAATTGACAGATATAGAATGTCGGCCAAGGAGCTGGAAAGGTAACAGTGATTGTCTATACACTGGATTATGTGGCCCTCCATGTGATATTTGGTCCTTCAAGTTTGGTTTGGCAGGGTAAATTTTTTGTTATTCGGGAATAATTCGGTATAATTCGGAAACAATTTGGAATTATATATTGAATTTGGATCGGAGATCTCAGTAAAAAAAACACAAATTAGTCGTGAATAATTCGTAATATTTGCTAATATCTGCGAATAATTCGATAAATATTCGGTGAACCGAATAATTGGTGAATTATGTCACTATGTTGATAACTAACAATTTTAGAAAAAAATTGACTTCCTTTGACCTATTGAAATCATACTTCTTTAATAAAGAAAGGGAACAGAAAATTGTGTTCATTTTTTAGTAAGTTTGAAAAAAGTCCAAATGAAAATATATATGCGTTAATTAAAATAAAAATTGTTAACGAACAACAATTACTATTTTCTTAACGAATTTGGTTGATTAAATATAAAATTTTAGTTACATATGTTATGGTATTTAGTATACTAATAACATAATAACATGTATGTTGCGAAATTCAAAATAATATAAAAAACCCATGATGTATATACAGATCATAATCTACTAAATATGGAGTAAACTTCAAAAATATATTAAATTTCTAGTGAACATAATGATATGTACATAAAAAAAGACAAAAATGTTACATAAATATCAATATATTGTTAACAAACTAATTGATAAAACTCTCAAATTACATCAAATATAATACACATACAATATTAATAAAAAATAACATACATCCAGTGTATTCAAGTGACATAATATATATAATTTTTTTTTTTTTTTAATTATAATTTAATATCAATCATGTAATTGTAGTGACATATAATTTTGATTGCCGACATGGGTGATACATGACAGCCCAACTCAGGTAAAAGCAAATGGGATCAGCATATGCCACAGAAGATCCGGACTAAACTGTAAACAGGTGGAATTCCTTGGAGCACCTGGAATTAAAAAAAAGAACCGCAACGCGGAAAGCAGCTATCCTTGTGTCGTATGATTCCAATATCTTTGAGGTAACATAATATTTCTTTCTAGATACAGACCGTCCGATCCAAAGTAGAATGTAGTACTATCTTCAATATTCGTGTGAATTCTGATCGGACAGTTATGATCTAAATATAAATATTCTGTTACCTTAGGCGATTGTTGCACTAAGAAATATTCGTTTGAGTCCACATTCTCTGAGGTAACAGAATATTTCTGTTTATATATAGACCGTTCGATGCAAGGTAGAATGCATTGGTCTCTTCAATAATCGTGTGGATTCTGATCGTACGGTTCTGATATAAACAGAAATATTCTGTTACCTTAGGTGATATGTTGCAGTGTAAAGAATTGAATTTGACGAATTCGTTCGTTATTTGCTCCACGCTGTTTCTCGAACTGATATGATTCGGTATTTGCTACCACGCGCCTTTCTCCTCTCTTCCTAAACCCTAGCTTTCCTTCCTTCCACTTCAATTCATCGCTCTCTCTCCCCCTTTCTCTTCTCACTTCAATTCATCGATCTTCCCTTTCTCTCTCTTTTACTCTCTCTGAATCTTTCAGGTATGAACATCAGACAATTACTTCTTTCCTTGGATGAATTTTATGGATTTTTTTTCGTTGTATTTTACAATTTCTGGTTAAATTCTGATCGAAGGAGTAAGGATTGATTATTTCTACGGAAATTATGTGGATTCATGCTTATCTTAAAATCCTAGCTTTTGATCGGAAAAATGTTCTAGTTTTTCTCGCTGCTTTTGTTCGTGTCGTAAACAGTAAAAGTCAATTCATCAATGAAAATTTGAATGTGACAGGGGTTACAGTTTTCCTGATCTTATTAAGAACTTCACTTTCCCTTTCCTCTTTCTGAAATTTCAATTAATGTATTCAGCTTTAATGCATGTACTACCTTTTGCATTGAATTGCTTTCCTTGCTTAGGATCATTTTTCAAAGAAGAAAGTAAACTGACTTGCTGTAATTGATACATTTGTATTTGCAATTTTGACAAATTCTGTGCAGATTTGTGTATAATTCACTAATTAACACTCTGCTATAAATGTACAGATTACATAAACAGTAATAAAAAAAAGTACATGAAAGGAGTTACGCTGCGCCGGTGGCTGTGTTGTACCCGTCCCATCGATCACTACCAAGTTCATGAGAATGATTATCACAATAGCTCAGACAGTGATGGTATTACTTTTATTTCTCTGTAAGATTAATACAAGTTTTATCCAGGTGTGGAATTTGTTTCTAATTTTAGGGAAATTTTTGGTTCATTCAAGAAAAACCTCATGATATGAGTAGGTAGCCCTACTTGAAATATTATATAATATTAATACCCATACATCATACAGTGACAATCCTCTAGCTTCAATTGTTCTTAACCAGTGGTCAAATTTGTGAGAGATAAATATGCCAGGATCAGGGGCGGAACTAGAAAATAGAGATTGGGTGGTGCTAGAAGATCAAGTGTAGTGTAATTTTATATTATAAGGGGGGCTAAAAGTATTAATGCATACAAAAATTATAAAATTTAATGGGCAAAATTACAAATTTTCAATTTATAGGGGTAGCTTAGCGCCCTTTTCAATGCATTACCTTCTGCCTCTGGCCAGGATGAATGATATTTGTTGGGATATTTTGTGTTTTATGTATGTTTTGAAATTTGGGTTGTGCTAATTTTTGACAGTTTCCACAGTAATACTGTAATGTCCAAAATGTATGGACCCAATATAATTTCTGTATCTTCTTTCCTTACTGGTCTAATTTTAGGTGACAAAAATCAGTCAAAATTTTTGACTGCTAGAAAGAATGATATAGCAAAAGAACCTCCACCAATTGAAGTACCTGTATTGTCATTGGCCGAATTGAAAGAGAAAACCGACAATTTTGGGTCGAAGGCTTTAATCGGTGAAGGATCCTATGGAAGAGTGTACTATGCTATGTTCAGTGAAGAGAAACAGGTCGCGGTTAAAAAATTTGATTCTTCAGCTGATCCTGAGCCTGAATTTGAATTTTTAACTCAGGTACACATGCACTAGTTACTGGTACTTGTATGACAGGTGCTTGCAAGAAAATCACTTGATCTAAAAATTATAAGACCGTTCAAAAGTAGTGATCATGTTCAACGGTTCAAATCAACTATTTAAACTTCAAAAACGAAGATATTGATCCATAGTACGGACCAATCCGCGCTATGCATAGTACCATAGCCTCACTCTTCTGTATTTATAGCATGTTGGTTGTATTTATGCTTTTCTTCCTATTTTATCTTATGCATCACATCTGTTCTTGTGGGTTTATGTTGTCTAACTTTCTCCATATATCCTACGGTTTTAAATTTTGAAAATTTTGCTATGATTTGTTTACAGTATGAATAAAACACAACTTATGCACTCAGGACCTTATTGAGATGTGATCATTCTTTACTTGGTGCTAGGTATCAAGGGTGTCAAGATTGAAGCATGAAAACTTCATTGAAATGATTGGATACTGTTTCGAAGGAAACAATCGTATATTAGCTTATGAATTTGCAACTATGGGTTCCCTTCATGACATCTTACATGGTACTACTACTATAGTTGCAACTCTTTTTTATGTCTTAAAACATGCTAAGAAATTTACTAACAATCTTTTTGATTTTTTTGGGTGTTCAGGGCGAAAGGGAGTGCAAGGGGCTCAGCCAGGCCCACCGCTTGACTGGATGCAACGCGTCAGAATTGCAGTTGATGCAGCAAAAGGTCTAGAGTTCCTTCATGAGAAGATCCAACCTTCAATTATACACCGAGACATCAGATCCAGCAACATCCTTTTATTCGATGAATTCAAGGCAAAAATTGCTGATTTTAATCTGTCAAATCAGTCTCCTGATATGGCAGCTCGTCTCCATTCTACCAGGGTTCTTGGTACCTTTGGATACCATGCACCTGAGTAAGCACTCAACTTTTACAACTGTATCAGTACTGCTTCCATAAATGTCATGACATTGTTTCCCATATTATTTTTTTTGGGGGGAATTTCATGCATACCCATCAAAAACTTTGAAATTACTTATTCCCCCCTCTAAACTTCATAAAATCATATTTACCCTTCTAAATTAAAAATAACTCGCAAATTTACCCATTTTAGTACCTTGTCTTATAAAACTCATTTTAAATTTATAAAAAACTATTTTACCCTTTATTAAATAAAAATGTGTACAGTACATATCAGAAGTACAGAAATGAGTTCCATTATATACTTGTGGTGGTCTTGACCAATACTTTTAAGAGTCATGTGTATTGATATATGATATAAAATTGTAGATATGCTATGACTGGCCAACTTACTCAGAAGAGTGATGTATATAGCTTTGGAGTTGTTCTATTGGAACTTCTTACAGGAAGAAAACCGGTGGATCACACCATGCCGAGAGGCCAGCAGAGTCTTGTTACGTGGGTGAGTTGTTCTCTTTCTTTTCTGTGGTGCATGTGCATAATAACCCTATTTTAACTAGAAGCAAGTTTTAAGCTTTTACCGGTAAGTGTCAATGTTCCTTCGTTGAAGCAGGAAAGTTACTCTTGGTTTAATTCAGAATTCTTGGCTTTATATAAGGGGGATTTCATGTATGCCTCTTAAAAACCTTGAATTTACATATATTTCCCTCTAAAATTCATAATATCGTATTTACCCCTCTAAATTTTAAAAACTCACAAATTTACCCAATTTATTGTCTTTTCTATTAAAATTCATTTTTAAATTTAGAAAGTACCCACTTACCCTTTATTAAAAAAAATAAAAAATATGTAGCCTGTTTAAGAGAAATGTTCAGTTTTTCTAATAAGCCAATTTTGTAAATAGAAGCAAGTTTTAAGTTTTAACTGGTAAGTGTAAATGTTGTTTCATTTAAGCAGGAATGTTGCTTTTGGTTTAATTGTAATAAATGATGATAATATATTTTTCTACTGGTACAGGCAACCCCAAGATTAAGTGAAGACAAGGTGAAACAGTGTGTGGATCCGAGGCTCAGGGGAGAGTACCCTCCAAAAGGCGTTGCCAAGGTCTGTTTAGGTTTATTTTTGTTTATAATGGTAACTGTACCGGATGGTACTGTATGGTGCACATGCTATATTTGTTTGGTACTTTTGCAAAAGTTACAAATACAATTTTAGAGCATGGTGCACATGCTATATTTGTTTGGTACTTCTGCAAAAGTTACAAATACAATTTTAGAGCGTAGATAAATCGACAAAGATAACAACAATTAAAAAAATAATATATGGTATTATGCATCTATGCATAGCGCGGATTGGTCCGTACTATGGATAATATCTTTGTTTTCAATGTCCAAACTGTCGATCTGAACTGCTCAACATAATCTCCATATAAAAATGAACTTATAGATTAAATTTTACATTTTTTTTAAAATTTCATTACTATTATTTTAGATAGATAGGTAGCAAATCACTTGATCTAAAAATTCTAGATCATTCATAAGTAGTGATTTTCTACCTATCTAAAAAATAGTAAAAGTTCCTAAATAATGTAAAATTTAGTCTACAAGCACATTTTGATATGGAGATTATGTTGAACGATTCAGATCGATTGTCTGAAAATTGAAAACAAATGTATTAATCTGTAGTACGGACCAATCCGCGCTATGCATAGTACCATAGCCTCACTCAAAAAAAAAAAATAATATAGAAAGATTTCATTTTCAATACTCTTGCAGTATAGTTCAGTACTTCCTAGTATCTTCCTCACATTGTGTTAAAAAATGCGGCATTTATTTTGGTGGGTTTTTCAGCTTGCTGCAGTGGCAGCACTATGCGTGCAGTATGAAGCAGAGTTCAGGCCAAGCATGAGCATAGTAGTCAAGGCACTCTCTCCTCTACTTGCACATAAGCCTCCTGCCCCAGTTATTGATACTCCAGCTCCTGATTCTTGAGTTCCCTTGATTTGAATGCATTCAACACCTCTACCTTCTCTTTTATCGGTGAGTAATGAATGTTTCCAATGTTATAGTGAATTTTTATAAACTGATTTTACCTTTTTAGATTCACTATAAGAAATCACTTGTACCATTTCCGTAAGGATTCACTCTTAGCAGTTTCTTCTGCTATTGTGTAAAAGACATAATTGACCTTGTTGCCACCAATTCCCTTTCATTTTGGAAACCTTTTACTGAGTACAATGTATTAAAGCACTGAAGCCCTATGGTACCAATTGGTACCAATCCCTGGGGTACCAGATTTCCTTGGAGTAACATTAACCTGACCCAATTCTAAAATTAGAATCTACTGAAACTACATCAATTGAGATTCAAATCAAACCAAAATCAAATAAAAAACATTCAAGTAACAAAACAAAAAAAACAAAACAACTTAGAAGTTCATAACAGCAAACAGGTATGAATGATCTTCTTGTAATTGCACTACAGCAGCAATTTACCACCTCAGACCTTCAGTACCAGTACCAGTACCAGTAGCTTTTACATCACAAGGATCCAAATCCAACTGACTAGGCAAAACCTCCACTTCACACTTCAACTGACCTTGTTATAAATTTTCTTTTTTTGGCAGTCTGTCTTCTCAATTTGAAGTTCTCAATTCCTCTGACACTGAATCTTTTTGGAAAGGTATAGAAGCAAGTTTTGGAGCATCTGTTTTGTTGATACTGTATATTTGTAGAGCCTCCTATAATTTTTTTTTTTAAGGATTTCGTGTGGTTTTTTTTTTTCTTGTGTGATAATTGTTTTGACGAATGTGTATTACCTTACAATCAGAGTTGACAATTAATAATATTTGTTTTTTTTTCACTTTTAATATTCTTTCGTATCCTATCTGTTGTCATGTTTCAGTGTTTCATTAAAATATATAATTTGTGCACCATCCTTGCATATTTTTTTTATTTCTATTTTATCCTTAACGGCATGTCTTACTTACAAATGTATTTTTTTTTTTTTTTCTGATGGTGCAATTAAGTAACTTAAATTTTTAATGATTTATAATTGGATTTAAAACTCTAATAGACAAGCCAACAAGTAAATTTACGATAGTATATATATATAATATCATTGGTACTTTGTATCAGCATGATGAAAGCCCGCTAACATATATAATGTGATTAAGAAAAATTACAGCAATTATGTGTTCTAGCTCAAAAGGCCATGCGTACTGAACAAATTGAAGGGATTTGGTGCGACTAAATAATTCAAACACCTGTGATTTACAGAAAAATCAGAGAGTGTGGCAGTCTGTTGGTCTTGCTCATGAATAGCCTCTTCAAAATCATATTGTTAATCTTTTTGTCAGTTTTTCGTACTGAGAATCTATATAGGAGGAGGTGCATGTGGTGGTGCAGTTGAGGTTGGGG